>VRYO01001463.1:89702532-89727098 GCA_009812075.1 Sialia sialis | reverse complement strand
AAAAAAAAAAAAAAGGAAAAAAAAAAAGAAAAAAAAAACAAGAAAGAGAGGTTTAACTGGAGTATTATCAGAGATTTAAAGTATTAAGAGCCTGTTCAGCTGTGCCCTTGCTAACAGGTGTCTCCAGCAGTGAAATGCAATTAATACGGAGAGGATTTCTGGGAACATGGGGATGTATAGGTCAGCCAAATAATCCTACATTAAAATTAGTGGGTTGTTTATAGCAAGTAGCACAAAAAAATTATGATTAAAAAAATACAACACTCAGGTATAGCACTGGGCTTGCTGAAAGGTTTTATAGAAAAAATTATTAAGCTTTTCACACCATAGTGGCACTGACACTTCTGTAAAACCCTGGAAAGGTTCCAACAAAGCAAAAAATGCCCTGCGCCACAGCATTACATGCTAAAACCACTCTTTTCCTGCCTTAGCCCCACTCTACATCACCTTCCTGGACATCCTGGTCTTTACCCTCTCTCATTTTCTTTGATGTAGTTCTCAAGAGAAGAACATCTGATCCCAGTAATCTCAAAAGAGCAACGACAGTGGGAGGCCTATTAAATCTCATTTTCAGCTTGTTCTGAGAAATTGAGAGGAGGGAGAGGACAAACAAGAGAACCCCAAGTATGGCAGTTGCTGTAAATAAGAGAAAACAGAGGGCACATCAGAAAGAGAAGAGGTTGTTGAAGGATCAGTGGTCCCAAACTAGAGATTATTAAAGGAGAAAGAGAAAGAGATGCCCTAGCTGGTTTTCCATAAGCAGCAAATGTTTGGAAGCATGAAATAAAACACCGGGCAAAGTCTGCACTAATACGACACGAGGATTGCAAGTGTGAATGCAAAGAGGCCTTTGAGGGCCATCATTACACATCCTGTGTGTTAACACTGAAGTTGGACTAAAGAAGGAATTGGAAACCTGAGCCTTTTCAATTATATTTAGCTCTGGAGGCTCAGAGACACACCTCCTTCCCAAGGGCTTGGATAGCCTCAGTTCTTAACACAGAGCTGCAGATTAAACACATTTCCACTTTGGATTCAAACACGCACAGATACAAGGAAGTACCTTTGGCAAACTAGATTAATTTTAGAACATTTTTTGGGAATAACCTTGCTGAGCTGACTAGGTGCATGGGAGACAATATATAAGATTCCTGGGAGTGGAGCGGAGGCAGAAGTAAATCAATCCCTTTATAGTGCAGTACCGAATACCTATTTACTAAATGTCACAAAACCAAGGCATTGCTACCAAATTCAGTAAATTCTGCTCTTGAAGTGATGATTTGGAGAAAAGGTTTTGTAGATTAGAAGAGACCACAAGATTATTTCTGATCTTCAAAGTAAGTTTGGAGCTTGGATGACCTACACATTTGTGGATGAACAATCCTGGGAGGAAGGCGACTCCATGCGCAGTCTTGGCGCAAGCTTGAAAATCCACATGCCTGGGACCCCATCAGCACTTCCTCTCCTCCCTGGGCTGTGGAGGCAGCTGATGAAGCTTAGCAACTTCTAGTAATTAAAGAAACAGGTGGAATAACATCACACTATCATGCAGGAACTTAGCATGCTTCTTTTTCTGTTGTCCTCATGCTCAGATGCTTTTCTTTTATTCCTCTCCTGTCCTCCCGCTGGCATCCATCATGAAAAATTAATTTCCCATTACTGGACTTCACAGGCAGGAGACAAAGTTAAAAATAAACAACTTACATGCATTCATTTGCACCAGGGAAAAAATCCAATAATTTCAGGCCTTAGTGCATCTGAAATTATGTAAGCATGTCCACTAGTGGAGTGGAAACATTTTAGCTGGCAAACAGGGGTGCAGAGCAGGCATACCACTGGAACTTGAAATAGCAAGTGGCAGACAAATAAAATAACCATAGTGAAATGTGTAAGATTAGAAGGGAAAAGGACACAAACCAGCTATGACTTGACCTTGGTTTCAGTTTACTCGAGATGAAATGACTGAGATACTTATAGCCCTAAGCCTCATCATTTAGTCAGGAATTGCCTGTGAAGAAAGCAGTTGGAGGGAAACATTTTTGCACACATTTGTCTGTTTTAATTTTTCTCCAGCTGTTGCCTTTCCAAATTTGATCTCCAGACAAAGAACATTTAGACAGGTGATTTAATTGAAGCTAAACTGAAGATATTCTTGCAACAGCTTGAACACAAAAATTATTCCAGCTACCTTGGGTGAGTAGACTGCTCTGTGTCAGAGAACCAGGGAGGGAGGTGGTCCTTGACTCAGGAGACACCTTGGATACTCTACATCAGTCAGAAACACCATGAGGACAACCCTGCCTTGCCTGCTGCTCACCACCCACCCTGGTCCCATGCCCACCTTGCAGATTTGGGGCCCCCAGGAAGTTCCCAAATGCCAGGATGCAGTGTCACAACCTGTTATGACTGTCTCAGGTAGAGCTGCTGAAAAACAAGATGGTCCTGCAGCTCCTTCTCCCCATTCTCTTCAACTGGTCTGCTTCTCTCCCCCATCACCTTCTCCTCATCATGGCTCCTTAGCAATACCCTGCAGACACTGTCAGGGAGCCCAAGGCATTGAAATCTGACCCTACAAGGACAGAATAAGTGACTTGGCCAACACAACCCCCTAAAAAAAATGACACAGCAGAAGAGGTGCATAGTGATGGGGCTGGGAGGTGAGATTAAGGAATCTGCACTGTTAACCAGAGCTCCTAACTTGCCATAAGAGATGTCTTCTGTTCACCATGCAGCCATCGTGGTTAGTGCAGAGGCCAGAGCAGGAATATGAACACTGTTTTCATCATGAGTGTTTTACCTTCATCTTTTTTGTATAAATAAGCACTGAAACCGAGCCAAAAACCAGACAAATCCCTGATCTGAGAGCAAAGCCTAGTCAGGCTGAGGGTTGCCAGGCTGGTGATTCCCACTCAAGCGAGCCAACAGTGTTACATACATACACAAACAGCCACGGAGGCACTGGGAGGGAGCAAGGGTCAGCCTCCATCACTTTCATAAACCCAGCATAGGCTCATGTTTCTCTCCCTATTCTTCCTGACCCTCTGTAGAATCCCCTACTCTCCAGCAAAACTGCTTCCACACCTCAAGGCATGGTTATAAGCAAAGCCTTGCTCACTGGCAAGGAAACTTTTCCCGTAGAGAGTCCCTTGGCTCTGGCAACAGCACATTTCTGTTTTGCTGAAAGGTACAAGCCTTGCTGTTTATCCCACACTTGGTGGGAGCATGTTTGCATTCTTAAGAGCAGTGGTGCAAGTCACTTTCCCTGGGTATTACCATAAAAAGCTAGGTTCCCCCCAATTGCTTTTCTGTGCTTCACAAGATTGCCACTTTGGGTTTTGTACTGGGGCAGCAGGGGTGAGATTAGCTTCCCAAAGACAATTAAATCCATAAAAGAGGTAGAGAAGAGCCTGCTGATGCTATTCAGGGGCAGTGGGAAGATACACTCTTCTGCAGATGGAGCTTCAGAGCACAGCCCCCCTAACCTTTATTATTATTATTATTCTTTCACTGCCAGGGAATTTAATTGATCAAAGCAACCCAATTCTTGGCACAAGTGCTTGAAGCTGCAAATCTGTTCAGGCCTTGAGCTTGCAGCCAGAAACCCCCTAAAGTCACTAGCTGGTTTTGCACTCAGCTTCTACAGGGAGCATGTCCCAGCACTGCAGCAAAGAGGTAGTGATGGAAAACACTGAGAAAGAAGGAGGGGAAAGGGCTGATCAGACAAGGATCATAAGGATTTGATCTCAAGGGGGCCCGCTAGGCTCAGAAAGCTTGCACAACTGAAATTTTCTCAGCCCTGCAAAGCTGGAAACCAGAGGTGGCATGGAGCAAGTGCTGTTTCCTCAGCAGCACCTCCTGCCTGGCACCATTATTTTGTCACATACGTTCTAGCATATGATGGGATGAGTCCCATCTGGGATCCAAGGTCAGAACCACAAACACGGAGAGGATGGCTACTTTGGCCCTTCACCTGCTTTGAAGACACTTCTCACAAACAACTCAAAAGCTTGGGAAAAGGCACAAAACAAATAAATTGAGGGGGAAAAAATCCCATCTGGAGGGACAGCCAGGACACAGGTCTGTACAGCAGCATTGCCTGGCAGGAAAGCAGATCCCAGGCAGTGCAGCCACTGCAAGGGTTTGATGTGGAGCGCAAAACAGTGCTTGTTGCCAGTGAGGGCAGACGGCAGCAGCAGCCACTGGTGGCTGGGGCACTGCCACCAACCCGCGCTTGTTTCTGTTTCTGTGTCCCCAGCGCCCACAGCCCTGCCAGGATATCCTGACTGGGCTGCTTTGATTGCTGCTTGGCTGTTGCTGGTATCTATAAAAACCACCCAAATTACAGCTCCCCTTAAAACACCAAGCTAGTTATGAAAACAGCCTGAAATCAAGAGCACAGACCTGGCACTGACCTAGAAGAGATTGGCAGGGGCAGACTTTTAAAATTATCTACCTAAATATGGATTTTTAACAGAGAAACCAGAAATTAAAACAGTATAAACTGTTGTCATAAATATTTGAGTGAGAAGCAGCCTGGAACAAGTCTTTTGGTCTGTTAGCTGTAAAGATGCCTTTTACATTACCAAAACATCCTCTGTCACTCGCTTTCCCTGCCCGTTCCTTAGCTTTTTCCAGCCTGACTCTATCTAGAGTGGATGGCATTGGAAAGGAAAGCTGCCTGTGTTTTATGCATTTCCTAATTTGCAAGAAAAACAAATGTAAATCGCACCTCATATTTGCAGTACTGCAAAAGAAAATGTTAGATTTAAGGCTCTGGTATGTACAACAGCAGAATCAGAAAGTATAATCAGAGTGATTGGATATCAGACAAATTATTTTATATTTCTTTTAAGGTCTGCTAAGGAAAGAGAGAGGTTTGAATATGAAATAGCATTTCCCCTTGACTCACTTAGTATTGTTTTGCATTAAAAAGGGAAAAGCCGCATGGTACAAAGCATGCAGCAAGCTGTGTGAGTGGAGCCTGCTTGCTGCAGCAACGCACTCAGCATCAGCGCTTATTTATTAAAATTCTGATATGAGGTGAAACTCAATTTAGTTGATGTCAGCAAGCCTCCTAATGAGGCCTCTTTTTATTTTTTTAATACTTTTATTATGAAAGGGCAGCTTTGTGCCTCCTCTAATCAGCTTGACAAAGGACATATAAAAATGCAAAGAGACATAAATATTACTATAATTACCAGTGAGAAACACTATGGGAAAACGCAGGAAGTAGCTGCAGATCTATCTGCAGATGTAATGGGTGAATGTTGTGGCTTACTTGTTCTGCTCTGGAAAAGAGGGGCATTTCGTAAACTGTAAGCCACTTTGATCAAAATCTAAAACCAGCCCCAAATTTGCAGCTTTTTCCCCAGACTCAGGCGTATTCAGAAAGCACCTCTGACTAAGCACGATCTACTTTCCTGTTCACTAGCTTTGCAAAAACGGATGTGTCTCAGTTTATGAGCTTTCTCCTGATGTAGCAGATGAGTAAAACTGCCCTTTGGTCCCAAGCCCAGACCTGAAACTGCCAACTCTACAAAGAGCTTAGAGGTGCCAGCAGAAACATCAAAGGTAGATGCAAGGGAAGGTATAGCTACAAACCTAGGGGTTGTTATGCAAATTAAATGATGCAATGTAAGGGTATGTTAATGCCTGCATTAAGCCTCTGAACATGCCCAGTGTGAACTGTTTCCAGAAGCCTAAGCAGATTCATTCTCAGCTGGAGGCTTGTATAATTAATAAAGGCACCGTGCCTTCTCTCCTGACCCAAGTGGCTAGGTACCAAACCATTTATAGCTTTATAGGTTAACACCAACATCCAAAAACGTATTGGCAGCTTGTGCAGATCCTGGCACATTAGTGTGATGTGTTCCCAGCGTGAAATACTACTTAATAAGCGGGTCACTGCATTCTGCATTAGCTTCAGTTTCTGAGTGGGCTCAACGTATAGCCCCATGTAGAGTGTATTATGGCAACGACATCTCAAAGGGACAAAGGCATGGATAACTGCAGCAAAGTCAATTTGAAAAAGTAACCCTGTTCTCACCGGGGATACACGCATTTTTAAAAGGGCACTGCCACTGTTCAGGCATTCTGGAGCATTCTTAAAGCTAACATACTGAAGAATTTCACATGTGTTAGAGGGAAAGGGGGCTTCTCCTTCATGTAGTAGAACCCATATGGATTTAAACCACTGCTGCCATGGCCTCAGTGTCTCAGATTCACCCACATGAATGAGCAGCCCTGCTCATCCTCAGTGCCAGCCCCAAAATAAGCTAGACAACACTCTGTTTTGCACTGGGATAGAGGATTTGTAAGAGTAGAGAAGTGATTTATGACCCTACTAGCCCTTCTTCCAACTGGAGATTGCTTGCTTGATAAGCAAAACTTAGTCTTGGATGAGTGTCCACAGTTGAGTGCAGAGTCAGCTGAGTTTTTTGTGAGGATGATCCAGTAGGAACCAAGCTGACTTTGCAGTGTGATGCATCAGAAAGCTCAAAGAATTAATTACTCAGCTAATTCTGTGCAGAACCCACTGCAGAATGTGCACAATGTCAAATGTTTGTATTTATGCAGTAACACATGGGCAAATGGAAATGGTATCTACCAGCACAGCCCAGTGTGCTTGAACTCCCAGGGCCAAATAAAATCATAAAGTAAAGAAATGATCTATTGCACATGTAGTGCATTAGAGCTCTTCATTAACAGAGGAACTAATCAATTTATGGAACTCATGAATCAGTAAAGCTATTACTTATAATGATTATTGGCAAATTAACATATCACAGTGTACTGACCCCAATTCATCTTCAGTGTACATCTACCCATCCACAGCCAGTGAAGGCCCAGTGAAGTACTGGTTCCTGCCTTCCCACTGGGTCCACTCAGCTCAGGGGATACAAAACCACGGCAGAGTCGGCCTCCAAGGTTTCCAGTTTGGTAATCATACATGTGTACTGACTGCATAGATGACAGTAAAGTAAAAAAAAAAATTAAATATATGGAAGAGTACAAGCCTTAGCCTCTGGGTGTGGGTTCAAAATCTGCTCAAGGGTTACATACTAGAAGACCCAGTGGTGGGGTTCAACTCATTAGAGAGAAAGAGGTCCCCGGCCAAATTCTGATGCTGATCTCATTGCCCACTTAATGCTTGTTCCTGTTTTAGAGGTAATATAATCCAACACATTATTTTGGATTCAGATTTTGCCCAACAAGGATCCTAGTGAGAAAGATCTGTTTACACAAAAATCACAGGGCCAGGCTGCCTGAACCCCAATAGTCCAGCAGTCCTATAGACAAAATCAACCAGAGGGCACACTGAAAACCTCAATGCAAGATGAAAGAAAAAGAGAGGGAAAGAAACGGGGAAATGGCATTATTCAATCTACACTGAGTCACAGAGCTCAGTAGGCCACACGTATGAAATGAACCTTTATTAGCAATCCTGTGGCTTTAAACCAGAGGAGACATGGGCTTTGAAATCCTACAGACAGACGATCACTCCCTATTTAATTCTACTAGGCTTTTTTCACAAAAGCTTTTTACAGTCTAAACTGACATTCTTCTCTCTCTTCATTACCGCATTCCTGGCCTAAAAACTGTATGACAAGGGAAAGGAAGTGGAAAATTAGGTTACAGTGCAAACAAACATACTGAAAACATTGCACATTTGAAAATAAATTAAGTTTAACTATACTTCCCAAAGGTTAACTTCATAGGTTTTATTATTAGAAAATATCAAAACACTGTTCATTTACTGCAGGGCTCTTCTGCCTGCTGCTTTGTTTCTGGGTCATGCAAGTGTCACGAAGGGTCAGCTCCACATTACTTACAAGCCACGCTTGCTTAACAAAGTAATCCACAATCTTTCCAACACTCATCCACTATTAAGCGCTCGTGCATAGGGTATTGTGGACATCAACAAAGCACTCATAGGTTCACCAAGAGAAGGAAGCTCCTACCAGCTGAATCATTGGCTTTCTGAGCATACTCACAAAGGGCAGGACACTCCAGCCAGCTTTAAGTCAATATTTCCTTGCTGAAGTCAAAGGAAGCATGTTGCTCTAGGCCAGCGAAAAGCCCATCTTTGACATCGGTCATATTGCTGTTTGCTGAATTAAGGTTTAGTCCAAGGTTATCATTAAGGTTTAATCCAAGGTTATCATAGTCTTTGTTAATTCATTATAGCTTATTTTTCTTCTCAAAACAATAGCCTCACCAATACAAAGAACAACCAATTAGTTCAGGGCTCTGTACACTTTTCTGATCTACAAAGGTGAGTTTGGGGTTTGGCTATGCCCAGATGCACCCTCAAGCTCTGCACTGATGCCACAGCACTATGCAGTTGTAGCCATTCTCCCTTGCTCTTCTTCAGTTTTCACTGGAAAGGAGGACAGGAGCCAGCAACACTTGCATGATTCAGCCAGGTCCCCAATCAGAAGGGTCAGGAGATGACAAACGTATCTGCACAGGTCATTTTAGGATCTTTGTGTCTCCACTTCCTACATGTCAAATTTGCACATAAATATATGTGTCCCTTAATGTGATGCGGGGAAAGCCCATGTTAGCAGTCTGGTTTGAAGCAATGCATCAGACAAGATGACATAATTGGGGAAAAAAAGCTCAGTGTATAGAGCTATGCTGGGTCTTAATGGTTTTCATCTTTGTGTGTGAGTTAATTGTCAGTCCCCTGTCCTGCTGCCATCACTCCACAGCTTCCTCCTGCTGAAAGCTGTCCAGTCTCTTGACTAGCAGGACAAGCATACAGATCTTAATCATCACCATCTTAAATGAGCTCTCCAGAGTAAACTACAGAAACACAGCTGCAACACTCACTTTTCCACAATGAAAGTCCCCTAGGGAAAAAAAGAGGTGGGGATGGGGAAGGGACACTTTCTTTCTTCTGAGCACTTGGTTTAATTACATTTGTAATCGTGAATTTATGATATCTTATCTTGAACACAATGAATACTCTATATGAGTCACCAGATTTGATGTGACACTAAAAAGAAAGAGTGACTTACAGTTCAGCAAAGCTGGAGAACTGGATGACCAAGTTTTTGTTCTGTCAAGCACAAAAGTTTTGTCACCTTGAGGGCATTATTAAACTTGCCAACCCTTTTGCTCCTCTTATTGGTAAGACATTTCCTGGAGAACAGGAAAGGAGGAGGGGGAGAGGCACTAAAACATGCTTTCTAAAGACTTGAAGACATTTGTCCATTTTATGACTCTTATTTGTTCTTGCTCTCTCTGTTCTTGTCATTGTGCTTCTCCCTATTTAGATCTTGTTAACATCACTCCTTTGTTATCATCCTAAATTAGCTGTAATGAAGTCCTTTGAGTCACATGTGCATGCTTTATTTCTTCAGTTTTTGCTTCTCTGTACTGCCCCTATTCACTTTCCTTCACACTAGACGCTCCCTTGCCCCAGACCACAACACACTTTCTAATCTGCTTTTCATTTGCTTCTTTTCACCTTTAGTTACCCACAGGCCACTGACTCTTGCTGAAAAGTGATAGGCAAGTACATGGATAAAGCTGAGCACCTAGAACAGAAGCCATCTGAAAATTCAGTGCCCTAAAACACAAGGACAAAGAGAGGAATCAAAAGAAGATAGCACGAAAAAAGCCCTGAAGGGACACTTGTAATTTCTGGCACGTGCAAACAAGTCTAAGGGATGTTTGTAGCCAAAAAAATTGCTGGACTGCAGATCATGTAGCTGTACCACAGCAGCCTGTCTGGCCACCTGACCATCACCCAACTAGACTGGAAGCTGTCTTTATGCAGCATCTTTCGTAATCATGGTATTTCACAGCACTTTACAGAATAATGAGTTGGCATACTACAGCTATTATGCACTTAGCAGTAGTGCACAGACAACCTTGCACATCTAGAATCAATTTTATTGAAAAGCTGATGGGCAGGGCAGACAGGTTATTCTCTGCCTTTTTGTTACGAGAAGTGCCATGGATCTTGAGCTTGCCTCTTGCAAGGCACTATAAAAACTGGCCTTTTATATATATGTTGAGGGGTTTTTTCAGAGGAAAAAAGAAAAGGTGCATATTTACTGCGTGACAGATTCTTAAAGTGGGTTACAAGGACTCTATATCCTAAGCACTGCCTCCTAGTCCCTATTAGGATGACAGGAATATTTTCATGATTAGCGACTCTTTCAAACAACATGATTTTCATCATCCTGAATCTACTTGAGAATTTTCTTCAAAAAGACACAAAAACAAAAAGTGGAATGATTCAAGTGGAAGATGAAGAAGGCACTGCCCCTGAATGGCAGGTCCCAGAGGCAACAGCAGTTCCTTACACAGTCTATGATTTGTCTCACCCTATTAGCCACCTTGATGAATATTTACATATCATTCTTTTATGCATGAAAGCACAATTGCACCCACAGGTAATGGCACACTGTGTGGCCAACACTATGAGTTTGTGACTCTGGACTCAACCCCCCTTCTCCACACTATGATCCGTGTAGGAGCAAAGCATACCACCATCCAAGATATCTTTGGAATGTGGCATGGCAGTAAATTCCTCTCTTTTTCCTTTTCTCTGCAAAGTACCCAACACACTGTCTTTGAGGATGGGCACAAATTCTTCTCTTGGAATGGTCTCAGTCTCACACAGCTCCACTGTCTGGGAAATTAGATGGATCACTGACAACTACACCTTTCTGTCCTAGTAAATCTGTACAGGACCCAACCAGCTGAAACATTTGTTTTGGTTGAAAGTTAACCCATGAAAAACAAATGAAAACAGAAAACACAGCTTTCAAGCATAGGCTCATGGTAGGACCCAAAACCTTTTTTTTTTTTCCCCACTGAAGTTCTTAAATGTGTTTTTTCTTGCTTAAATGCAAAAAGATATCAGTACTAGCAGCATGCTACTTTTGAATTTCTTCCCCGCACGACTCCCCCTCCCCAAATGTAGGCTGTATTCAGAGTTTTTCTTATCACACCATTCCACAGTGGCTTTGTAATTCTCCTTCCTGTTTCCCAGGAGAGTTATAAATACCTTGCAAGACCCCAGCAATGTTTGTAACAGTGATTACTGGGAGGGGACCACAACTGCCAACCTTAGATATACTTTAATTTAGAAACAATAGGCACAAGAAAGGCAACATGGCCCAGCAAAAGGGAGTTTGAGGGACTTACTCCTGAGTCTGTCCCTCTTCCCCTTGCACTTTGTTTAGCTCTTCCATTTAAATGTTGACCTCAGCAGAGCAGTCATCCTCTCTCTGTCTAGAGTCATAGAGGATGGAACATGTGGGGGCACTTCTACAGAACATCAGAAGCCTTTAGCCAGGTACAGTTGTGCAGCCAGATTGATGACAAATTTCCAGCCACACTGGTAGTACACCTTTAAAGGATCCATACTTCTATCTATCTTGGATTTCATGTAATAAAGGTGACTCTCCAGCTTACATGTTTCCAGTGAAACTTTCAAAACCAATACAGCAAACGAAGATGTTGTGACAAGTTACCTGCAAACCTGGAAGATAATAGTTCTCAGAGGTCAAACTACTCCATTTACCCAAAAGAAGCATTAACTCTTACATCTGATGAGAATATCAATGTCACTATTCAATATGCGACACATTCTCTTTGCAGAAATACAAAGACAATCCGTTTATCCATTAGTGCAGGGTGTCACATCAATTACTGGGATAGATGCATCAGGGAAACTCAATTGCTCTCATAGATTTTTCCAAATGTTAGAGTTGTGTTTCCCTTAACCCCCAAGGAAGGAAGAACATCCTTTTCTCGTTATTTAAAATTTCCTATGCTGCACAAGTTAGAAATCACAGTCAGCTCTCACAACTCCACATGTGCAAAATGCCTCAGTAGTGCCAAGTATGTCCTTAAGGGAGCTGCAATCCTTGATGCTCAGTTTCAACACTACAGGTGTGAAGTCTTTCCACCAGCCACCATGGACAGACATTTTCATGGAGATGACAGAGCTGCAGCCTCCAAGTCTGTGCTCTTTCCACAGGCCTGCAGTCATTGCAAAAGTTGATCTCTGTTCAGGTCAGGTATTTTCTCAGTTCATGCATGGAACTACTAGCCCAAGTGAGAGGTGGAACAGAACAGGAAAATGGGTTGGAGGGGCACTGGAGCTGTATTAGGTGTTTCTAATCCTGTTAGCCCTGCTTTATGGTTTGGGAGTCATACTGAAACATGCCCAAGGGCCAAGAGCTTTGACCAAACCTGCACTCCCTTACTGCCTGTCATGCAGTATCCTGGATCCATTAAAAAACATTCTTTATTAGCCTCTGGAGTCACAGATGATGGAATGCTGCAAGCAAGGTTAACACTGCTTTTCCAGAATTGGCAGGTGTCAGAAACACTTGAAGTCTGGTGAGAAACTTCCATCTCATGACATTTCTTCAAACCTGGGAGCTCTACACAACTTGTTCGACTTCTTCAAGCACAACTTAGCTTTCAAGCCCTGACCTTGTCTGGAAACAGGTACCACAAAGACAAACATGAGACATAGAATTTGAGAAGCAGCCAAAATTCTTCAGAGTATGGAAATACTTTGCTCATTCTGAGTTTGCAGCTTGGGCCTGTGTTTCTTTAAATTTAATACAGTTCACTGAATAAGGGAGGTCAAATTTTGCAGAAATACTGTAAAAGGACAGAAGGCAAGCTGGACTTGTCAACCTTTTCCATCCTGCGTCCTCATAGAAGGATCACTCTCTGGAGAGCTTATTCCCATTTCAAAGGACAAGCTGTGATTCCTGAGCCGATTTCAGTCTGTATCATTTTGGTCCTAACAGTGTTGGCACAGTTAACAAAAACACTCCCAGCAGCACAGCAGCTCTGTTGCTAACACAGCACTGTGTGTATGCGAGGCATGCACATGCACATTAGTCACAGTGCCACACTGCACCTTGGCCCTCATGTGCTTTGCTGCTACCAGGCGCACTCCTTTAAATTTTTGATGCTACTGAAGTGATCTGAACGAAGCTGTTTCAGCTCACTTGTGAGCTCCTCTGCGTGAGGAACAGCTCCTGCTAGGTTCCCCACCCCATACACCCCCAGCCTTCTTTTTGAGGATCAGGAGGGGTGGAAAACATATCAGAGACTCTGGAATGATATCACGCCTCTCATCCCACAGTCCAGTGACTCAAGCAATCTCCCATGAGGCAGGAAAGCCACCTCCAGTTCCCTCCTCTGCCTCTGAGCCTGGACCACCTTAGATGATCCCATCCCAGAGTACCCAGTAAGGCAGTGGGTATTTGAGGATGCACATTTGGTGTGAACCACTCAAGTTAGTCCCTGTGCTTTAGCAAGGCAGCTGAACAAGGAGCAACCAGACAAGGTTCTGCAGAGCCCTGGTACTTGTACATCACCTCGTCAAACACATTCTCTTAACTCTGAACTTAATTTTACCACCCGTTTATTAATTACTGACTTCCTAATCAAGCGCCAGCAAACAAGGCATTAAATAAACTGAGCAGCAGTACCAAGGCATTTGATAAACTAGAAATAACACATCAAAGGCTACAGTCTCATGGTAATACAAGTTCTAGTTAAAGGCCTCCCCATGCATATATGCCTTGATCTGTTAAGGTTATTAAAACGGCAAGCAGAGCTGTATTTTTATTAAAATAATTAGCTCCTTCAGTCTGTTTTGAGGGATGTTCCTCATTTTAGATTCAATTTAAGCTCCATCCTATCCAAAGCAGCATATGATTGCAAATTATCACAAATGAAAGTTACAGTGGTATTTAAAACCTAATTATTAACTCAATATTGTAATGGTTTGAGCCTGTAAAGCACAGAGTTCTTAAAGGCCCCTGTAATTCACAGGCATCAAGGTGTCATACAGACTCCTACAAAAAGTCACAACTGTGTCCCATTGCAGAAATGTTTTCAGAAAGACCCCGTTTAAAAGCATTTGACATTTCCTACAGACAGCAGGCAGCCATCTAGCACAAGTTTGTGAACTTCTCTGCAGCAGGGTTAGTTTAAGTAATAATAATATTTATGTTCTAAAGAACAGTGTTTAAATATACCTCCCACACAATGAGATTTACTATTTTTAGATGGAAGATGTCTGCACATCAGAAAAATAGCAAAGATCAGAGCAGGGAGTTTAAAGACAAACCTCCAATTTTATGATTTTACTGGGGCTCTAGAAGGGAATGTTTGACTACTGTTATTTTTTTAGCCACCTCTATTTCCTAATCATCTTTTACACAGAAGTCAGTAGAAATACTGAAACTCTAAGAGAACTTCATGAGGTCTGCCACAAGCACTCACTACTCTTGGGCCTGGACTAAACTCCCTAAATACCACATACTGAAAATTAGCCCATCTGTATTATACAAAAAACTCTGCCTTAGGGAAAGGGACCAAATTTAAGTTCCACCCTGTCACAGGGCCTGAAGGCAATGCTGCATCCCGCTCTACCAGCATAGTGTGGTGCTACACCCTTGGCTCATCACTCAGCCCCACATAGGGCTGTCAGGACCTGGAGCATCCCTATTTGGAACCAGCCCTGGGCCTTTTCCAGCTCTGTCATCCCATCTTTGGGGCAGACATTTCCTCTTCTCCAGCTCAGTACTGAAGCCATGGCCTTGCACAGCAGTGGGAGGCCGTGGCGCTTCAGGTCAGATGGAGGAGCAGAGCTGTGTGTGTTTCATGTAGGAGAGCTTGTGGTGCTGCCATGCACAGGCACTGGCCAGAGGTACCTTCCCATGCCAGACCCCATCCTCCTTGTGCTGGGAAATGCTGTTTCTCACTGGTAGCACCATGCCTTGCTTCAGGGACTGGGCTTCATGCTGGTAGAGAGAAAAAGAACACTTTGGAAGTTCTACTAAGCCCACTTTCTGAATCTGAGACAAGTCGTTAATTATTTTACTATAATAATGCCTGAGAGCCAAAGATGACCAAAAAGCCTGCTGAAATCAGAGGGTTTTATCACAGCAGCAAAATGGAGGGGTATTTAGGATATAATTGCAGTTAGATGTTCTTTGCTGCTCTTTTTCTT
Source organism: Sialia sialis (assembly GCA_009812075.1). Taxonomy (NCBI): domain Eukaryota; kingdom Metazoa; phylum Chordata; class Aves; order Passeriformes; family Turdidae; genus Sialia; species Sialia sialis. The sequence goes on along the minus strand of VRYO01001463.1, from coordinate 89,712,088 downwards.
GATAGAGTTTTTTACTGGCTTGTAGGTCACTGACTTTCTCTCATTCTTTGCAGGGACATATGGCCATCACTCTCATGCCTGTAATAAAACTTCGCACACAGGGCCTTAAACAAAACAAACTTTCCACCTTGAGCACAGCAAGTAATCACTGCTGTTTGAGCACTTTTCACGATTGTCAATTTTTGCACTTTGGCAATTTTACTCTCCGAGTCCAGAAGAAAGTCGTATCTTGGCTTGGATAATATATTGAGAAAGGTAAGGTGATTATAAAAATTGCTAAAACTGAAAAAGTGGCAGGTAATAGCATCAAAATGAAGGCACAAATTTCCTGCAGGTAGGACTTAAATAAAGAAAAGAAAATGGGTTCTGCAATGAATGTAAGCAATGAGAAAGACAAAGAAAAGTACTCTTAAAAAAATCTGAACTGGACTTCCAGAATTTCTGAGGTGCTGTTTATATTTACATGCTCATTTAAATTCATCTCCAAAGTGCTCTATACTGTAAGCAGCCTGCCAAGAAATAATAAAAGAATATATATATTTCTCTCTATTTACTCTTTTCTGCCAATATTTCACATAAACAGACCATAGAAGGGGGGACAGGGGGGAAAACACACATGCATAAATAAAGTGCTTGAATACTGAGCAATCCTTAAAGGTTTTTGGCTTCAAGACTTTTTGTAGCTGCCAAAAAAAAAAAAAAAAAGGCAAAATGTTTTCACTCAAGTAATCAAGCAGCACTTAAATCTTATTTAAACTCCAGCGATGGACTGCCAGTAAATGCTCTGTGCGAACACCAAAAGATAGAAGACACACATAGACCTTTTTTTTTTTACCCCACTAATCAGCAGTTTTACCCCACTGGTTAGTTTTTTCTCTTATCTGCTTATTTCCCACAGTTTCCTATGCACCAAGAGAGGTTATGTTGCTCTTTCACATGCTAACTGCTCAACTTTTACAGTTGAAACCATGAAAGCATGAACTAGCATTCAACTGCCTCCCTATTAGTTATCCCAAGTGAGGCTGCACTGGAACTGATTTATTCCAGCCCCTTTTATGCCATTTCCCTGCAGACAGGCTGCACACAGCCATGCTGAGAACTCCCATTTTCCTTTGCACAACAGGTCAACTAAACATCTTCTCAGTTTGCCAGTGGGCACCACACATGTATCATTTGCAATGGACTGGACTGTCAAATAAGGAAAAATGCTGAAAAGATCAGTTTTCCCTCTATAATACAGCCCTGTCATATAAAACTATTGCTGTGATTATCCTAGAGGCTTGGGACCATGACACATGGGTTCTCCTCTGTATTTTACCATTTAGATCTTCTTGTGGTTATTATTTCTCTATCTCAACAAATGTAAATCCCCAGGAATGAAAAGTACTAAGGGACTCATCCCTCTTGAGTTCATGAATGTTTCAGAAACAAAAAGACAAGCCTGGTGTACAACTTCATCAGGAAAAAAGAAACATCCTTTCCTTTTGAAGGTTTCTGCATAGAACATGTTGGCAGAAGTACGTTGAGGTAGGCAGGAAACATCACTTCTGTGATGTGAAACTTCAAAACAGAGAAATATATTCTATTTTTTGAAGTCCTGCTTTGTGTGCATGTGTGTATATTTCCTCCCTTCTCCCCACTAAGTTGTTGCAGTTCAGTGCTGTCAGCTTTGTTTCATTCATGGGTCCTGGCCCAGCTCTAGAGAACAGGGCTCTTTCTGATAATGCTGGATACTTTTTAAGGAGACATTAAAGAGCTCCATCAGGAACATAGTGGTCTAAAAGCTTGCCAAAAATCTGACTTTATAAGCTCTGTTAGTGGTCAGCCTCACTAGCAGAGTTTGTAAGCATTGCCAAACTGCTCTGGCTGCAGTTTGACATGCTGTGCTGGCTGCAGCTGATGCAGGCTAAAAAGTGAGTAATGATTACCCCCTCCCCCCAGGTTCTTCCTGAGCTTGTCACTATTTTCCTATCAGAATTTACCCTGACTCATATCTGACAGAGCAGCTTCACAGGCAATCACCTTCTTGGCCCACTGTGTTCATACAGGTTGAGAAATACCATGGTTAGAAATGCTCCAACTAACCAAGGTCATATGGCCAGGAGTGGGACAGGGGTGGCTACAAAACTGGCAGGCTAATGAGGCTGCAATCTGGAGCCTGCTGGGGGATCAGGCAAGGTTTGGGGACATCAAGGAGCTCATCAGTGTCCTGTTTCAGGAAGACCTTAATGAAGAGGGCTCTCCCCTTGGAGCTTTCCAGCACCTCCATCCAACAGAACAAGTCTTTGACCTCTGCAAGGGACCCTGCTCTGTTTCCAGCACAATGGCCAAAAATACACAGCCAAAAAGCTTCCAACACAAAGGCAAAACCTCTTGTTATGTCCAGGCAATTCTGGACACCAGGAAGCTTGCATAAGTTTCTATTAATAGCAGTAACAGATTATCTAAAAGGAATGAAAGGCAACTAATAATAAACTTGGTGCATGGGTCAGTCTGTAGACAAAACATGTTGCTTTCTTTGTGGTAATGGTTCTAGCATAAACACAATTTATTTAAAGAACAAACCTTAACTATCTGTGCATTTGGGTGGGATTTTTTTTCCCTTTACCCCTCTACACATGTAGAGCTTCTTCATAAATTTTAGTCCTGCTGCTTCCCAAGAAATACAGTTTGAGAGGCTGTATATCGCACCATTGGCATGGTTCCATGCTCTGAGGCAAACAGTGCAGACCCCACACCTCTGTTTTGACTACAGGATGTGCTATGAGTGACCAAATTGGTGCAGAGCCACAAGAATATGTATCTACCACTGAGAGATGCCTTCCATCCGCTTCTCCCTGTATGCATAGTTTTAAAGAATTGGCTCTCAGTCTTAATGGTGACAGTGTTGTAATGGAAAAATATTGCCTGGACTGGCCATCTATCTCAACTATTGGATCCTTATCAAGTAAAAAAAAAAAAAAAAAGCCAACCAAAAAAAACTCCAACCAACCATAAAACACAAGGAAAACCCTACATCTAGTGGAAGTTTTCTCCAAGACATCTTCCACTGCCTTGCTTAACACTGAAAAACTGAAACAGAATAAAAATCCAGCAATCTCTTGCCACTATGCCTGATGCGTGCCATTGTCAGAAAAAGGCAAAGATATTATACAGCAAATAAAGATGACTGCTGCATGGAGAAACTCTTCCCCTGAAAGACCCCCCTGGGACCTCACCTGGCAGTGAGGCATAGCCTGTTTCCATTAGATTTCTTCTCACTATAGAGCAGCAACGGGAGGTGTCACTGGCACTGATGTCCCCCAAGAATACAGCACCCTACCAGCCAACTCACTCAGTCTTCCAGGATCAGCAGCCTCCCTGCTGGCCCGTTTTGAGTGGACCACCTCTCCCCAGCAGGGAGATCAGCCAGCCATTAGCCCTCCCAGCTCTTCACCACCAGAACAAGCACAACACTTTCCTGGCACACAGGGGAAAGGAGGGAGGCATGAGATTTAAGGCAGTGAAATCATGTCAGGGCTGAGCCCTGTGGTGCCAGAAATCCCACAGATTTGTGGTTCTGGTGCTAGTGATGGTGCCCAGTGTTGGCATGGCATGTATCAGCACATCCAGCTGCATCTGGGATGCAGTCAGAAACCAAACCTCCGTGAGCTGTGAACTACTGTCCTCATCTCAAGATGATTCACTCAGATGCTGGAACTTTAAATGTCACTATTGTTAACTCAAAGCTCAGCAGAACACGCAAGAAAAACTGGGAAGGGATAGATTAAGAAAGTCTGCATGATTAGCATGAGTCACAGCTCATTTTAGCACCACCAGCAAATAGGCCACTCACCCAGCACTTCATTGCCTTTAAGAATCTGAATCCCAAGGCAGACAGTCTAAACTCATCCACAAAGGGCCTAAGCTTCAAAGCAAAGCCAAACCAAAGGAGCCAAGCAGAGCTCATGGGTGTATTCCAAGCCCACAGAAGGAGAGCTCAAAGTGCCTGAAAACACTTGCACAAGACAATTTATCGTAAGAGAAACATATGATTTTCCAGCTGCAGCCATCTTCATGGACGTTTAAGGAGTCCTTGCTCACAAAAGGCTTTATTTCTGCTCCCCTCCAAGTCAAATACTTTTTACAGTCCTGTTTTTGCTGAGCTGATTTCTGGCTGGACTATCCCCAGTGCAGTTACTGCAGTATATGCCCAACTCCAGTCTTCCTTGAACCAAATTTGCATCCGATATTAAAAAAAAGAAGGCACAAGCTCAAGACCCTCAATACTGGATGGAAGCCGAGTTTGCTAAGCTGAGAGTGTGCCAAGCATGCATGGTTTTGCTAGGGAGCAGGCTACACAATGCCTGTTACTTTTTGTTGAGTGTGGGTGCAAATGCAGGGTGGAATCTCTATCAAGCACAATAGAAACTGAGATTTTGTGGCAATGAACAAGGAAGTTATTGCTGTAGGCCAGAGAGTAAAAAGTCATACCAGGCAATGGATGCAGAACAGAGCAAAGTGCATGTTTTGGAGAATATGAACAGAACAAAATAATTTATGTTAACTCTAGGGCATATCTTAGAGATGGGAGCACGTGGACATGAAAAGTCCTTCATTCTTTTTCAATTCTACGACTGCTGCAACAGTTTTGCTTAACACCATAGCTATATTACCAGAGGGGCTGAGAACTTGGAATTCTTAGAAGCAGCACAGCCATTCTCACATTTTGAGTCCTACCATGACCACGGGAGACTGTCAGTAAATAAATTTGGGACTAGGCATGTCAAGGATGGAAGAAAATGGGGCAGGATACAAATGAATGCATCTAAGTTATCAAGGCTTCAAAAGTGAAAAGAGACAGATTTTCAACATCCTCACTATCTTTTTGTTCAGAAAATGTCACAGCACCGTTGTTGGAAGTGCAGTGTTCATGAAGGCATTGTATTTATAGACTGTATTTTCACAAGTGCAGAGGCAAATGAGTCTCATGTCCTTCCCAGTGCTTCATTATCATTTGCTTAGGTTGCCTTTTATTCCAATTCTAGCTTCACAGCTAGAACATTCAATCCATTCCACCTGCCCTGCAGTGGTGTGCAGCATTCCTGAAACGCAATACAATGATGGGACTGAGTCTGCAGGTCCATGGAGACCTGAATCAGTCCACGACAAGTTTGGGCATGCTGGTGCTGATCCCACTTATGCATTCCCCCATTCTCCTTCCCCAGTGCTGAGGGTTATCCACTTCAGTGCCAACTTGGCTTGCCACCCACAGCAGCAAACTCTGCCCCCTCGCCACTCTGCAAATACAGGAGCAACAGTGTGGATGTCAAGGTAGAAGTTAGCTGGTCAATACTTCAGTTGTGGTCCCAGAAGGAGATGGTTCTGGAGTAGAGTCAACAACATGTGTAACTCCAAAAAGATACTTCCTAATGAAAAATAAATCACATATGATAAATTAATAAATAAATCAAAGCATCCACTCAGAAATAGATTGCCCCCAAGCCTTTCCCCATCACTGAAGCTTGATGCTCCATATTGCCTTTTGCTTTTTGATATGCTGGGAAGAAAGAAAATGGAGAAGAACATTTAAATATGTTTCCTGTACGAAGTCATGTAAGCATGGTTGATATCTCTTGCAGATGTGCAAGTTATGTTTGGATACAGATTCCAGTGCCTCACAGCTTTCAGTCATACACACACTGACAAAGCCAGAGTCAAAACAGCTCATCTGAGTTTCCCACAGCTCCAATGTCATTCACCCCAACACAGATGACCAGCATTTCTCTGATTCCCAGGCATCAGCAACACTCTCACAGAGCTGAATACACCATGTGACAAAACAACTTGAGAAGAGAGGATTTCCCAAAATCCTGCATGAAGTTTGGGGGCTGTGCAGTCTCCATCTGTACCTGTCATCAATTTCTTTATCTTTAGGACAGCATAAACAATCGTCAAAAAGTTGCTGTTATCGCTCTCTGCAAAGGGTTTTTTTTCTGCTATGCAGAGCATCAACATGAGATAGCAAGCCCTTGAGCAGGTGCAGACCAATGTCCCTTGTAAAGAAGATACCACCATCCCCCAGCATGTCTAAAGTTTGTGCACACAATAAGGAGCTGCTGTGCATTGGTAGGTGGTGGGGAAAGACAGGAGGACATTTATTCCATGTTGTTAAGTCTTATAAAGGCATTGGATAGGTTTATCAGCAATGGATGGATTTGGGGTAAGAAGCATCAGGATAGAAGGATTTAGAGAGTCCCTTATTTCCAGTGTCCTTCCCCTTTTTTATGGTACCCTTTTCTTTTTTTTCTACAAGTAAATTAAAAATGTTGCTGCAGTATTGCTGACCTCTTTCACATAGGGCATCAAATCTCCAAAGAATCCCTTCAAGCCCAGTCCTTTCCCAGTGCTGTATCCTATTAGTGCACTGACCCTTTGTGCATCCAGCAGAGCTGCTAACCAAAAATGCCTTTGGAATTTAAAAGCTATGGCACAAAGGCAGCCCTTAGGTTTGAATAGGGCAGAGTGGAGGATTTATTCGTCCTTGGAGTGATCTCTTCATGGCATGGGGGTTACAGCAGAGCAGGCAAGTAGAGAGTGAGGGCTCTTTGTCAGACATAATTCTCTTATTAAAAAGGAAACAAATTGGAGCCCATAGCAAGGATTTCCTAAAACAGCTATTACCAGCTTAGTTGCATAAGCAGCCTCAGATGTAGCCAACTTTCGAAGCCTAAGTCACCATGGGGGAAAAAACTCTGGGTAAGAAAAAAATCTGGGTTTGAACATGGGTCAGAAGAACAGTAGTCCAGTTGTGTGCCACAGAAGGGCATCCCATTCAGAATTCAATAAAGGGAATACTTGGGAAACAAAGTGTCTTTCAGGTACCAGAGCTATGAAAGCTTTTCTGAAACATTCCTTGAACTTAAAAGATGGAAGCGAAATGCCTAGGAGCTCTCTCAAGCTAACTTTTAAATAAGTTGGTGTGAATTGGTATAGAAAGCAGCTCCTTCTTTTATGTCTCCAAAAGTTTTGAAAAGGAGAAGGAGATATCTACATGCAGAGGGCAAATAGACATGGCGGATTATTTGGGACAATCTCAAAATGTAGTGGCTACTCTCATGAGCGTAGCTGACCCTCAGGAAGACAAGTCCAGGATGAAATAGCATCCCTCAGTAATAAATTTGCTCTTACACCCCATCAAAAGTTAAAGGCCCTGAGCAGAATTATTTCCACTGTTACAGGGGAACACTGATAAGACAGAGACACTGAACACATTGCCACATCCCAAATGCTTTCCCTTCACCTATACAACCGAGGAATTCCTTATGCAAGAAGTTTCTTTCTCAGGAAGAAATTTGGGATTGCCATACTGCCATGAACAAGGGATCACAAGAACAGAGCTGTATTTAGCATTTCACTTGAAAGTTTTTGTATCTATAGTTTTGCCAATATTACATTTCCCCTTTGATCCCCACCAACAATACTTTGTTCACAGACCATTTAAACTTTTAATTTCTCTTATCCTTCAATTCAGGTACTTAGGATAGGAAATAAAGACTTAAAGATTGGATGAGTACACAGATTGCAATACTTTCCATGATCTGCCTTTCCCATTGTTATCACCTTCCATCAACAGGTAAGCTGGGAAACTCTGCCAAATCTTCAACCAAGTTACCAGAAGGCTTACAATGATACATCTGGAGTCAGAACAGAAGCCTGTTTTTTCTTCCTTTCTCTACCTCAATGCTTATTTATGTTATTGACTAACCTACCCAGCTGATTGACTGTTTGTGCCTCAGAAAACAGATTTTCAGTGTCTGGTCCCTTCCTTTGGTGAAGCCTAGAGGAACCCTGGCTCACTAAATTCCTGGATCACCTTAGGACAAATACCATGAAGCTTATACTGAAAACATGGGACTCAGAAGAGCACCTGAGGTACAGAGACCTTGAATTTTCTGTAAAATATTTTTTAAACACTGCAGAAAAAATTAGGATTCTTTAATATTTAATTGACTTTGGCAACAGTGCTTAATCTTCAAAATAAAACTTAAACATGAATGTTTGTGGGTATTTGCAGCTATTTGCTCCCAAGAGTGCAAGGAAAATGAAACAAGAGTATATTCTGTACCCACTGTGTGATCTAAAAAATTTACTTATTATTGGAAAGTTAACTGCTTTAAGTGGAGACAGGAAAGATATGGATAAAATAATATTGAAGGTAATAAAGTGAAAATAATTGATACTTTCCCTCCCAAGTATGCCTACTATCACTGGAAAGGGTAAACTTAAAAAAATAGACAGAAGGACAATCAGATACACCACTACTATTGCAAGCTTAATATCTTCACAGATCAATGCAAAAATCTTTCCTCACTACTTACTTGTCTCTCTCAGCAGCAGACCTTCTGCCTTTACAGGAAAGGCCTGTCTTATACACAGCTCTGTGCTCATGTAAACCTTCTTTCACACAGAAGGGCTGTGCTCCCTTAACTGCTCTGGAGTATGTCAAGCACCAAAAAAAACTATGCATGGACAGTAAGAGGAAGTGACGCATTTTCAGTCTGCCTTTCTTTTGGGCTTCCATTGCCTACATTAGTCAGCCATGCACGTGAAGCATGCAACGTTCAAATCATTTATAAAGTAGTTTGCCCACATCCTTGGAGGCAGGAAAATAAACCTGGAGCATTGATTTCAAGCTTCTGCTGGAACAGGCACCCAACACCGACTGCACAAAATGAAAGATGGAAGTCAAAGCCTTTGGCAACATGCACACAGCAGCATCTCTAGCAGACAGTTCCCACCTGGTTACATTTGTTACCCCAGAACCACAGGACATTACACATCTCGGCTCCGGATTGACAGCTCTAGTCCAACAAAATCAGTACCATATCCACAGCTGACTTTGCTTACAAGCACCAGCACTGGCTCATCTCTCCCTTCCAGCCTCCCCTACTGCCAACGTACCTTCAGCAAACAATACAACTTCACAGCCACTCTGAGGGACCTAAAAATCTGTCCTCACATCCAGCTTGAAGCATAAAGTTAAGAACTACAGCTAACAAAATTATCATGGAGATGTTTCACTCAGGACCGATACAAGTGGAATGTAACAGTCAAAAGTATTTTTTTTCCATTCTGTCTTCTTATTAGGCATTTAAATAATTGATGACCTAAATAAAGTAGAGAGCAAGCCGATCTCAAACTTGCCTGCTCCTGCATCCTGTCTATAGCAACTCTTCTACTGCAGCTCACCTACTTGCAGTTAGGTATTTCCTTTATTGCTAGAAAACAGGTGTATGCATTTTTGCCATCTCAAGGCAAGCAATATACTTGTAGTTAACCTGATCTAAACATGGGAAGCAGAAAGGCAAAGTGAGGCCTTCACCATTGGCCCAAGCAGATGACTCCCACCTGACAGTATTTGTTACCCCAGAACCATAGGACTTTTTGCTTTGTTTTCAGTGCAATCAGTTCATTTAGGTCAACTGCACTGACCTCAGGGTAAAACTAGAGAGCTTTGTTGTCCCTGGATCACAGGACAGATCATATGCACCATTTACCTTGGAGTTTAAAAAAA
>VRYO01001463.1:89677223-89701532 GCA_009812075.1 Sialia sialis | reverse complement strand
CACCTGGCAGCGGCTCCGCAGCAGCTGCCTGGCCGGCTGTGGCTCTGCAGCAGCTCCCTCCCCCAGCGTCTCGCACTTCCGGGTTGGCATTTCGCTAGAATTTGTCCATAAATAAGCCACACCTGGTGATTAGCAGCATTTCCAGGATCAGCTTGATTCTTCAGTTAAATAGGTGCGGCTTATCAGTGTGAAATTACTGTATATGTCCTATGTGTCTGGATTAAGACCCTACCTCAGAGCACCCTCTCCTTTCTAGGCTATAGAAAAATAAAGGAAGGGAAGAAGCACAAGTAGAAGCCGTAGAAAGGCTGCCAGTGGAGCCCCTCAGTGATCAATGCAAGTAAAAAGCATGAGGCAGTTTTCATCTCTTTATGGCAGAGCTGGCTGCTGCAATCAACAGAGTGCTCTTTGGGCAGTCACTGTGAGAGGCCTCATCTTTGAACCCCTTCCTGATAGTTATCCCCTCAAACAGCTAACATCAAATGAGACTTACTAGGTGCTCCAGCTGCACTCAGTCACCATCTTGGTGTACACATCTTATGACTCCTTCTGAGGACAAGCAGGCAGAAGCCAAGAATAGCTTCCTCATCTTATTTACACAACAATCATGAACACTGTAATAAACAAATAAGCTCTGATGAAGCTGCTTTATAAAATTACTTCAAATTTAAATATTTTATCTTCCACCAAGAAGGATAAGCAGAAGTGCTAGTACTATCTTTAAAACAACAACCCATAGAAAATCATAACTGCTGAATTGTTTATTCCTAATGTGTGTGTGAATACTGATGATAATCAGAAGCATGAAAAAATGATTTTTTGCAATCTTCCCTCCCCCTTCAGTTCTTACTAAAAAGTCTCAATCAAACATGTTTCATTCTTTCCCTAGCTGGTAGAACATATGCTTAAGTTCTACAGACATTAATAAAACCTAGGCAAGCACTTGCTTTATCTTTTGATTGAAGTGTTACTCTGAAATCGGAATGCATAACCAAAAGCAAAATTAAAGTGCAAAGAAGGTAAACTGAAACAGAGGCATGATCCTGAGAGTGAGGGAGTTCACTCTTGGTGGATTTGCTTTCTGGTTTGTCCAATAAGTCAGATCAATGAGCTAAAGGTCTGTCAGAGAGGCAGTGTGTGCTGGAAAGCTTCAATTTGGTTCTTACACTTGATGCAACTTCATCAGGCTTCTGCTTCAAAAAATTTATGGGCTTTATGACCAAGATTTTGGAAACAAGGGACTGAAGTTCTTTGCTGCCTGTCTGCTCTCATGGGCACCTTGAATTCAGATGACTGACCATGCATGGCAAAGATGAGTGGCCTTACTTCATTGGCTAAATCTCTTCTGATGTTGATGTGTTTGGTTACCACAACTGTGGTGAGCAAGTTTCTGTAAAAGACAGGGACACTCCTGCAGCTAGAGAAACCCCATGCTGCACAGATACAGTAGAAATATCCCACCAGCTTGGAAGGAGTATCAATAACTGATTGTTTGCCAAAAGGTGAGCAGTCATTGAATCCACACAACATCTGAAAGTAGCAGACGAACTTGTGAGAAGATCCTCATTTGCTGGTGGCACTATGAATATCCTGATAAGCCCTGATTTAAAGGAGACCAACCTGTTTCCCCTCCATGATGTACTCTAAAAATTCAAGTGGAAAGGCAGGAGATTGTGGGGAGACTGTGTTCACAGCACCTTTGAGTTTACAAGGAAGACTTCTTTTGGTGCAGCTTGCATGGAAATCTTCTACAAGAATCAAGCCCTAACAGAGGACTCAGGCTCACAAATCACAGAACCATTCATTTCCGCTCTGAGTATTTCCTAAAATCTGAAAGACTCAGAAACTGAGCATTGCATTTGCACATTTCTGTGCCAGCACAACACAACATATGCTTGACACATCTAGAAACATTATGGTGCTGCTTCCATTTCCTGCCAACCACTACAACCCTTTCTTTTCTTCCCTGATTTTAGGTTTTGTGAATTGTTTCAGTGAAGGAAGAAGAGGAATAGAAGAGCATTTCAGTACCTGGGAAAAGGAAGTGTTTAGAGGAAAGAGGCAAAGCACGTATTCTCAGGATCAGTTGGAGGCAGAAAATACCAGAGAGCGTGACACAAACTGAGAAAAGATTTTGTACTTGCTTTTCATTTGTTCCCACAACAGATGGGTGCTGCCCTGACTCAAATTCTCCATGAAGTAGCAGTCATTGCATATGCTTCCAGATCCGTGTCAGCCTAGCTGAAAGCAAACGCGCCACTAGCCAAGCACGAATCGAAGAATTGGTGTAGTGGCTACAGCCATGATGGTTACATATCCTCACAGTCCCAAAAGGTCCTCTCCCACTCTCTCAAAGGCTCAAAGTGCTTTTGGTTGTCTCTCCTAGAAGAAGCACTTGGGTTTAGGTACATAACAGTGTTGATAAAGACTTTGTATGCAGTTTTAGGAAGACAGCAAATGAAGGATCCACCCTTCAAACATGTTCTGATTTGGGACACAGTCAAACATCTGAGATTTGATCTTTATCTAGACAATCTGAACCATCTGAGCACCACCCAAGTCTGCACAAATGGACTGGAGCCCCTAGGGAAAGCTCTTTCTCATGAAATTTTGAGTATTTCCAAGCCTGGCTTGGCAAGAAATTAACATGAGAGCAGACTCCCCTGTGGTATTTTGGTATTTCTGATTTCAAAAACAGACAAAAAAGCAGAGCAAGAAAATTAATTTTGATGTATTATCTGAATTTTTAGACATATAATTTAACTTTTTTTTCCTGATGATAAACTCTCTAATACTTCAGAGCACAAGTCCCTGAATCTTCACCAATGTGATGGCTCAGCTTTACTATCTGCTTTAAAATCTAACTTCTAGGCATTGTCTTCTGGCTTGCTTTAAAAATAAGGGCATCACATCACCAAAAAAAACCTATCTCTTCCCTTCTTACGAAGCGTTAGCCCAGAACACTGGCAGACCGCTGCTCAATGGGAGGTAGCACTAAGACCCTGCTGCATTTTTACAGCAAAATATCCTCTGCCTTTTATCCTATTGGACTGTCATCCATAAATCTCAGAGCCAGTTTAAACAAAGTAATAAAGAGCATATGAGGGAGCAAAAAAAGTGTGATATTTCTCCCCAGAATATAACAAAGGTGCAAGCAACACCAGAGATTACCACACTCCTCTTGACTGGCTGTAAGGGAAAAGCTACATTTTGGAAAAGAATGAGGGAGAGTGTGTATTTATATCCAACAGCTACAGGAACAGAAAAATGGTATTTTACCCAGAGTCTGATCCCTGAAGAGGCCCACAGTGGCAAAAATAGGATAATTGTAAAATAATAGCTCACGGTGTTCTCACACTTCTTTTTTCCAGGCTGCTAAAAGCAATTCACTCAATCAGCAGTTGGCTATCATCAAAATTCCCTCCTTCATCTCTGTATTCCACTTAGGGAGTAGCAAATATAGGGCATTCAGCTCATAACTTTTGTTTTTTTCAAGCAAGGAAATTCTTATAAAAATGAAATAAGCCTGGTTTAATGGCCATCAACTGAGCACAATAGCTATGCTGGGAACAAGAGATCTTGAAGAAACTCCCTCCATGACTATATGGCTGATTCTCTCATATTAAATGATCATGGCATGATTCCAGATGCAGAAAAGGCAACTCCTTCAGGATGGTTTGTTCTTGATTTTAGCTAATCCTCCCAGACTACAGAGTATTCTGTAAGAAACCAATCAGCAAAGGGGCTCCCAGAGTGCAACACCCTACCTCTCAGAACTTGGATCTGTACCCAGTCACACAAACTAGTCTAATTCCTAGATGAAGGCACATGTCTGTGCACCCACTGGTAATTTCCAAAAAGCCTTCACCAAGGATGCTCTGGGAAAGCAGTTATCTTCCATCTGCAGTTTCTTTTTTCAGATGGTCTTCATAATCAGTTGGCTTCCTTGTACCCCTGTTGATCACAGTCAGTATGTCTGCACAATCTATAAGACTGCTTTAATCTGGCATGAGTCTGGACATTTTCTACTTTTTCCACAGACTCCTTGGCAAAAGTCATTCTTCCCAAAATATACGAGGGTGACCCAGCCTCAAAATAATTCAGGACCCAACCATTTCATTAAAAACAAACACAACCGGTTAAAAATAGAATGAAAAAGTAATTTTTAAATTTTTTTTTTTTTGCTATAAACACACCCAGAAAGCACATCTGCTAAATTGAGGTTGGAGAGATTCAGTTTGGGGCTATAGAGCAAAAAACTTCCTGCAATTACAAAGAGCAGGTCTACTATAGAAGTTCTCATCTTCAAGACACCCTGCCAATTGGCAGTTTTGCGTTTCTGAAGCTTTATTCTGTCTCATTGAAATAACTGTACTCCTACTATGTTCTCCTGCAGTTTCCATGGATCAGATATTCCTCCCCTCCTCTCAAACCATTCTGTGACATTATTATGCACAATCAGTGTGTTTTGCTCCATCTCAAAGTCAGCTGAGGTCTTTGAGGATTAAGAAAAGGTGCAAGGTAAATGTTAGGTATGTTATTATTACTTTAATTGCATGTCCATCTGCTAACAGCTCCTCACTGAAAGCATGAATTTAAAATGGGATCCTACCAACTTCCTGCTCCAAGCTGCCCATCACCGTCCTCATGTATGAGGAAATTAACTGAAGCCTGGGGAAATGGGGGGCAGAGGAGGAATTTTTGACCACACAGTAAATATTAATGCAGAGAAGAAAGGACGCTTTACAGAAGTAGCACCCTGGTTTTCTGGAGCCCACATATTTTACCTCTTAATGTATTCCCTCATTCTTCAAAAGCCCCAACAGCTGAAATGTGCTGGAAACAAAGGATTCCTGGAGTCAAGTAATTCTTCCCCCAACAGCTCCAAACACTGCCAGCACAACACACCAGAGCTGTCAACAATTTACCTTCCCTTCCTTCTTCCCTCCATGACAGCCCACCAAAATAGAACTGTTTCTGAAAATCCACTGGAAAAGACCATGCCAATGGAGCAAGAGCCCTAGCTTGAGCACCAGCCAACAGTCTCAGAATTACCACCTGACTAAGCTGACGTGAATTTCATTTGAGCTAGCAAAGTTTACCCATAATTTGCAAACATTCTCAATTCATAAATCAGTAATGATTCAGAAGTTATTATTGCGGCATTACATCATTTTCTAAGAACAGCAACACAATGCAGCTGCTTGCTACATCTGTGAGCATTTTATGGATACTATCCACAAGTCAAGGAAAGAATTTTCTGCCAGGACCCACCAATTATTAACATGCTGAGAGAATAAAGGTAAGCTAAACTGAGGACTGCTTTACCCTTTACCTCTTACGAGTTACATTTCTCTCTTTTACAGCCCTGAGTGAAAGGAGCCTGGCACACCCTTTGAAACAGTTCATTTGAATTTCCATCCCCAAATCCTTCCTTTCCAATTTGGCATAGTGGGAAGATTATCTGTAGAGGTACATGCGAGTTGCTGCAAATCAGGACTCAGGTGCTTGGCAGGTATCTGCATCCAAAGCTCAGATAACACCTGGCTGTATGGTCCTGCCTGTAGATAGAATGATGATTCTCTATCTATCATAGGTTTAAGAGAAGAAAAATGCAGATACCTAGATAAGAAGCAAACAACAGATTTACAGATGCCACTGGGTCTTGAAACCTTGCAGGAGGCAGAGAAGCAAGCAAGTCTCATGGTGTGGTGAGGAGGCAAACAGCTAATGTAGCTTGCGCTATCTCCATTTTCTTGCTTTTGGATAACTTGGTTTTCCTATCAAATATCTTAGTAGTCTTTGCTGAATGAAATATACGAGGTTTTAAGGATTTTGCTCTAAACCATCATGTGATTTGTATGTCTTTTTGAGGTTTATCTATATAATTTCCTTTGGCAATTTTTCTTTCAGAGGTTTTAATACTTCTGGAGACAATGTCAAAATTTTGCCTGTGCTTACGATTACGTACAAAGCTGGCATTACACACGTGCAAGTCTGTAGCCAAGAGTGGAATGGAAACTCCCTAAACCAAAGATGATTTTTAAAAAGTAATTATTTTCAAGCACACAAGATTTGGGGCATTTCAGGTTGCCATTTTTCCACCTGGTCCTTCTGCTTTATGTCTATTCTCTGCGGACTGACGCCCATTGTCCGCTGCTTGATCCTTGTACCTCTGCCCATATGTTTAGGCTGCCATTAACATCACATAGAGACTAGCTTGAAGTGACATACTCTGAGGAAAGCAAAGCCAGAACATGCCCCTTCTCTGCAGCCAAGTGCACCATGCTGCCAGTACATCAGGTCCCCACTAAGCCAACAAGTGTCAAGGTTATTTTGGGACCTGCACCTACATGAGATGGTGGCACAGAGCACCAGGAGTATGAAATACAGGGAGGACCACATAGCTGAAGCCTGCAACTCAGAGACCAGCTAGCACCAGGACAACTAACCCTTGGAGAAACAGAAGGCAGAAATGCAATGACTTGAGCCCCATAAGGTTTTAGTCCCAGATACACTGAGGTTGGAGGAAGCAGGCACAAAAGAACACCATAAGATGGATGGAGGGTGACACTATAAGGTCCTTCTGTCAATTCTGGCTGTGCCTTAACTGAAGCAAAGCTTCCAACAAGAAAACATGATGTGCAGGATTTCCGGCTGTCAAAGACCAGTCATGGAGGGAGCCAGGGCTGCCAGGCTTTGTCCCTCTCCCCAACACAGAGGTTGCGAGCACTTTGACAGTTGCATTTCCCTTGGGAGCACAAACAAAGCCTGCCACAAGGAGCTCATTTGACCCTCCATGAGGGTCCTGGAAAGGGGGAGAGGAGAAAGGGGGAGAGGAGCATGTAATGCTGGGGATCAGCCAAGAGGCTTTGCATGAGATGGGGACAAGGAGGGCTCAGTATGGAGCAGCCATCCCTGGGTGTGGGAGGACACCCAGGCTGAGCAGTAGATGGCTGTTGCCTTCTGGCAGGCAGAAGGACTGCCTTAAAACACCCACACTTTTCTTTTGTTACTCTTTCTGTCATTTATTTGCCATGTGGGTAGGGAAGGCTGCAGTCAGGTTTAGCTTTTGGGGAGGAGCACTCAGTCTCTGATTTACATGCCATGGTGAGGAGGGGCTGTTGCCTGTGTCCCTGTGGCAGCAAGTACTGCTGGGGCCCAGGCACACACACCCTCCTGCAACAATCTCAATTCTCCACCTGAGCACAGAGGTGTTTAGGGGTAGTAGATACCCCCATATTCTCAAATGCCACAAACTCATCCGCAGCCTCACAGTGCCTGGTAGGTACAGTTTGAGCTCTGTCTGCCAGCAGGGTCACCACCTAGTAAAACAGAATGAAATATGGCTTTGGAGGTGGGAAGGAAATTGCAGGGAGACATGTCAGAATACCATGGCTGACAAACAACATTTAACCACCTCTCCAAACAGAAAAATGGGAATTCCAGGGGAAGTTTAGACTGCCTATTAGGGATGATTTCTTCACCAACAGGGTTATCCAGCCCTGGAACAGGTTGCCCAGAATGACCATTCCTGCAGGTATTTAAGAGATGTACAGATGTGGTGGTTAGGGACATGGTTTGGTAGTAGACAGTGCCTGGGTTAACATTCGGACTCAATGATCTTTGAGGTCTTTTCCAGTTAAATTGATTCTATGATTCCATGAATTGCAGTAGCTAAAGCTGCAGGGGGGCTTTGCCCTCTTCCTCCTAGAAGTTTTCTCTGTCTCTTCCATGCCCAGAGAAGTGCCCATGGGCTCCAGAGCACACCTGGATATCTGCACAGTGACAGAACCTTCACCTGCAAGAACACAGCCCTCCCATGACAGAAAACTTGCTCATTTATGGTCTAACATCCATCCCAGCAACAATACTAGAACTGGAATTATTTGTTTCACGGTGAAGTCAGTAGAGACTACACTTAGAGAAACAAAGTAATGCAAATCCTGAAACATGAGTACTTTAAACTTTACTAAAGTTCAGGTCTCAGGCCCTTCTGTAAAACTTCACCAGGACATCAAGACACATGACCACCAAGAAAAGTAAAAAGAAAAGATACCTAAGGAATAAAAATGCTCCTTTAGGATCCATCTTTATCAGCTTTTCACATCCTTCAAATTTCCCTAAGGGATACAACCCCAGCCAAGACCCTCTCTGCTCTGGGTGGCTGGAGTGAGCAGTCGAGGCAGCACCTGGCCAGGACACAATTCTTGGACAAGACCTGGGGCATGCTGGTCTCCAGCCACAGCCTGACTCCTCCAGGGAAAGCTCTGATTTTCCAGCAGGTGATATTTTAAATGCACATTGAAACAGTATGAAGAAAGCATGTGTTTGGCACTGTTACTTACCTAGAAACTGAAAGCACAGGTTCTCCCACACCTCCCAAAACTATTTCAACAACAAAATAGTCCTGTGAAACCAAAAAAACTACCACTCTCCATGAAAACATGAACTACTTTGAAAACTGTTTAAAACTTGAGTTTATATAATTACATTATGTTATTGGAGCCATTCTGTCTGTCGAGATCTGACCAGATCCCAGTACCTATCTGCTTCTAGAGAGTCTGCAATTTATAGGTTACTGTTCATGGGCATATAAAAATAAATACTAAGAAATTACTCAAATAAGCAGATGCCAACCTAAATAAAACCTTGATCTAACATGAATTTATATCCAGTCTATTGTCTGAATAGTCTTTCTGTTCATCATCTGAGCAGAAGTACAGCTTCTTTTTTTTTTTTTTGAGGCATAGTCCAAAACCAAGTTCTACCACTGCATCTTGGACTATAACAATATATAAAATAAAACAATTTCCATTTGTTTTCACTGGAGAAAGCATCCTTTCTATTTTCTGCCAGTCTTCACACTCAGATATTGAATGGCTTATATAAGCATTACAGCTGTAGATTGACTAAGAATCATGCACTAGTTTCCTAAAATATCCTGGCTTTTTTGACATTTCTCATTTTCATTCAGTTGTATATCACAGACTTACTTTTGGGGCAAGGAACATCTTTTCATATCCATTTAGAACCAAGACAAACGGAGGCTCAAGGGAGATGGATCCACAAGATGGATCTGCAATATGAACAGCTAACAGCATAAACCTCTACCAGCTGGAGTGTAGAAAAAGCAGGTATGTCACACTAACAAGTATCAATTGGGGTCTTCTTCCAGAGAAGCATGCCAGCTATTCACTTATTTATATTTTTAAAAGAGTGTTTTATCAGAAAGAGTTATTTATTAAAGAAACCTCCAAATTATGTTATCCAAGAAGTATCTGAAAGAGAAATGTTGAAGAATGGTGCTTAATTCTCACAGAAAAAGCCTGTAACAGAAGACCAGTTAAACCCTGGAAAGTCTCCTAGTAAGGAAGGGATACAGCAAAACCACTGCACTTGACACGACAGGAAACAAGCAGACAAAATTACTAAGACTGCTCCTGCACTCAGCTCTGATGAACTATCACAGGGGAGGTCAGGTCATCCTGTAGCCAACAGTGTGCCAATAATTTCAATTAAATTCCGGTGGAAAAACTTGACATCCAGGCAAAAAAACCCCAGTTTCCTTCAGCTATTGTTTCCTTTCCAAGGATCACTCCTTCAGCTAAAAGCACAGGGAAGAGGAAAGAAAGAAAGGGACTGTGTGAATAATGCTCCATGACTAATAGCCGTGGTCTGACCAGTCTGAAACAGCTTCAAGTACCCATGACCTTTTGAAGAGCCACAAGTTAGATGCCAACAAAAATGCATAACACAAACCCTCACACCCCCTTCCTTTTATCAAATGGCATCGGGGTGAATAAGCTGACAAAAACAACATGGAAGTAATCTGCTGAGTAATTCCTCTAATATTCCACCGTGGGCTGGCTCTGAGTTTGAGGCACACAACTACGAAGGCGCTGTGCTGACTGTATTTCAGATGACAAATTCTCATTAATCACACACAAATACTACGCATTGTTCCACAGCTTACACAAATGTTCTCCTGAAGCAGCACTCGAGTCATTAACAAATCACGGAGCCCTCCCTTGTATCTCATTACGCAATTGCTCCAAGAGGATGTGAAAGCTCTCACCAAGCTACTCCACGCATCCCACTCCCTGTTGTGATCCTATGGGACCTCACTCAGTGCACGTACTCCCCATGCCATTTAAAGGTCTTCAGGATAATTCTGCTTTCAGGGGGTGGCACACCAGCTAACTGCTGAGGAGCTGGTTTGTGTGTCTCCTCTGTGGAGCAACACAAATTCACCCCTAGCTGCAGCATCCTTAGATCAAGATTGGCAAAAGGAGGTAATTGCAATAACAACATTCAACCCTTAACAGAGTATTTTAGAATTTTTCATCAGCAGACTTTAAAGGAGGTCCCTAAACCACACACAGGGGTGCAATACCTTCTGCAGCTCTTCCCTTCAGATTACCAGCCACACGGGAAGTTCTTCACATCTTTCATATTGCTGTTCCATGGAGACATATTCCACTAAAGCAATACATTCCAGTCCTGTGTAAATGGAAATGTAGTCATTCCAGTAAATATAATTTTTCAGTGAACAATAGACAAAAAATCCTTTATAAAATTATAATTGAAAGAGAAGAAATAATTCTAAGGACAGCGTTTGAGTATTTTTAACTTACAGAATATATAGTAGTCCTAGTTATTGCTCCAAGACTTAGTTTATAATTTAAAGTTTCATCTGTTTTTATTCCAAAATCACTTTTAAGACACTGAGCTTGACCTATAAATACCTACATTAAATGATCAGAATTACACAAAACACTGTCATAATTCTTGAGTAGACAAGTACACAATTCTTGTACAAAACTGAATTTCACTGAGACATTTCTTGAAACAATAAATGTCAGAAAGCAATATGATACATTCTATAAAGAAAAAAACACTATGCTGATTGCATTTTGAACACACACTGCCAAATTCTCAAATAACTGCATGATTAGGAAAATAACGCACACCATTAAATACAACTAGTTATCAAACATAACTCTGTAAAGCTTAATAGGAAGTACTCAAAACTCCCAAGTATGTAATTTGCTAGCTGTAACAACCCACATTTGAATAGATTCCTAAGTATTATTTAACCAGCACTCAAGTTGGAGACATTATCTTTCTTAGGGGAAAAGCAGCTTGGGCTAAGGCAAGGACTGTGATGTGATATGATTGCCACTCAAACCTTTGGGGAAAGTCTGGCAGTGCATCCAAAGTTCACGCCTAGCACATGCTTATGTAAGTCAGAATCCTAAAATGTGGATGTAACAACTGAAACATAAGGGAAATTCAGATTTCAAGCCATCCCTATCTAGAGGAAAACTTGTTTATAATTGTGAGCAAAACTCTTTACCCTAAAACTGTGGAAAGGCACTATGTGAAATCCATGCAGGTACAGAACTGATTGTAGAGCAACAAAGCAGATCTTGGTGGTACAGCCAGAGTGGTGAATACCAGAAGCCAAGACCACCCCAGTCCTGGGGAAAGCTTAAGCAACAAGCCTTCCCAAAATAACAGGATAGCAGCACAAAAACCTGCAGGGACACTCTCAATTGCTAACTCGTGGGCAGAAATAAGAAGCCATGGATGAGAACAAAAGAGGGGCAATGAAATTAATGTCTTAGGCACTGACAATTCTGAAGATGAGAGGTGACAGGGAAGATTTTGAAGAGAGAAGTAAACAGAGTGGAAGTCACAAACAGGAGAGCTGACAGCCAGAAACTGTTTGGATTTTAAATGAGCTCAGTGGACAGAGAAGGGGAAAGATCATTGAACTGTTACCCATGAATGACAAGGATGGAAGTGGAGCACTGTGAGAAAGAAGACATCCAGCATATTTGGCAGCAATAGCTTTAGGAGGGTCTTGAATGGGGACACAGTAGCAACCAATTCTGCTTAGTCTCTGACATGTATCAAAGAAGAAGGAGATGGGGATAAGTGGAAAATTGTCCATCCTAGCAGGACAGATGAAGAAGAAAGAAGCACCAGAAAATTTAGCAAAGAAAAGAGGGAAGACCCTTGGGCATGTGCAGAATTGCTGATGAAGTGTTTACTGATGAGTGGTGAAAGAATCTCATCATGTCAGCTCAGCGAGCTGGGAAAAGCACCTCAAGACTGAAAAGGAGCAGAAGCAGTCCCCAGCACAAAGGCAGCAAAAATGAAAAAGGAGCTCAATGCATTCTTCAGACAGCATTTTTAGTACAGTATGGGGAAACTCACTGAAGGGGGATGTTGCAGAGTCCATAGGGGATGCAGAGCCAATTCCTTTTCTCCTGGTCTGCAAAAAAGATATGCTTCCTTTCCCACCCAGCTCAAAGATCACCTTCTAAACTTAAGATTAGACCTCTAAGTGCTTTGGTAGGACATTAGGGATCTAAGGAATAAGAGAACCTAAGAATATTTGTACAGTGTAGCTAAAAGCCTTTTTAACTCCACAGGAAATGTCTTGGCAAACATCAGCTAACAAAGGCTAGCAATGGCCAGAAGCACAGGCAGTGCTCCAGCTGACCCATTGTGCAGTGTTTGCTGAAGTAATTTTTTATACACATGTTTCTCAGATAACATTTACCAACAGGTTTCACACTCCCTGTTTGTCCCCTCAGAGTAATTTCAAGGTGACTCCCAGAAGACAGATCTCAAACAGAAGGGTTGAGACCATTAGTCACAGTTTTCACCATAGGTACTCTAACACATTATTCAGAGGAAAATCCAGGAGGAGTCTCCTTCAGCTGCTACTAGGTCATTAGCATGACCACACCAACCCTTTGGGTTTTTTGAAGTGCATAAAGACTGTCCTGCTCTGGTGCTGCTGTGCTTATTCAGTAGAGGATGATACTGCTACTGGGATTTGGTAATTCTGAACCTTGCTTACCTAGGGCAGAACAGGAGGTTTTAAGCAGTCAGTGAGACAGGAAGGAGGAAAAGACCTCTGTTTTCTCTAACAAGAATGCCCAGGTGTTAGCAGCTACATATATAACTTGACTCAAGTTAGTTCACTGGGAAGGTCCAGCAACATCAAACAAGATAAGGCATCTGTAACCACAGCCACACTAAAAAGTCCATGCTGAAGCGCCTGATTCTACACCACAAGCTGCACTGACCTGGTGCAGTTAAGTTTTCTTCTACTCTGAGTCTGCCAACTTCTCATGGCACCTGTGCTCGCAACTGGGCAGGAGCCACCTCCATCACAAGCCAGCAGACCCCACTCCTGAGCACCCCAGAGGGCTTGCCAGACACCGTGGCACAAGGTGCTCCATCCTCCTCCCCGTCACAGGGGAGTCACACTTCGCTGAGCTAGGGAGAGCAGACACCTTTTCCATATATAATGAAGCCTCTCAGCCTTATATGCATTAGGGACCCTGTAAGAGGAGCACTGGAAAATGCAAGGTGGTATTGTATTGTATTAATGTCACTTAATGGTAACTGTCAATGAGCGTGATGGAATAAATATGGAAAAGGAAATTACTGTAATTGATTGACAGTCTGGAAGCTTCCACATATGATCTAATGAGAGAGTCCTGTGAGAAGCTGCTGCAGTAGAGGCTATTAATGCAAATCATATGCACCATGCCTGCTCTCTGAATTATGCAATGCCATGTGAATGTCTAATCCATTTCACCAGGCTTGTCTCTATCCAGAAAGAATATTCTACTGACATGCTGATTAGTATATTAGGGAAGGTTTAGAAGTTCAGTGCCAGAGTGGGGCCATCACAGTGCTATTAATTTAGTTCAGAACAAAACAAACAGGTCTGTAATGCCATCAAAATCACTACACAGGTCTTGTAGACACAAGATAAGTTTGTCATAGCTGATAGGAATTTGCAGGAATTAACAAATAGATAAGGAGAGTATCACTTTTCTAGGATAGAAAACTACTGTTGAGAACTCAAGAATTGAAAACAAGGCAGAAAGCTTAATATAACTTCATGATATTTTGCATCTGGATTTCCAGAATGAACATTGTGACAACAGAAACAGGTGGGAAATTTGGAAGAGGAAGTTGGCATATTCATACTGCAGTAGAGCTATAGACACACAAGCTGGCATGTTGGAAGATGGAGTCTGTCCCCAGGTTTCTGGGCTAATGCCATTGTATTTTCCCTCTAAAAAGTATACTTAGATCAAATGCCATTTAGATCAATTCTAGAAATTATTTTGATGGAGTAATCTTGGTCCCTGGGAACTACTTGTCCTTCGTGCAAAGCAATAACACAATTAGCACTACAGTGTCTATTAGAGGGAAGCGCAGGTCTGGACCACAAGAGACCTCACACAGTTTCAGATTAAACTCGGGGATGTGAAGAAAGATTGCATACAGCCTCCTCTGCCTGTGCTGGCTGTCTTTCCTGCATTTCCACCAAAGTAAAAATCATTTTAACTTTAACAACTAATTGAGAGAAGGCACTGTGATCCGTACAGATTCCTCACTACTTTCTAAAAATAGCCATTTTACAAGACTGCAACCTAAATAATAAAGTCAAAAATTTGCCCTTTGTCATTCACTCTAGCTAAAATGAACACTTAGAGCAACCATTTTGCAACAATATTCCTTCCATCAAAGGTTCTAAAAAAAGAGGTGGAGAGCCCATGAATCCAGTGACAAAAGTTTAACAAAACCAACAAACAAACAAACAAAAAGGCTGAAGAACAGATTTAGGACAACTGCAAGGACAAGGAGGGCCCAGGACAAAGCCAGGCTTTCCGGGTAAGCCAGTGTTGAAGGCACTTGCCTTAACTCATGAAAGGTCAAGAAGACCCTGTCTCAAGAGGCCCTAAGTCACCTCTGAACCTCTTACATGGAAAACAGGACAGACACCATACAAGTGATCCTCAGGATTCTTTACACCTCTCCAGAGATCCATGCTGGACCACTGCTTTCCACTGTCTGCAAAGCACAGTAACAATAAACCTCTTCTCTTGTGTGAGTGCTAAGATTTCAGAGTTATTACTTGTGCAGGGACATTACAAAACAGCCTCATTACTGTCTAGGCTTTATGGCATCTGGATATGCCTAGGGACAGATGCTGACAGCAGAGCCAAAGAGATCTTGAAACAAAAGTACAAGGAACAAGGCAGTTTCATGTTTGGCAAGTCAGCAATGGGGCAGCAGGGATCCCTGTGTCACTGTAGCATTCCATACTCCTGTAGGGGAAAGCTGTCCACACCCCTCCTGCATCCAAGCATTGCTACTTTATTAGGGTTTGTGCAGTGCCTCATGATAGCAAAGTCTCAGCCACATAAGTTGTGCAAGGGCAGCACAAGGCAAGAAAGACCTTGACCACAAAGACCTGCAAATATCCCAACAGCCCCTCAGCAGAGGACACTCCTTTTCTGAGCTGGGTGCAGTGATCAGCTCTGAGGATTTGCATTTGGGCAATACCGTAGCAAGGAGATGAAAAGCTGCCTTCACCCACACAGGGAGCCCATGGGCAAGGAAAGTTCAGAGCCAAACACTGGATCCCTGCTTGTGGCCTGGGACTCTCCAGCACCATGGGTGGCTTCACACCCAACCCTAATGGACTGCAGAACATGCCTTTGCAGGGAAACCTCAAATCTGCTCCCTTGGGATAAATATATTTGGCAGCTAGTGGTTTAAAATCCCTTCACAGTGATTTCAGAGAAGAGATAATCTAAGTTTGCAAGCTCTCAAGAAATCGCTGCAGTTTCCTGGCAGCTACACAACTCCCCAGGAGGATGCAGCACCCTGAGACCTGCAGACCCCCAGCTGGGACAGGAGCATCTACACTGTCACAAAGCAGTTCCCTGGTTTTTCCCCTTTTTCTTACTGCCTCACCTCAGAGGCTGCTTTGGTAAGAAAAAGATTAAGGACATTTTGATCAGACTTGCCTTACTAACAGAAAGGATTAACTCTCCATGATATTTTGATGCTTTGAATTCACATCACAGAAATTTATTAATATTTCTTGGGAGGTTGAATTTGTCTGGGAGGGACGCATGAGGCAAGAACGGGGAGGAAACAGAAGGCTTCTCTAGTCTTGGAGGAGTTTTTTTGCCACCCAGGGGCCAACACTCAGATTTTTGCAGAGATTGATACTTTCAACCTGTAGAAACATTCCGAGAGAGAACTTGTGTGTGTGCATTTCCAGCATTCATGATTTCACTATTTTACTTGCAGAACAGTCTGATTCTCTCTGAGTTCATTCAATGCAAAAACTTTGCTGTCAGGCAGGATAGGCCAGAAAGGCAAAACCTGTGTCCGGATTTCAATTGCTCCCAAAAGTGCAGGCACACGATGTCTCAGACTGCTGTGCAGCAAGTAGCCAGCTGTGAATTAACACTTCTGACATTGCAGCATGCTAAGCTTCCACAGGAAAACCAATCCTATACCTTAAACCCCGTGGCACACCACTCCACAGAGCCTGGTAATGAAGGAGGACGGTATTAACATTCCAATCAAAACATCCAGGAGGAGGAAAAGGAGAACTGGTACTTCCAGTGTCAACTCCAATTAGGAGGAAATAGAAGCCACAGATGAGAAATAGGAAGCATCTGTATGTGAAAGCATATTTAGCTTTGAAGCTGGTGTGGGAATATTGGCTTAGTCCTTCCTTTCCCCAAGTGTTATGTCATCTCATGTGTAATGTTGACACTTACAAGGATTACTTATTAAATAATTCCTTTACAAACAACAGGGAATAATTCTGGCCTTTGATATAGACAGATTATGATCTCAGATGCTACTATAAAGATCTTATATTCATCTTAACAGGCTAAGCACATTAAGAATCCAGGAAGAAAACACATGAATGCAAAATATGCAAAGCAAACCAAAGTACAGGAAAATCAGAAAAGCCATGCTGAGCCACAGATTTTAGTACCTGAGAAAGGGAAATTATTAAGAGATTAAATCAGTCCACACCAGTCTTCAATTAAGTAAAAATTGTGTTCTATGCCAATGTGGGGAAAAGGCCATTTTTTTTTCTTTTATATTAAACAGTTCTCCATTTTGGGACTGCAAAGGAAAAGGCTTTAAGAACAGCCTGCAGATGTCTAATTAACCTGCCACTGCCCTCAGGTGAGGCACAGCCAGCTCCCAATTACCTGCAGGTGCTCTACCCAGGTTGTGGATGAAGCCTGGCAGGATGCACAGACTCCCAGGCCAGCTCTGTATGGGTGCAATGCTCCACATAAACTGCTATCCTGCTCCTCCTGGTCCTAGAGCACTTCATACTGTTTCAAACAGCACAGAGCCAGAGTTAATAAGCTTTTCCAGGCCTGAATCGGCTCTCTGAGGAGCTGGCCTGGATACTGCATAACCAGGAGCACCAGAGGAGCACAGCACATGGGCACCCATCACCTCCTCAGGCTCCCAAGTGCAGCAGATCAGGGGTCCAGACCAGTGACTTCCCCGGGGCTGTTTGTCCCAGGAGAGCTCATTAGGCAGGCAGAGGGATGGAGGAGCACAGGCCCACCAAGATCAGACCCTCACATCCGACCCAGGTTGCTGTGTCCATCCGTGGAAAGTAAAGAGCTGTGCCCTGAGTGCTGCAGTCTCTGTTACAGTCAACTGAGTGCCACAAGTGAGATCGCCACTGAAAGAAAGTGAATTTCATGGTCAAATCAGACCTGAAATAGAGCTGCATTTGCTTGCTGTGTCAGGAGAATTTGGACCCAGTATCATAGTCTTTCTCTGGAAATCTTTCTGCCTGATGTCCCGAATGGGCAGAATCAAGGGATCAAACAATCCTCCCTGTTAACAACACACCCTGGCTTCAGGGAAATTGAGCTCAGGGTCACATGGGACCAACCTTTCCTTTTTTTCAAAACAAGCAAACAAACAAGCAATAAAAACTACCCAAAAACAACCTAACCTTTCACTAGGACATTTTTTCAAGCATCTGCTGTAACATGCATGGAGGGGGGATGAATCCTTTAGAAAAAATGGTGAAACAAAAAGAAACAGCAGTAATTTAATTTGTTTTCTCAAACTGCAAATCTTTGTACTTGTACATGCTTGAAGCAAATGAGCCATTAAAGCTGTGAAAATGCATTCAGGCCCTTCAGTAGCACTTCCTTCGGAGGAATGAGAATAGGAAAGGCTCTTTTCATACTGTCCCATTGTCCCAGCCAGCCCTAGGTGCTCAGCCCTGGAGCTCCAACTAGCAGCACAGTATGGGGTTACCCAGGGCAATGAACGACAAACAATTTAAAACTTTTCCATATATCTGAAAAACAAAGAGGCTTTGTATCTCTGCACTGAAAAGAGTAAAGGAGCAGAGCCTCCATCCCCAGAGCCCACTGCATTGGTGTGATCAGAGCAATCAAGCTGATGGTCTGTGGGCAGACCTGCAGCAGGCAGCCCTGTTCTTACACAGCCTAATCACTCAAGAAATCCTTCCCAGTTGCCTGCTACAAAAGGGAAGGGAAAGCCTTTCCCTCCCAACTCCAGTATCCTTCCTGCGGGCAAAAGCATGCTGTTGTGTCTCCTGCTAGTCACACCACCAAGACACATAGGTCCCTCAAACCTCAAAGGTCACAGCAACATGACAGAGGTAGAATAGGGCCCACTATTAGCCTCTTCCTGAGCATTAAGGAGCAACTCTTGCTCTATAATAAAAGAAATTAAGCCAGAAACACTTTTTAAAGCAGCGAGTGGAATAGCAAAGTGAGAACTTTTTCAAACCTAGAAAGTGGCACAGAGGAGAGAATGGAGACTGAAATTACTGAAAGCCTGCAGAACATCTTATAAAACAGTTATTTTTCCCCCCAACAATGGTACTCTGTCCCTGACATGAATCAAAAATGTCACAAGGCAGTTTGGTGAGGCTGCATGTGAATGCTGGGTATTGAGCTGCAGCAGCTGCAGGCAGACTTTGTGGTTAACCCTGTGAGACTTTCACTGCTACAGCTGGCTTCCATTCTGTCCCCGCATCCAAGCGGCCGCTCCTTCCCACTGCGCCGCTGCTGTTAAAAATAATCACAGCCTTATCAGTGCCTGCATTTCATTCCACCGCAGGCATCACAGGACTAGCTCAGTGGTGAAGATGTCAAATTAGGAGATATATCTGTATACACATACTACACAGAGGCCGTCTGTCTTTTAAAATCTTACATTCGGGCTGTTAGGTTTCTAAAATATACAAAGCATTAAAGTGACCTGAACTCAGACCTGTGCTTCCTTAGAAAGCATCAGTTCAGTCTACAAAATCTTCAAGAGGAGAATAAATCATCTTTGCCTAAGGAACACCTCTTTCTGTGCCACTGGGAAGCCTTCTTTCTGACACCAGTAGTGTCATTCCTTCACCAATCCAAAGCACTAAGATGGGCTACCCACTTGCATTTTCATCCCCATGGTACCCAGCTCTACAACAGAACACTTTTCCTAAAACTTTGAGCATAAGTGATGAAAGCTCTCTGCTTCTGCAATGCCAACAGTAGAGACCAACAAGGCAAGGCACTAAAGATCAGATCAATAAACGAGAAACAAATATTTTATATCTCAAGTGTCATGAAAATTTCTGTGGTTTTTCAAGCTATTGTTAGAAGCCTAGATTCTTTTCAGCTCACCTTAAAGAAATTTCTCTTCCTTTCAACAGCCTTCTCTGCAAATGGTAGGGGAAAAAAGCTAACAGGAGAGGTGCCATTAGCAAGAAAGAGACGCCTAATTTGCATTAAAAGTTTTAAAATACTATCTCTTTTTTTAACTGAAAAGTTACTGTTTAGCAATCTGTAACCAGCTTCAATCACCACACCTTTCCCAAGAAATCAGTTTGAATAGAGGCCTTGACTAGTATCTTGAAATGCATTCAGAATTGCTCTAGTGACTCTGAAGTAAGCCCCTCGTGGAAAAAACCAAAATATAGTTTTAATTGGTTTCAAAGTGCAATCAAACCAACTCAGCCTAGTGCAGTAAGTTGCATGCACTTACATGCACCAGTACAAGTCTTTGCATAGTGATTAATTTCATTATAGTCACAGGCTATCGCAAAGGCAGTGTATTGGACCAGAAGATTACTGCATTAGATTGCTGTGGAGAAAAAACAAACAAACAAAGAAACAAAACCCCTGAAAATCTTGCATTTCATTGTGGGTTTTCATGTGCACAGAGATTTACTTACTGGGTCAACCTTTATGCACCTGCATAAGCTCCCAGCCAGATTAACTAAGTGGAATATGTGTTCGCTACTACAGAAGTGTTTTAAAACAAAGGCTTTATAATGCCCAAACTGGGATATTTACAGGAAGTTCTGCTGGGGTCCTACTTTCTGATTGCATGAATTTTCCCTCACAGAACAGGCTTGGCCTTCCATAGAAGGTAGGCTGCAGTCCTAATAAATATTCAGTGGCTTTTTGCCTCTGTATGCCCCATAATCCTCTCCCA
Organism: Sialia sialis; assembly: GCA_009812075.1. NCBI lineage: Eukaryota > Metazoa > Chordata > Aves > Passeriformes > Turdidae > Sialia > Sialia sialis. The sequence goes on along the minus strand of VRYO01001463.1, from coordinate 89,681,183 downwards.
GCTCTATCAACCTGCTGATACCTCCACTCACACTAAACCCCCTAAAGCACGTCCCTGTTCCCTGCAATCCAGCCCTTCAGCATGAACTCTTTCCAGTACAATTATGCAACAGATATCTTTAAGAGCAAGGCACTAGAAAAGACACATCAACTTAAAGCAGCAGGCCTCTCAGATACAGCCTCCCAAAAAACACCAAGGCATGTGAACATGCATTAGTAACAGCAGTCATCCTCACTTTCTTCTCAGAGTTTCTAACTACAGAGGCAAGAAAAACCAAAAAGGCAAATTCCAATGCAATCAAATTGCTTGTAAGCACACCCTGTGTGTGCAGGATGTCAAGGCAGGCAGGAGAAATCCTGCTTCCCTCCACCACCCTCTGCTCCACCTGACAGTGTCTTAGCCTGGAGCATAACTAAAGGCAACAGCACAAACTGCTCACAAGGAAAACAGCAACATGAAACGCTTCATTGCATCATTAGGTCACAATTTGTGCTAATCCCTCAAATTCACTGGGCAAATGTAAGCACCTAGAAAATAACCTGCCTTTGAAGAGAAGTCATGGCTGGATATATACCACCTGTCATCCTTTTCCTTCACTTCTTCCCGATCCCATTCCTCAGCCCTATTTTCTTTTCACTAGGAAAGAAAATTACAGCCCTCCTTCCCTAATAGTAATGCAAGGCCTGTGATAGCAAGCAGCATTGTTTTAATAAGCCATGTCCATTATTAATCACACAGTTGGAATATCAATTTTAAAAGTGACAGAGAGAAGAACAGGAGAAAAGGGGACTCAGGGCTGCACAAAAAGCAATCATAAGTGGAATGCAGTGCCACTGTAAAATGTGGGGATCTGCCCATGCCAAAAACAACCTGTGGTGTCCACCAGGAGTCCCAGACTGGAGTCAACAAATAAAACCAAGAAGAGAGGGATGGGCAGGAGAAGTTGCAGTGACAGGGTGGAGCTTCCCAGCAGCTGTCTCCCCTAAACCATCACCCCTCCATCTCCTGCCAGGCACTGGACTGTGCTTTCAGTTCAAGTTGTGAGCACTACCAGAGGATTTGGGATGGATATGAGTAAGCCCTTCTTTTTCCCTTCCTGATTTTGGCTTGGTGAACAATGCTTCACCATCCAGGAGTGGGGTTTTGGAAAGGCATAGTAGAGAGCCTGACCTTCTGCTGGCTGGAAGCCTCCCACAGCATGAGCTGAAGAGGAGAAAGGGTGTTTATCTCTTTACCCTGATGAAAATGTGCTTTGATTAATATATCCAGCAGAATAAGCACTCCTCCATGACTGCAGACAGGCCTCTCCTCCCTGTCTTTAGCAGGAGATGCCACTCACCACTGCCTGGCCCAGGGAACAGAGATGACCAGCATCACCTCCCCAGCATGTTGGGTGCACCCCATAAGCAAAGAAAACATCCTGAATTACCCAACAGTTTTGTGGCTATTCTTCAAATTATCAGTGCACCCCAAAGTTATCAGGAATCAAGGGAGGGATCCGCAGAGTGAAAAGCAATTGGATAATACCTGAGCAGTACTGTTGAAATAAATTACCAGCATTCCCCTCTGTCCCTCCTTTCCTTAGGCACTGGCTCAGAGGCTTCTCCCTATATCTAATTTTTCTTACTCTGATTTACCCTGTGAATCCAATGAGGCCAGTCATACAAGTCAAGGCTAAGCACTCACAGGTCCACAAAAGTCAGCAGTGCAGCATCACTGGAGGAATTTGAGACAAGCATTATCTTTGCAGAAGTGTGTAAGATCTAGGTTCACACCCTCCTCAAGGACAAGAGGTGCATATTGCATTAACAGACCATCAAATTACCTTAGTAGATGCAGAGAGACTTATATGTTCTGTACAAAATTCTACAATTGTGTTCTCACCATGACACGCACATTAGGGATATTTCAAAATACTATTAAACAGAAACTTATAAACATTTAATGTAAGTATAACTATTTATCAAATTGAAGTCTCTGAGTTTAAAATCAATTTTCTGCTATAACATAACATTTTACAAGAGCCCAAGCCTCATAAAGCTTCTCACAAAAAACTATCCAGTGTAAACTGGACACTGCCCAAAATGAAAGCTACATCTCAATGAAGAAAGGGTTTTCATATGAGAGCTGTGCCAAATCTCTGAAGAGTTAAGATTCTGCTTTTTGAAAAATTGTTTTGCCACACAAGATTTTAGTCACTGCAACATTTTAACCCTGTTTGACAGTGTAGATGATAAACAATTCAGGGTTTTTTCAAATCTGTTCTGAAATTTCCCATATTTAGCACAGTCTGCATGAAACCATGTTACTGGGCTCGGAAACAGTCTAGACCAATTATGTTCCAGAGGTTTCCTGCTACAAGTTACAGGAAAAGTGTATTAGCCAATCACATGTAAAGACTGTGCCTGAGAAGCCAGAAGTTCACCAACTTCAAGTTGTAAAAGGGAAAAAAAGAAAAGTTGTTCAAACTCTCACCATTGCAAAATTCTGCTTTAGTTTCTTTATAGTAACAGGAATTGCCCAAATCCATTGATGCAGCTCAGCAGTATCTGCAGAGATACCAATATCAGTAAAGATGCACCCTTGGACCTACTTCAGTTTTTTCCACACACTTTTCAAGGAAAAGCAGCATAGCCCACATTCAGAGCTCAACTGATAAGCAGTGTTTCTCCTTGGCTATTAGCAAAACCACCAAACTGGGAAGTCTAAAGGTGAATATCCATCAATGTATGTTCATTTTTTTGTCCTGTAGGTTCCAAGTGCCTGATATCATAAAGCTATGGTTGGTAGCCAGGCCTCCTGGACATCGCTGCAAGATGGGTAAGGAGCAATTAAGAAAGGCCAGAAACCCACTGAAATAAAATTTTGTTATTGAATCAAAACAACAAAAGAAATATTAACACATCTCCATTTAGTGGATTTGAGATTCCACAGGAAATATTTTCTGGAGACTTGCTGTATTATTTCTCTTTCATTAAAGTTTACCTAATTCCAGAGACAGTATGATGGAGAAAAACACCTGCATACGATGAAAATCAACAAGGAAAATCTTCCTTGCTTAAATGATGGCAAAAGGCATCATTTGAAAGGCAGAACCTCACACACCCAGAAAGGTCTTCCCCCACTCTCAGCTTCTTACAGTTGAGGGTCCTCAGTAGTCTGGGTGCTCCTAGAGGACCACAGCTGGTCCTGCAGCTCCACGTACTCCCCCAGCCGAGAAAGTTTAATCACAGTACTTTTTTATTGGAATTACCTGTTAACTGAATGAGTGAAAAAGCCAGAGTGAAATGTCATATCTGTTGCCACATCCTTTCTACCTCCCGGCCACTGTTGAGAGTGTTTGTTTCTCATTAGAACAAGCACGTCCTGCCATCCATCCTCCAACCTGCCCTGCCCTGACTGAAAGGCAGATGTGGGAAATGCCCAGCCTGAAATCCTGCTGCTTCTCATTTACAAGCTACTTAGCCACAGGCTTTCCCCAAAGACCACCGTGTTTATGGTGGTGCCCCAACCACCCCAGTGTCCCCCTCTAACAGCCACCACACATCCCACTCATTGTCCCACTGCCATTGTCCCAGTTCTCCTTCTGCAGAACAGCCACAACGGCACTTTTCATCCCTGAAATGCACCGCACAAATGGGGAGCACAAGTCAAACAAAAGCTACAGCCGCTCTGTTTACTAGGGAGAAAGATCAATTGGGCTTCAATGAAAAGACAGGAAGCTGATGTTCTCACTGTAACTTGTTGGTAAAACAGTGAATAGTGCTATCCAGGCTGACAAAGGCTCTTTTCTTCCTCCTCTTACTCTTTTTTTAAATGAAGAATCCAATGGAGAGTGTTATCATGTAGTTATCAACAGGCCATGAAATGGGGAACATCAGCAAGTGTATTCAACTCTTTTGTTTGCTCTTTGAGAGTGTTAAACAGAAGCCTCAAAATGCAGACGGGGGGGGGGGGGGG
>VRYO01001463.1:89627663-89673389 GCA_009812075.1 Sialia sialis | reverse complement strand
TGGGTAAGAGAGCTACCAGCTGTCTCCCAGACCCCACATTATATCCAGGTGGGAATGCTTGGCTCCTCCCCCTGGGCAGAGCATCTTACAATAGGATGATGTTATTTTATCAGTCATACATGGGTCCTTGATGGCCCATTAAACAGGATTGTCTCCCGGAGGGAGTTATCTATGACTCATGGGGCAGGGCATTGATGGCCCATTAACAGGAGATAGTCCGGGGGAGGAGGCAAGGAAAAACACTGCTCCTTCTGTTTTTAACAGTTCGTGGAGATGATGATTGAATAAATATCTTTGGGTACATCTTTATATTGTAACCTAGGACACAAGGTCTTCAGCAACAGTTATTACACTTTAAATGTATATCCTGCCTTAATCCAACAGAACTTTCAGCTTTCTATTGAAAGCATAACAGTTGAATTGATCTTTTATACAGGGGGACAAATTTAATTTTCCGGCTCCAATTTGGAAAAGAATGCCTATTCAAGACAGCACTTAAGCCTCACTGAAGTCAATAGGACCTAAACACATGTTTACAATTAACCATATGCTTAAGTGGTGGTCCGAACTGAGTGAATAAATGTGAAGTCAGTAGGTCTGCTTGCATAAGAAAGAATTACCAGTCTGCAAGAGAATTACAGAATTTGGCCATAAGAGGCTGGAGGATTAGTAACAAATGTGCCATTCCTGTGAGTAATTTACTTAAACTAAAGCCATGGCAGAGTATGCACTCAGATTAATTTGAGGTACAGACTTAAACATAATTATCAACCAGTGACAACTGTAAATTTGTAATAATATATGAGAATCACCAACTGATTTTCAAATGAAATCTACAGAACTGAACATCCTGCTTAGATTTAATGAGTTCCAGCCCATTCCAGAGCTAGGTTGTGACTTCACACAGAAAACTGAGTAAGTAGCAGTGCAGGCCAAAGTAGCAATTATGGCTCAAAAAAATGAAACCAAAAAGCATATGTAAGAGTCTCCAAGCCCTTCCAAAATTATTTTTGCAGTAGCAGCTTATGAGAAAAATATGAGAAGCCATCAAGACATCTCAAGGGGTTTGAGTTCCCAAGTCTCTTTTACTGATAAGGGTCCTGTAGACTGTCAGTCATTTCTCTGTGTACTCTGAAGATATTTAAAGGATAAATCCCTTTATTGACCACATTTGAAGAAACATATTATGATTATTAGGAAAGCTTATCATGTAGTTCACTTCCTCTTTTTCTTCCCAGGCTTTCTCAGTATTTCTGATAAATGAGTAGCTGGTGCATCCACATTTGATGAAGCTGACACACTCCTACATAGGAGAGGAAAGGGAATCATCCCCAGATGTCACTCCAGTCCTGTAAAATCAATCAGATTTTTAATAATTAAGAACACCTGGATCAAATAACCCTTATGGACACGGGTTTTTGTTTGCTTTTTTTAAAATGAGTGCTCCTATTGCATTTCTAATGCATTACAGACAGCTGGCTATGAAAAAGACCCTCCAAACTAGATTGATACCACTTTTGCAGTACCAGCAGCTAAAATCCTCAAGAAGAACTTGAAGAGCACACAAATGAATGTAGCCCTCCATGGAAATGCAGTGCTTCAGCAGGTCCAGCTCAGCTCATTCCAGGGCAGCTGCATCACACTGTCCCATGGCAGAAGCCCGCAAGGACCCAAGGACAGCAGTGAGAGCCATTGTATCAGGGTATTTCCCTCCTTCTCATCTTCAAGGGCTGCAGAAACAGCAGACCAGGCATCTGTGCCAGCTTTCCCCTTTTCAACAAAGGACACTGGTCTGCTTGTGCTCACAGAGTCATGTGTGACTACTCAAAGGTTTAGCAGGTAATAACCCAACCCTGGAAGTTACCAATTAATTCACTGCAGCTGCTCTGCCCTCTTCTCTTGCTAGCAGCTAAATCTGGTAAATGGGTTGTTGGGCTAAGGAGTGCAGGACTCTGAGGTGTAAGGAGGGATATGCTTTTTCCTCTACTCAGGAGCTCAGGTACAACTCTCAGGTACTCAGCTCAAGGTACAACTCTCCAGAGAGCCAGCACATAAAAAAATAAATATTCCTTCAGAAGCATTCCAAGTACCTATTTATATATATATAACAGCGTGTGTGTGAGCAGGGATGGCATTACTGCCACTGAAATGATTTATATGTTCCAGAGCCCTGGTATGACTGCTGCATTCTACATGTTCCAGAGCCCTGGTAGGACTGCTGCATTCAGCTTGTTCATGTGTCTCTGGCTTCCCTGGACAGTCTCCAGCAGTCATTCCTGTGACCCTCTGGAACACACTGCCTGCAGACCCTATCATGGTAAGGGACCTGCCCAGCTGTCCTGGGCTCACAGGACAAGACCTCCAGTTACTAAAAACAGTTTTTACCCCCAGAATTTCAATCTTACATTCAGGAGAGATTGCAGCTGGCCTCAGAAATACAAAAAAACTGAAGCGATTAACAGTCTTGGCTTTCAGCAGATCAAGAAATTCACCTATCTAAACAGCAAAAGTATACCAGCACCTGTTTTTGTGCTGCCATTCCTTCATGACACTGGGATGCTTTTGAGGCACGAAAGATCTTTTTCCCACCACACAATTCCAATCCTTCTGTTAAATCACTCAGCATCATACCCACCTCTGCAATCACTACATTCCCTTTTTTGAAAGGGCTCCTAAAAAGCCTTTTCAAAACCATTTCAGCTTCTGTTCCAGCTGACCCACATGATCATCATTAATGGGTGATCAAAGTCTGAGGCACATCATCTGTTGCTTAACTACTGTCAGTTCAGTCTAAGAAAACAGGTCAGGATATCCCCTTGCCTCAGCATGCTCTGCCCAGTGTATGATCATGGAAATGCCATGACCATCACTGTGGGCTTTGGGACAGGTGCAGAAATTTCTGTGGCTGTTTGCTACAGAATTCAGATCAGCCCAGACTCAAAAAGCAAAGAGAGAAGGCAAAGAAGGCCTGTGCTTTACTCTGGCTTTGTAATCTGACATGGATATATCCAGTTTAGTATCAACCTTCCCAGACAATTCCCCCATTTGCCACACTGCATTCAGAACAAACCAGAAGTCTGCAAAGAATGCTCTACATATACCCTCCCATTTTAGGGAGTCCTTGCTGTGCTTGGAGTGGACACAGAGCAGTGTAAACCCCTCAGTTTAAGAGCTGATCCCCACAGCAGGGTGAGTGGGCATGGGATGCAAGCATGGAGCAGGATGTTTGCATGGAGACAGGCTCTGCCCTGCACTAGCCCAACGTGCATGCTGCAGCAAGCGACAGGCAGCCGTCACAGAAGAGCATACGCTCCAAAGCCTCTGGCTGGCTTTGGATACACCAGATGTAGCTGGTCAGCAGGCTGATCAGCAGTATTTGGCACACGGTCTCCCAAAGCTGGAGAGAAACCACAGAGCAATGCTGGGAATATATGAGTTGTCAGCACCGCAGCAGGAGAGACAGGGATGAATGGAGGCCTCCAAGCTGGTTAAGTCCATGTCTGCAAGCACAACTCCTGCCAGAGAACAGACCAATATGGGCAAGGAGAATGGGGCATGAGGGGCTGGGCAGCAGTGAGTCAGTGGCACAGCTGGCCAAGGAATAACAAGATGGAAGGCGTATAAGTATCCTGGGTTCAAGTCCTCTCTCCTTGTCCCCACAAAAAACAGCCCCCGTGGCCACAGCATGCCTTTCCTCAGTTTGCTTTCTCTGATCCTCATTGTAAGACAGGGGCCTGACTACCAAAGTGCAGTATCTCTGCTCAGCAGATCCCATGCCCTCGTTGCCTGCTGCCTCACAAAACTCCATGTGCCAGAACGCCATGCTCTGCACGTCCTGCTGCCACAGAAGTTGCTGCCATCAGTGCTGTCTGTCACTCAGCACGAGCAGCAAGCGCTGGTGGGCTTGTGGCAAGCAAGGGAAGAGAAAACAAAGTAGGCTGAAGTGGTAGAGCAAGCCCCTCTGGGAAGAAGAGTCCTTCTTTCATTGAGATGTGACATGTGGCACTAGCTGCAGCATGTTTAGGAAGTAACAAAGGTCATGCCAACATTGGAGGGCCATTCATCACCCCAGAGTGGATTCTTGCAGCTAATATTCTCATTATTCTTTCCTTTTTTCTGTTTTTTTTTTTTTGTTTTTTTGTTTTTTTTTTGAGAAGCAGACTTCATGACACATGGTATGAAGTGAGCCAAGTCACTCCTGACATGACCTGACACCTCCTAGAGCTCCCCCATCTGAGACACCATCACATCTTCTGAACAGAAATGTGGCCCATGGACTGTACCACTTTCTGCTCTTGTGTTATGTAACTCTTCTGCACCCAGACTCCATCTGTAAGTTCTCCTGCAGGTGCATGGACCAAGCTGTTTTGTTTGGCATCAGCTGAGAAGGGGCAGGCTTGGGAACCAGGCTGTCTCCTTTGCTTCCCCTGTAGCATCATTTTGGACGCATGGGTCCTTCTCCAGAAGACAGATGAAGCTCTAACACACATTGGACAATATGGGACATGCAGATCATCTATTAATGCTGGAGCAGGGAAACTCCTTGTCAGGGGATGCTGTGGGCACCAGGGGTTGGTAGTGGTTCAAGAGGCAGCCAGGGAAATCCATAGCCAACACATGCATGGCAAGCTAAGAGTTACACTTATGTTGGTCTTTGGTCAGGCAGTCCTTGAGTCACAAATTGCTAGCCACTAAACTAAAGCTGTGCACAGGTGACATGATCTGCTGGCCAAGTCCTCCAGCTGCATCCGTGCGAGCCATGCAGAGACCGGACACTGAGCTAGGTGGACTGCCTCTCTCAGAGAGGAAGAAGGGACTGAGGCCAGCATTTTTCCAGCCTCTTCTTGTTCCAGACAGGTGTCTTATCCCCTGGGGGCCCTGGGAAGCAGGGGAACTTTGTAGTGCTGCCAGGGGCCCAGTCCTGCCAGCACGAGACAGGGGAGAGCATGCCCCTGCACACGTGTTCCTGCTGCTCTGTGCCACCATCTCCCCGGGGCAGCCAGGGATGCAGCTCCTGGAGCCCACTGCCTGCTGGCAGGAGGATAATGGGGATGTGTAACACTAATGACTGGCTGGGGCAATTTATCAAAGCTCTTTTGAGGAAGCACATGTCCTGCGAAGACAAAAGAGAGACTCAAGACATTAGATCACCAAATTTAGGCCCTGGCCCAAATTTTGAAATAAAGTTTCATCCAAGTGAGAAAAGTAAGAGAATGACACAACTCTGTGCATACACACACGTGTGTGATCCAGGCAACCTCTCTTTGCTTCAAACCATCACCGCTCACAGGGCATCTTGCTGTCCAGCAGGGTTAGGCACATTTGTGGGCTTCAGGATCTGCATCAGCCATTGGGGTGTTTTATGAAGCTGAATCAGTCACATTTAAGAGGCAGCCCTGAGTTATTGGCATGGTCCTTCCTCTGTTGACTTGAGGGGCTGGCAGGCTGAGCAAGAGGCCAGGGATGGAAAGGACCATGGAGAATACACCTGCCAGACAGCTTTCTTTAGAGTCGCTGCTGAGCACATTTAACACTGCAGCATTTGGCAAGAGCCCATGTGGCACATACAGGCTATTGGAGACATATAGAACAGTCTTCCAACCTGGTAGCAGGCACAGTGCCAGTGCTTTTATATAAATTCATTAAGTTAGTTAGTTAGGCTACTTATTTACTTGCCTGTCCCACTTCTGAATAGGATCTTCTGAGTAGCCATTTGCAATAACCCTGAAAGTCAGGAAATGGCGTGTTCCCACACAGCAGACTGACCATGACATCACGCCAACTGATAGGAAACACTCCCTGCCCCGCCAGCACACACAGACCAGCACACTCAGGCTCATCTGGACAAGGACCCTCCCGGGTCAAACACTGTCACTGCAGCTCTGACCAAGGAGACCGGGCAGTGTTTTGTACAGATGTGCACCTCTATGCCATGGAAAAAGCAATCTCAGGCTGGATGGCCTCAGCATCACCAGCAAAGGTGATGCTGCTTCCCTTCCTGCCCCTGAGGGAAAAGACAGAGGTGGTGAATTCATTTATCAATCAACTTGTGCTGAAAAATCCCATATCCTCCCTGGTGGGGGAGCATGGGCAAAGACAGCACAAAATGAGTCAGGAAAGAGGTATATATATGGGTGATGGAAACAGTCTGGAGAGCCTTTCACTGGTCAGGTTATTGTTCTGAACCTGGTCCTTATCAAGCATAGTCATCACACAGCACTTATTTCATGGTCATGAGTTGTTTGTGAGGCTTCTTAGGTAGCAGCTGTTCGCACTATTAAAATACCACTGGCAACCCAGGCCATCTTAGCAGAGACACTGAGGATTTAATTGGAAAGGACACCATAAATTTTCTCCTTTTGTCAGTGTGGATGATCTGTCTTGACCAGGCCTAAGGCATATATATTGATGGAAAAGCTGCTGCCACCCTAGCCCACATCTAGGAAGTTGAGTCGCTGGAAAGATGAAAGCAATGCATCAGTGATCAGTCTCAGGGAAGAATTTGTTTAAATGGTAAAGGATCCCCAGAAAATTATTAGCTAACATCTGCTGGCAGCTTGATTTATCTCCCCATTTAGAAAACTGTATATTTAGAAAAAAAAAAATTAGAGCTGCTATATCAAAATACTGGAACTGAGGGCTTTGAACAGCAAATTCTTGCTAGTGCTTTTTTATAATTATGCTGTCCATTTTTTTGTGCAGTTCATTTCCTAGAAAATCTGGAAGACTACTCCTCAAAGGAGCCTTGCTCTGGTAACAGAGTTAATATGTTTTTTCACTAGAGATCAAAGTGAAGTAAGCTTCAGACTCACATCACCTCATCTTTTGCAGTCTCCTACTCAGATGTCTGTCTGGTCTTCCAGCTCAGGGGCAAGCCTTCACCTTTGGAAAACAAACTGAAAATAGAGAATTGAGGGGCTAGTTTCAGAAGTTTTTCTAAAGTTTTTTCCTCCCCTTCATTCCTCACCTACCAGATAGAAACTTTCATGTTAATCCCAAAATAGCAAAACACCTCTGAGTCTTGATCAAGTCTCTGTACTAAGGAAGTGACTAGGATTTCATTTCAGAGAGTAAAATTTTGAATTAATAAAATTTTCATACTTTATTGCCATAACAAGGGAGCCAGTGCTTGCTACTGTTTGATTTCAGCAGTCAAAATACAACCATAAATACCACATCTATAACAGACATTTTGTTCTACTAGAAGCTGTTCATCTTTACCCAGAATTTTAGAGACAATCATCCTGCAGTTCTGTCTCATTTAGCTATATTTTCAGTACTTTTTCCCATATAAATATATTACAATCACATATACATCATAATGAAGCACATGTATCTAGCCTGCCTATATCAGACCATGTATATATTTAGTACCTATACCCACATACTGTACATAAATATTGGTTTGTTTACAAATGTAACATATAAACACACTACATTGTGTTGCTGTTTCAGTCATGAGTACACAGAACTGCAGCTGTAGAAATAAGGGTAATAGAAGTCAATATTACGATGTGTCATCACTTATTTTTTTCCTGTTTATTCAATAACTCACAGTGTCAGAAAGGTTATATAAGGCATCCTCAGCTGTTAGTATGGATTCACAAAGTTGCTGCTGTACACATAGACTTCACTTACACTTGTTCTTGCCTTGAATTCTCAGAAATGTAGTGGTGAAGAATCTGAGCAAGATGGCTGGGAGTCTTCTCTCTACAGAAGTAGCCCACAACACCCAGGACACTGCCTGGACCCAGAGCTTGCCTTAAAAATCAGCAGAATCAATGCAGGACCAGCATATACCTCACCTGGCACCACATCTTCAGCCACCTCAGTCCACAGCCCTGGTCACTCACCTCTTCCACCAGTATCCATCCCCTCAGGACACCCGCCTGCTGCACTGCACCTCCTGGGGTATCAGCACTACCACAATCCCTCATTTTCAAGCTCAAAACTTGGGCAACTGCAGGGACGTCTCATTTTTACCACATGTGGCATGGGCAATGGTCATTCTGGGCATCAGGTACAGACTAGGGCCAGGGTGGAAAGTTTCCCATTCTGGTAAATTTGCACCCTTAGCCTGAAGGCACAGCTTGCATCCCAATTATTTATAAGTTGCTGTGCACAGTGATGGTGGAAAAGAATGTCTGTGGATATTGCTTCTGACTTAGACAGATCACAGCTACAGAGACTGTTTCTGTGCTGCATTTGCCAACGTGTGATGTGGAGAAGCTGAGTCTGGGTATGTGTTCTGTGTTCCCGTGCTATGGGGGCAAGCCCCAAAGTAATGTTTAGAGAGCATCTGTCCCTGACACTGGCTAGTTATTAAATCTCAGTCCAGTCTTAGTGGTATGTTCTACCTTGGGGCAATTAATGGGCACAACACACCCTAAGGAAGGAAAACAGCAAAGAAAAGGATTCAATCTTACTGCAAACTAAGCCAGACAAAGCCAACACTGTTCCCCTGAAAGAGGAACACACCCTTGTGGATGATATAACCATTGAGACAAGCACTCTCAGGAAGATGACAGCTTTGTGCCAATTCTATTTTTCTGGGTTCTTTCGAGTTTTTTCCCTTCAGTCATGTCTTGCCTTTCCAAATGCCGAGGACTGAGCTGAGCAGAGCCCAGCAGTAATTAACACACAGCATCAAGCTCTGCTTTCCAGACGAAGGTGAGGAAACGGGCTGGCTGTTATGCAGACAGCACAGAGACAAAGCAAGAGTCACACTAATGAAGACAGGAAGGATGATGAACTCAGACTCAGGATAGTGAATAAAAAGCATCAGGCTGAAACTCAGCAGCAATTTTATTCTTGTTTATTCTGAAACTGAAATTGGGATTAAAAACATGTTTACAATGAATGACACCCGCCTTGCTGCCCAGCAGTGCTCACGTGGAGAACAGATAGCAGGGCAGGATCAGCAAAACAAAAAGCTGCAATGGATGGTAGAGCCCCACAGACCCTGCTCAAAGCAAACCCTCTCAAGAAAGGGCAGAGGCATCATGTCCCAGACTGAGAGCTCTCTCTGAGGCTTACCATCAATAAAATGCAAGAACAATAAAAATCAGGACATCAATTTGTGTGCTCAGCTTTTCGTTCTGGCCAGGGCAGTGACCAGCAATCCTGGCCATAAAATATGAGCCAAAAGGGAACTTTTATCCTTTCTACTTTTTTCTCAGCTGAGACACCTACACAGAGAAATCACTTATCTCCCAAGCTCCCTCTGCTCTAAGCAAGAGCTGGCATTTCTTCTGCAGGCACTAAGGTCCTGATCTTGCTCCCAGCAAAGTCAAAGGCAAAATTCTCACTGTATGAAGGATCACAACGAATTTCCTGCAAGCTCAGTGAAGTTGTTCGAGTCAGTTCCCAAAACAAGCCAATGCATTTTTAAAACCACAGTTGGGGGTCTACTGTATTACAACAGTGACCCCAGAGAGGATAGGAATTGCTGCGAGGTGAGTGCTCACAGCTATTGTTTTAGGCTGCTGACTCAGGCAGACAAGGCTGCTTTGTTTTGCATCTGAAAGGACTTTTTTATTTGTTTCAGGACCACACAGGCTAGAAATGGCTCCACGATGCTGGTTTGTGGGTGGAAGGAGGAGTGGGAGGTTTCCTCCATCAACACAAATCGTGAGGAAAATCAGAGTAATAAGAAGTAGCTTTCCAGAGCCTCAGGACGGTGGAAGGCCATCAGGGCTCTTGCCAGGGCTCCCCAGAGGTGCCAAGGCTGGAAACCAGGGTTCCAGGGTGGCAGGTGCAGCTGGCAAACTGTCCCTAGGGCAGCTGGGCCCAGTGGGAGTGACCTCCCGGAGAAGGTGGGAACCAGATCAGAGGGCACTGCACAGGAAAATCCTGGGGACAGCCAAGCTTGGAGAGGAAGCTGGGGCTGCAGTGGGCGTCGTGCAGTTCCTCTGAGCCACTAATAAATGCCAAAGAGGAAGGGAGTTGAGCCAGGATGCTGATTAAGGGCCCCCTGCTCCCTGAAGGGCGGAGGAGGGAATCTAATGATGCGCCCTGGGTCTGTGAAGGTCTAGAAAGCTGGTGGCTGGTGAGGTCAAAGCCATAGTGTGCCACTATGGAAAAAAGCCTGCCCCATGCTCTCTCCAGGTCCCTGTGGCACATGGACCACCAGCAACTCCTGTCGAAGCAGGGAATGGTCAGTTTACTGCAGGCACAACTGCAAATGTTGAGGGAGTTCTTGCCTGATTCTGTTTGACCAGCCCTGAATTAGCCCCCTCTTCAACACATGCAGAAATAAAATAAGCCTATCACTTTCCTATCAGCAATTTATGGAACATTAGAGTCTGAATTGGCAAAAGTCCCACTTTCCTGAGAGCAAGATCGGGCGCTCGCACAGCACTTTGTGTACAATTACTTTTAATTCAGCTCAGTTACCAGTGAACTATAATATCTGTGAGAATTTTTAAATTGATCATTTTGTCAGTTTTTCTCCTTACACTTGGTCTGCCTTAGACACTTGTCACCAATTTTATTTAATTAGCACCACAATTGTATTAACACTACTTTTTTTTTTTTTTTTTTTTTTTTTTAATTTAATTATGCTCCTGCAGTACCCCAGCTTGTTTTGTGCAATTAGCGCTCTACTTTCATACAAATTAATCTCCCTGGAGAACAGCATCGAAAATAGAGAAAAGAAGAGACCTCATTTAATGAAAATAACAACATCAACTGACTATATATGTATATAGCCCTCATATGTTGCCAAACACGCAATTTGAGATTTGTGCCTCCCATACACATGAAATGATCAAGCAGTTCTCTCTGCAGCGAATTGAGTAATTTAATTTTGTCAAGAGCTTTCTGTCCTGGTCCTAGCACAGAGAGTTAACTCTGTCTTCTGCTCTATCAGGCAATTTAATCTAAAGAGGACAAGGGGAAGACTGGTTCCTGTGTCTGGTAAACATTTGCTTTATCAGGGAATGTAAGAGTGCCTCTAACAGCCCTTTCTCACTTTAACTGCAGCCACAGAGAATTTAGCTGAGTTTAGGGTATTTAAAGCCACTGGCTGCTCAGTCTCTGTGATGGTCTTTCCATGCTGAGGTTTATTTAGTGTTTTGACTGGCCTCCACGAAAATGGACATGAATCTGATCCACTAATTTGTATTCCATCTTGGTTATACAGGGAACAGCAAAACAGCTAATTCCTGAGGAGTGGAAGAAGCCAAACAGACCAACTTCACTCATTATCCATCTTTGTGCTATGGTACCAGAAGTGAGCAAGAAAAGTGGCCCAGGAGGCAGTGTTTTGCCCAGCTATTTGCTTCAAGCTTTTTTACTGACTTTTATATTAAATTGCCATTCCCTGCACTTGAAAGTGCTTCATCAAATGGAAAAGCTTGTGGGAAGCCTGTGTGAGAGAAGAGTACAGGGCCAAAGGGGTGTTCACCACATACACAGTCAAGTGGGTGGGATGGGGTGGGATGGGATGGGATTACTTATCTGGAATACCACAGCTGAGGGACCAGCAGAGTACGTGGGGACAGTCTGCAGCCCCAGTGTAACAAAAAAAGGTAAGCATGATGGCATGGTGACCAGCACCCATTCAGCCCAACTCAAAAGCTATTTCTGAGTTTTATGAAAAGATCAGAGAAATTGGACCTAGGATGGACACTTGAGACCATCACCAAAATCACCAGTAAAACCGAGATATGATGCATTTTTGCATGTTTTCACCAGCTGGGTTTCATAGGAGATGATGATGCCCTTGCCACTGCCCTCAAAAATGGAGCAGAGCAGCAAACTCTTCCAGCCCCGCCAAATCTGGCAGGGTGGCAGAGTCACATCATCTTTAGGCATTCCTCTTAGAGATACCTATTCCTGGAGTCCCAGCTTATTGCACGATTAACTGAGGGCCCACAGAGCAATCCAAGCAGACTTGGCTGAAAGCTTTGAGTTGAAAAAGAGACAGAGGAATGTGTGCCTGAAGCATGTTCCCTCACACTCCTTTCAGCCCTGAAGCCATGGTGCTTTTCTGCCAGCCTTTCAGCAGGAATGTGTTTGAGGAATCCCATATTGAGTAGCTGTAAGAGGCTTCTCCTGCAAATGTTATCTGAAGTCACAGAGGAGATGAAAATAACTGCAGAGGAGGAGAGTTTGGACAGCTCAGATATTATCCCAAATCCTTTTTGTCCTGTGGAATGGTGCTAGAAATTTTGCGCAAAGATGTGTATACCATTTCATCAGAAATGCTACAAAAATACCCTTGCAATATGGCTATTTTGCTTGCTCAAACTGTGATGGAGAACAGATACACTGAGGGAAAAAAAGGGCAAAAATGGAAAGCTGGTAAAAAACCGTGGGGATGAGTCAATCAGCTACACAGAACTGAGAAGAGATCAAAGACTGTATCAATGATTAACAGGAGTATATCAGGGGTTTTGGGTTTTCAAAGCTTACTCTCAGCCAACTTAAAGTGAAATGTGATGTGCTACAACCTTCTGTTGTTGTTTTAGAGCAAAGGAAAGTCCTGCTTAACATACATCAGCAAACTACAAGCTCAGTATTTCTTTTCACATCTGCCCTCTTGAAACTTTACACTTTAGACGGTCAAACAGGCCATTTTGAGCATCTGATAAGCCTGCCCTAGCCAAATCAAATTAGCCATCAAAGAAATGAAAGCCCAAGATTTGCCTGGACATCTTGTGTGTTGTGAAATAGCTGGACTTTAAAAGAGTGCCAGAGTGACACTTGACTTCATTCCATTGCCACTAGCCTGTTTGTTGTTGGTTTGACATTTTTCGGTTTTAGGTATGTAAGACAGAAGGAAATAGTTTACTTGGTGACGGAGGAGCTTAAAAATGTAGGGAGACAGAGTCCTGTGGAAAAGCAACCAGAAGTTCAGCAAAAGTGTCCCTCAACATGGCATGATACTCGCTGGAGGAGACAGAAGCTGCAAAGAGCTTGGAAAGAGCAAGCTTTGAGATGTACCAGCACTTTCTGTGTGTGGATGAGCTGTGGACTCTCCAGCACAGTCCTTACATGGGAGTTGCCTTGTGCCTGTGCCAGAGGCAGGGGGGCTACTGGCTGCCCACCTTGGGCAGAGACCTGCATTTCTGCGCTGTTCCAATGGGCTGCAGAAGCAGAACATGTCCTCATTTGGGAAATCAAGAATGCTTTAAATCCATTTTTTCCTTTGTGTTCCTCACAGGCTGTGCTGCAATTTGACATTAAATCAGTCTCCAATCCTTCTGTCTCTGTGATGTCCATCGTATCTGACATTGGCACTTTCTCCACCTGTTTTACAGTCTTCTCCCCGCCTGCAGCAGGTTTGCCAGCATGTGTGTGTTAAAAAGGCTTGTGCAGGGCTTTTCTGCTCCTGGCCAATATACAAACAAAGAACCCATTTTATGGGGTCAATAGGAAACAATTCCCGTGTTTCCTGCTGCAGCAGTGCTATCTTTTTCAACCTTGTTTCCTGATATGTTTGAGTGGTCCAGTGAAGGGCAGAATGCCTGCACAAGAGTGGCAGAGCCAGCATTCCTAGCAAAACCTGGCACCTTCCGAGGTTCCCTGGATAATGACTCCCCACCTTCCCCTATTTACACCCTCAGGGCAGAACTCACAAGGATGACTGTGCCAGCGCTGCTCTCCCTCGGGATGCTTGGTGGAGGAGAGGTGGGATTTCATCCCTCTTCTCTGCTTGCCAAGCTGAGGAGGAGCACATTACGCCTGCATTCCAGGCAGCTTGCTTCCCAGGCCTTCCTGAGGGCACCACGAGAACAAAAGGCTCTGGCTAAGCGTCGCAGTTAAGCTGTAATTACTCCCAGGGGACAATCCGTAAGGGTCTCGTCTATCCTGGCCATCTGCCTCTGAGAGCAGAGGACTTCCAGAGCACAGACACGGCCGTGCCAGGGCACCATGGGCACCTCGGTGGCTCGTCCGGCCGGAACACGCTGTGGGGTTTGGAATGCCGTGTCGAACATCCCGGTGTTTGCTACGCGTTATCCCAGCCGCTCCTTCCCCGGCCCCGGCAGGTGTCTGTGGTTCTCACTGCTGGGGAGGCTGTTCCGGATCAAAACTCTGTGAGCAGGAGGCTTCTGCCATCGTGGCAGAGCTGGTATTCCGAAGCTCGGGCACGGCTGGATGATGCCTCCAGCCAGAGCGCTCTCCTTTGGCGCATCAAAGCCCCGCCGGCTGAGCACCCCTTGTGAGCGCTTGCTGCACGGAGCACTTGGGCAGCACAACAAGTGACTTTGGAAATTAATGACACGCTCGTTCAGCTTTGTCCTTTCTATTTGTTAACCAGTTCCTTCTGCGAATAATAAATACGGAGGGGGGGGAAATCCTCAACCCTATTCTCCAGAACACCACTGTGAGGAGACAGGATTAGAATGACATCAAGTGGCTTTCAGCGTGACTTTGTGCAGTGTCAGGGTAGACATTCACACTGAAACACAATTATTCAGTCAATCCCACTCCCTGTGAAGTCAATGGATACAGTGCCAGGGACTTCAAAGGAGGAAGGATCATGCCCTCCTGTGCATTTTAGGGCTTTAACAGGGGTTGCTAAAAGCAGTTTTTAAACAAAGTAATCCCATTTACTTTTCAGAGAAGCATGCGGAAACACTAGACTTGCTAGCTGCTAAGGGAATTCCAGTTTTTTCCACTTAATTGTGCTCCTAAGCAAAACTAAAAAAGAAAACTAAGATCTTTTTTTTTTTTTCATCTTCTGAAAAATGAAAATTCAAAAAACAGCAAAGCTCAGTTTGGATTAATGAAAACCTTGTTTTCCAGTAACAGCAAAACAGACTTTTTTGGTTTGGGTATCTGCTTCATGAGAGATTATGCTTTGTCACAGAGCATTAAAAATGAGAATTTCAGTGATATTTTAGTTAAATGGGACACCAGAATCGTCCAGTCTAACAAGGTCTATAAGGAATGTCTGGACCACATTGCAAACTTTTCATTCTGATGTGTTTTATTTGTAACCAAAATCCAAAATTAATTGATGTTTCATTCCATGATAGAGGAAAAAAATCTTTTGAGTAATTCTAACCACCATCTACAAACTCACAACTTGCCTTAAGGGAATGTTTATAAAGAATTAATAAATCACCAACAGATACTACAGGCTTGCTACAGACATGAATATTAGATATTATAAATGCTCATATCCACATAGGTGCTACAGAAATTGAGAGAAGCCCATTGACCTCCTGTCCTCTATAGTAATTGATTAACCATATACCAGCCCATCTGTTTATCCTGTACTGGCTATGGGTCCAGCTCACTCTATTGATATAACCTACCCCTCACATAAAGAATGGCCATTTATGTGAGAATTACTTTGCACTCAGCATGACATTTCAGATGTGAAGGCCAGCCTCCACAAAGGCTTTCATAGGATCACTGAAAGGTTTGGGCTGGAAGGGACCTTAAAATTCATCTATTTCCAATGCCCCATGGCCATGGGGGACATGCAGGGTGAAGTGCCCTGTGTGAGATGCCAAATGCAGTACCAGGAGGTGTTTATACCCCTGCTCACATCGGGCTGGGCATGGCGCTGGAGGAGATGGCAAATGTAAAAGGCATGGGAGCAGTGGAGAGATTTATGTACCACCAGGTCAGGAGGCTGGTAGTTCTCACATTGTCCAACTCAATGTACTGTTTAAAGGCCACTGCTTGAGCTTCATCTGTGAGATGCAAAGCTCTGATGAGAACCTGGGACATAGTAATTTATGTACTTCCAATACAAAGAGCCAGATCCCCTCAATCCTCCTTTTAGATACTTCTCTCACAAAAATGGAAACAAAAGATGATTGCAAAGCCTGGGAAGCTGTCAGGGCTCTGCTGTTCAGAACTACCATTTCCTACCCCAGCAAGAAAAAGAGAGCCAGAGGGGAGGGCGGCAGAGATAACACATAGCTCAATTTACTGCCCCAAAACAACCTCCTCTACTAAAGGCACGACTGTAATCATTGGTGTGAAAATACACTCCCTGCTAACATGTGAGTGTGATTTACAGCGTGGTTTCATTCCCAGCAAAAGGGCTTTTGGCAGTCAGGAAGGCTGGGCACATCGGCTCCGGGCTGCAGTGCCTGTGTGCATGTTAGAGGGACATCTCACAGGAAGAGAGATGCTTTCTCCTGACATTGCTCAGCCACAGCATTTCAGGATGAATCTCATTACAGCACAAATACAATTATGATAATGGCAATGATGGACAGTGCGCTGAAACAGTTTTAATTTTTGAGATGTCCCAATGCTTCTGATTTACAGAAATCTGAAGAAACTTATTGTATTAGTTCTGTTTCTTCAGTTAAACAAATTCAGCTGTAAATTACTCTTCCCCAAGAGAGGAAAATGGAAAGCATAGGTGGTGTATATTAGAGAAGTTCAGATTTTACCAAAATCAGTTTAGATTAACACTTAAATTTTACCACAATTATCTGCTAGCTGGTTTTAAATGGGGCATATATCAGTTTAAATTGAGCTCTCATAGAGGCTTCTTTCAGTTATCACAGAAAAAACTATACAAATAGACTGCCATCTACTCTAACAATTGCTAATGTTATCATTACTTCCCAACAGAATAAGACATGCCAGGCTCAGAGTTCGATCTGCTGCTGAAGATGTGAAATGTCTAATGTCATCTTTCAAATTTAAATACCAAAGGCATAAAGGTTGGTGTCTTGAGAAGGGATTACAACACATACAAAGTTTGAAAAAGAGTCCCTGGCCAGATCTAATTTTAGCTTTCTGAACCCTGTCTCTGGCTGCTTTGACAATTTCTCTGGAATTTCTTTGTGACGATTTTCAGGTACTCTTCTGCTGTGCATCCACTGCTGGCACTAGCATCAAACTAGTAGAGATGGGATGGACTGAGGTTCCCCTGCCCCAAGAACTTTTAAGCCCTTCTCACCAAAGTTGCCTCTCCCCTTTCCTATGTGTCTGATAGGGACAGATGGGCCCTATCAGCCCCCAGTAGTTCTGGTGGTCTAAGAGGCAAACCCCTGGCACTGTTCCTATAAGCATTTTTTGATTCACCAGATTCAACTGACCCTTTCAAACTCTTTCCCTTTGACTGGAAGGACCAATGAAAAAACTATCTGTGCCTCAGAGTCTTTTATGTCATAGTACCATAAACTGTCAGAGCTCTTCATGATTTTTGATAGGCAGGTGTCTATACTTTACCAAAAGCAACATGGCTCAGGTCAGTAAAAATAAAGCCACTACTCATAGCTTCATTTAACAGAGTGAGGAAAAATTTGCACAGGATAAAACAGGAAGTAAAGGGCAAGGTGGAGCTCCATATCCTAATTCTCAGTATCCATACGTAAGTCTCCATACATTCCCCTACAAAGATCTGTTGTATTCATATCAGCCCCTACCCTGGCTAGTTGTCTCTAACTCTTATTTTCCTGCAAAATCATTCTCTCTCTCTTTTTTTTTTTTTTTTTTTTTTTTTTTTTTTACAGAAGGGGAAACAGATTGAGAAAGACAAACGATGACAAAAAGAGCCTTGCCCAAATTCCAAGGTAGCACTTCAAAGAATAGATGGCATGTTTCCAATCCTAGTGGACACAAACCTTATTAAAATTATCCATATAAGCCATTTCAGAATTTTAATAACTGTTTAACCAGTGTTATCTTTAGTATGGAAACTATTTTACTGCCACAGGTAAGTAACAGCAGAGACCCTGAAGTGCAACATTAAGAGGCATCAAGCCAAATTCCCTAAGAGCGTGAAAGTAGTAGATCCACAGCTCCATACCATACAGATTCTGGTCCAGTGTTCCCCATTCAGCTTGTTGCCTTTCTCTAGCTGTTTCCTGCACAAATACAGTTGTGTGTCATTTACCCTGAAAGTACTTCTCTTCTATTGATCCATTTATCATTTGTCTTTCTTTGTGAAAATATAAGATGATTGGGTAATTCACAATTACTGTTAGAAACAGGTAATCATACTGAATGAGCAAATTAATGGTTTATTTGATGTTAATAAATCATCTGCTACTTCCTCATATATGTCACAGGAGAAGCTTCAGAGATACCTAGAGGGTCAAATTCCCCCATCAGTGGCAGAGATCACAAAGAAAACTACTTACATTTGAAGATCTGGGACGTAGAGGAGGAAATGGTGAGGTTGGGTCACAATGCAGGGTGAGCTTTACTTAAAACGTGGAAGAGCTCAGGCAGATACATGCCATGTTGGTTCTTCAGGCAGCTGGCAGGTGAGGGAGGAGGAAGACACCTGTATGGCATGACTGGGCTCTTGGAAGATCCTGGCACTTTCCTGTATCATTGGGAAATACAAGAATCAAAGAGCCAAACACCAAATTGAGCACATGCTGACTAGAGGTTAACTGTAGCTGTCAGAGATGAGTGGTTACATGGACATGCCTGTTTCCAATTAATAAGGCATTTTTAATTTCTATAGTTTTTTAAAGAAAAGGTTGCAGAAAATGATGGAATTGCCTAAAAAAACCCAAAAAATCAAAACAGTGTTTTGTCTTCTGAATGAGACCATATAAAGCAGGCAGGAATAGACAGATTGCTGGTCATGAACAAGAAACTTCACTGTAGGTCTCAATGGACTCAAGAAAAAAGTGCTGACAAGAGCCCACTGATGTATAAAATGTGTGCTATTCAAGATACCCAGAGTGTTCTTCTTTTGCAGAACATTTAGCTCTCCTAAGGAGCCTTCAAAGAAGAAAGCAGGGTGAAAAAAATGGACAAAAAATCCACTGCTTCCATGGCTCCTTAAAAAACATTCCTTGCATGATGCCAGCTAACTATGGTAGGTATGGCAGTAATTGGACACCATCTTAACCATGCTGATCTCCCATGCAACCAGGAAAACCAAATCCTCCCAGTGCTGCTCACAGGAGGAACAGGGCCTCTTCTTCCTGCTCACCAGCAAATTGATGCCTGCTGCTGGTAAGGCCATGGATGACTTACTAGAGGGTGAACCAGTCGTTTACTCAATCCCGCTGTGGTGTATAGGAGAGCAATGCTCGTGTGTTTATACAAAGGAAAGATGCACTGCCTTGGATTGCTGCCGAAAATGAGGAAGATATTTCCACTCAAACTTTTAGACCACCTTTCTTTTAATGTTTTAGTTCTGTTTGATGATTTGGTCCAGCCTGCAATTTCATGTTCCTGGAGGTACTGTAAAAGTATAAAATAAAAAGACAGGCCCTATCTCAAGGAGTTTACAGTCTAAACACAAGTCAAAACGAGAACAGATGAACAGACTAAGTAGGGAGCACGGCTGAGATTAACCAGGGATAAGATACAAGAGAGGAAGAAGTAGGGATAAAAGACTCAGCCCGATGAAACCCATACATAAATTGGAGGAAGATAAGAAGGTCCTCCAAAGGACATGCTGAAGGAGATTAAAGAGCTAGGAGGAGAGGCAGGAAATTATAGCACCATGGAAGCCAAAGCAGAAGAAGTTTTCCAGAGGGGCAGCACTGACTGTCTCAACTGGGGCACATTCTTCAGTGAAAGTTCAGGGGTATCTTTTGCTGCAAGCCATCAACTAGAAAGGGATCGTTGGTTTTGGGGTTTGGTTTTATTTTACTTTAACAGGGATAGTGCTTGAGAGATTCCCTAGAGCATACTCTCTTTATAATCCTTTTGGGATTAAACAACTCCAGACACATTTCCCCGAGGGCTGGATCCCCTTTCAGTTTGGCAAGCTGGATAGGCAGCTGCAACCTCTCCCTGCAGAGGGAGAGGATGTTAACTATCTCCCTGCCACAGATTCCATGGCATGCCTGATTTCCCTGGGATCAACCTGAATTTTACTTCTAGGCCATCTTTGTCATGCAGAACAGCAGAGGGGTGTGCCATCATCCTGTGAGAAGACAAGGATCCAGAGGACTTTGGCATATCCAAATAGGAAGCAGAGGAGCAAATGGTCAATGGAACTTGATTTTCAAATGTCAAGCTGAATGCTGCAACCATGGCTGCTCCACAGAGAGTCAGGAAGGGAAAAAGGGCAAGGAAAATAGGTGTGTAGATGAACATTTCCTTCTGCAATACATGTATATTCAGGACATTTAGACTGTACTAACCCTCCAGAAAAATGAGGCCTGTTTTCCTGCGATGTGGAAGAGAACAGAGGAATCTCCTCTCCTGCCCTGGCAAGACAAAGCAATCATGGGAATTTAAAGCCATACCATCTAATCAGATATGGAAGCTTATCAGTGTACTTCAAATTGCAAGTGTCCTGTTTGGGATGCTCTGCTTCATGGTATGAGTGTAGTCCATTCCCATGGATTTCACAATATATCTCACAATGAGTCAGTCTGGAGGAAGTCCATTGAAAGCTGAACTTCCCCAGTTCAGAGATCATCAGATTTATTTCTCTATTAAAAAAGAAAGCTTCTGCTTGCTTCAGTGAGAAGAAATCCAGTCTAACCCAAGTCAAAATCTCCTCTTTATTATTTTAGTCTTACTGTTAGCAGCTTTGTTTTACATCTCCTTTCAAGAAGCTCCATTCTTACAATGCCCACTTACCCAGTTTCACTATTAAGTGTAGCTAACAATGAGTCTGTCCAATACCTGCTGGGAGAAGAGAAACGTGACAAACCATCAGTAGTGATACATTTCATTTTGCAGGGATGTGATGGCTAGTGGAGCAAGAAATCACCTACCAAGACAGCAAGGGAGAATTAGAAAATGAGCCTTGTGCTCCCTCAACATGGTACCTTGAGGGGAGATGCTGGGATAATAATTTACACAAGTCACTAAACTCTGTTAGTAGAAGAATAAGTAAGCACTGGTAGGATCTGACCAGACTCTGCTCTTTGTTGGTTTCATTCAGAGAGGTCTGTACCGGAAAACAGCAGAGCAGAAGGCATATTTTTCTGGTCTGAACTGGAATGTCCCCTCATGGGACTCACATCTTTCTCCATGCTCAAGCCAAGCTCCCATGCAGTGCATGTGGGAACTCAGCACTCTCTGCTTCCCCTTTACTGCCAAGATGGGGGGAACCATCTGCAAATTTACAAAAAAACTTAAATTAAGGAAATGAATGTTTCAGCAATACCGGCCATACTGCTTGAAGTGTCACGTGCTCATGGCCCAGCACGTCAGTCATTTGACTGATGTTCCCCTTATGGAATGTATGGAAAGTCAGCATGAGCCTCACACATCTGAAGCCTTGGGGCTGTAGCTTCCTCCTGGTCCAGCCATGCTGACCAAAACGCCTCGGATTCCTTTCCAAGGAGAGGTTTTCACCAGCCTAGCTGATTCTGTCTGATGTGCATTTTGGGAGTCAGCACACTGAGCCAAGAGTGGGAAAAGCTCTTCCTGGGAGAAAGGACGGGCTACCCAGGGTGGTGCAGATGCACAGTGCAGATTCTGTGGCACCTGAAGAGGACAGATGCCCTCAGCTCAAGACATCTGGTTTGATGTGTCACAATGTGAGTGCTCACAGTGCAGCCTTACTGCAACAGGGTATGCTCAGCCCTGCTCCATGTTACTGAATCCCTGCAAATAGTCTTGATGGAAATGGCAGATATATCTGTTTATCCTCTGTGGGCACAGAGTAAATCTAATTAAACCTGGAGGCTTCCAAAGTGCCATTAAGATAAATTGGTGAAACTTATTAAATTACACTCCCCCCATTTTCCTGTGGTTTTGGCCTCCCCATCTGAGGGACAGGATTTCAGAGAACACAAACTGATGGAAAGTTCCTCAATCTCCAAGGAAAGATGGGAGAACGAGTGGCCTGTTCACATTTTCCCATAAGTATCACAGTAGCAGTCTGTGAGGAAAGAGTTTATTTTAGGAAGAGCTATTTTGAAAACTAAAGTGTCACATCCTGGCTGGCTCTTCTCATGGTGTTACTATAATCATCCAGTTATGACAAGCTTAATGCAGAAAAAGCAACCTTTTTTCTTTCTTTCTTTTTTTAGGGAAAAGAAACAATGTAGCTAGCATATTTTTGGACAAAGGCTGTCATTTTATTTCTTTTTTGGTACTCTCTTTACTTTTCCCTGTCATTTAAACCTATTTATAAGGCACCAGACACTAGATCTAGGAACTGTCTGTCCTTTTTGATGCAGAAGTCCATGCTGGCAGCTCTGCCTAGCCCTGCATACTTGAGAGGATTTTCTGAGTCTAACACAGCAAGCACTTTTCCAGCTGGCATGTGCTCTCCTGAATTCCCCTGCTTTCACCCAGCTGTGGCTGGGGGTAGGAAACCATGGCTGATGAGAGCTCAACATCACCACTGTACAAGTTAGCGCTTTTCGATGCTGAATGGATGCATCCAAAGATGAAAATCTCCCCGCAGGGACCTGTCTCCGTCCCCAGGGCAGTGCAGTTAGGTGGGCAGATGGAGTCTCATCTTGGCAGGCGTTGGAGCCAGGATGTGACCAGGCTGGCTGGTCCTGCCAGTGCCACACACAGCAGCAGCCAGATCTTACACCTCTCTCCTCTGCTCTGCTCTCGCTGAAGGCCAGAGTAGCTCTGAGCAGGACTTAAAGACTGGGTGCTTTCATGAAATAAAATTATTTTCGCAGCTGGAGTTGAAGCACAGTGGTTCATTCTGACTCAAACTGCATTTTCTATGGAGCAGACAGACAAACAAGGCAAACTGTGTCTCTTCTTGCACTTAAGTAGCCCCTGCTTTGAATTCAAAGGACATAAGTAGGAAATTGATATACTTTCTAATTTATTGGAGAGAAGATAACTCTCGGAAAACCAAGGAGACTGCTCTCAATTTATGGGAAGCGAGCGCTTTTAAACACTGAATGAGCGAATGTTGAAAAAGTCCTGCCTATAGAGCTTCATGCATTTAATATTCAGAAGACTCACAGGAGATGCTAAAGTGCCCTCAGCTCAGAAAATTAATAAAATATTATCTCATGAGTGAACTTCAAAAGCTTTGGCAGTTCCATTCATTCCACTTCAGATAAGAAGCCAAAATATTGCAATATCCTGCTAACCTGATGTGAAACATCCAGCTTTCCTTGGCCAGTAACATTAAGCTGGAAATGTGTGAACAATCTTTATTATTGAATATTTAGCTATTTCATCTGCTCTGTTGTGTCTCCCTATGCCTGGATCCAGTAATTTCTGTTTCTAAAGATGGATCTAGGCCCAGATATTCGGCAGGGCTTTGATGAAACAGCAAGGGTCTGAAGACACAGGATTTGAAGACTGTTTGGCAAAACTTGCAGCTCCGTATTTAAGCGGTGGCCTATCCAGTGATATCTTTCTTTTGGCCTGGAGGACCACATTTGGCTGGTGGATAAAATGACCAATTCTGCAATAGATGTGGCAAGAGGACACCATCTGAGCAGAAGACACTTGGGAGAGAGCCTACACTTTGGTGGCTTTGTTTCTCAGGATCAGCTTGGACAGCCTTGAACTGGGCTCTCAAGTTATTTTATTCTCCCTTCACAGTTTTGGGTTGTTTTTTTTTTTTTTTTCTCTCAGACTCCTCTTGCCATAATAAATGATGAGTGATGCTAGAATGTAAGCTATTGGTACAGCTGAACCTTTGAATTTTGAGCCATCAGGTGGCCTTGCCTTCAGGCCACTACATGCCAACAATTTGGGTTCATGTACCACGACACTGAGGCCTGGTGCTTGCTGAAGATGAAGGTGAGGGGGGACTAACACTGAGATCCCAAATTGATGCCTGTGGGAGTCAAAGTTTCTCTCTTCCCTGCTGCAGTAGCAACTCACCCAAGAAGCAGTGGGATTACACATCTCAACAGCCTGCATGAAGGATGTGCATTGAGAACAGTGTGGCCAGCAGGGCCAGGGCAGTGATTGTCCCCCTGTACTCAGCACTGATGAGGCCATACCTCAAACTCTATGTTCTGTTTAGGGCCACTCCGAGAAAGCCACTGAGATGCTGGAGTGTGTCCAGAGGATGGAAATGGAGTTGGTGACGGGTCAGAAGCACAAGACTGATGAGGAATGACTGAGGGAGCTGGGGTTGTTTAGCCTGGAGAAAAGAAAGCTCAGGGATGACTTTATCACTCTCTGCACCTGCTTGAAAGGAGGGTGGGGGGCAGTCTTTTCTTCCAGGCAACCAGTGACCAGACAAGAGGACATGGGTTCACACATGCTAGGGGAGGTTCAGGCTGGACATCAGGAGGACTTTCTTTACGGAAAGTGCTGCTAAACATTGGAAGGGACTGCCCACCTCTCTGGAGGTGTTCAAGAAACAACTGGCACATAGTGCCATGGTCTAATTGGCAAGGTGGTGATCAAAATTTGGTCTTGATGACTTCAGAGGTCTTTTCCAACATAAATGATTCTGCAGTCCTGTGATCACCATTGAATGACAGTGTTACAGCATACTTGGAGGCATAGAGAACCTGGGTTCCTCACCTCCTCTACATCCCGGATGCCACTTCCCAGCAAACACAAGGGATGGCTACTTGTCTCCAATTTCTGATGGAAAACAGTACTGTCTTAAGCAATAGTGAGCACATTTACAGAAATTCCCCTGCCCATGACTAGATGCTGCTTGGAAACAGAAAGAGATCCATTTCTACACCACCAGTTCAACAAGAGGCAATAGCAGCTGAGAGCCAGCATAATCACAGGGCTGTTTGGTTATCCACATGGCATCAGCTGTCTCTCTTAGCCCAGATATTCACTTCACCCCAGCCCAGACTGACACTCTCATCAGTGTAGTCTACAGGCAGAACAAAAATTAAATCCCTCCAGGATCTGACTCTCCTCTCATCTCTGCCGCCAGTCCCTCCACATGAGGAAGGGAGCTCAGGGGAAGCTTTATTAGTCTGTCGATGAACTTAAAATGATAGTGCTTGCAGGACTGTCAATCCAGCACAAGTAATGAGTTAAATATATAGAGAGATATTTATGTTTAATTGTCAATTCATCAGTAATTCCTGACAGATGGAATCATTGCATTTCAGGTGAACTTGACATCACCAGCACTCAAAGGTCCAAGTGAGCATTGCCAAATTTAATGAGCTGCAGTAACAATGTCTCCACATTATTGGACTAATTACTAGCTTCTGAAAAGAAAAGAAAAGAGGAGAGAGGGAGGACGAAGAAGAAAATCCTCTAAACAGATGAAACTTTAATTAACAGTATTTTGAGACATTACTTATTATGGAGCAAATGGCACTTCAAAGTGAAAATAGCCTCTAGGTGGATGATAGATCTAATGAAAGGTACAGCAGTCAATTTAGTGCTAACTTGCTTCATGTATATGGCTTTAAGTGTCCAGAATAACCAGACTTCATGGCAGCAGCCAGTGCACAACACTCCTCATGATGCAAAGATTCCAAGTCTCTGTTTTCACCACCCATGGACCATCCAGACAGGTTTGGAATGAGGGCAGCCTGCTGCAGGTAGATCCCATTCATTAAATCCAGCTGGAGCAGACAGTCACTTCATCTGGTGGCTAGTGAGGCACAGACCTGGAAACTTGGGCAGCATGTATTGAATTTCTGATGCAAGATTCTAACATTTAAAAAAAATATTGTTTTCATTAAAAGTAGTTGCTATAGCCTTGAACTTCCAGGTTGAAGGTACATGTTTAATTGAAGCCAGTGCAAAAGTCTCATGTTAAATTTGTGAAATTTATAATAGAATTCAGCCTCAAATGAAGCAAATGCAAAACTATTTTCTTCAAATCAACTTTCATCTCCCTCTCTCTCTCCCTCTCTCTCTCTCACACACACACACACACACACACACATTCACTTATCTAAACAGGCACGGAAAAGAAAACTAAAAATCCCAGCCTTCAAAACAGTCAAAATATTTTTCCTGTGAACTGAGCAGGAAGAAAAGGAAAAGGTTTGTTGCTCTTTCTATTTTCAAATGCTGAGCATGGCTCAGATCTGCTGTGATGAGGGGCCATGTCAAATTGGCTAGATCAGGTAACAGCAGGCTGGAAAAACCTTTCCTTATTCCATAGAGACTTTCATGAATCTATTCATATCTTGCCCACTTCACTTGCCACAGTAACCACCTTTATAAACCCCACTGATGGGAACTGCAACCACAGCAGCTCAGAGCAGGCTGTCACCTCCCTGCAATAAATTCCGATGATCCGGGAAGTGTAAATCACACCGTTTTGTGCTGGGAGAGCTCAGCTGATATAACAATATTTGCCTGCGTTTAGGTGCATTTCCCAGACAGGGACCTACAGAGTGGAATTCAGTGCTTGCTGCCATCCTGTGCAATCTTGCAGGATTCAAGCAGCCAACCGCTGCCTCCCAGGCAGGAGGCAGGGGATGATAAAACTTGGCATTGTCTAGTTGTACAGAATGCAGGCTTGCTGCAAATTGAGAATGAATATTGCTGGGAGGCGAGGAAGGAGAAAAGGGGGGGAGGAGAGGCATCAGATTTGTTTAGGCATAAGGACATATCTCAATTTACTCCTTGGTTTTCTTCCCACTCCTACCCTGGTAGGCCCATTATTTCCCACTTCAGAATTAGCACGTTTGCCAGCAGAACATAAAGGCAATGACTAAGGAAAGCTGCAGTCTCTGCCCTTGGAGCATTTTCTGCCCTTAGGAAGGGACCTTAGTTGAAGCCATTTGGAAACAAAACAGCCAATGATCTGCTAACAGCGTATGGAAACAAGGGGTCTCTGTGAACCCATGTTCCCCAGGATGCTGTCAAGGCACAGGCTGGCAGGGTGGGTGAATTCCACATCCCCATTCCCAGACCCTGCTCTCCTGCTCACTTTCACAGTTTCCTCTGGTAGCACTGTTCTTATTGCCTTCAGGTAGCTCTAGTCATGCAT
This sequence comes from Sialia sialis, assembly GCA_009812075.1. Classification (NCBI taxonomy): domain Eukaryota; kingdom Metazoa; phylum Chordata; class Aves; order Passeriformes; family Turdidae; genus Sialia; species Sialia sialis. The sequence continues at coordinate 89,646,664 of VRYO01001463.1, read as the reverse complement.
CACAGCTTCTTACCTTGTTTTTTCCCTTGCACAAAACTCTGTCCTTCCAAAGCAGCATGTATTATGTCCCAGCAAGCACCAAATCAGCAAAATTTCTGCACTTTGGTAAAGACCCAAGACCACACCTACAAACAGGCTAGTAAGAATCCAGAAATTTAATAGCCTAATGGAGTGTTCACTTTCACCTCTCCCACCTCCTCCCTCCAGCCAAAACCTTTTAGAAAAAGAAGCAACAGCTAAGAAAGAGGCTGGTGGCTACGTTCAGCTGGAACGGGATTTGAGATTTTGAGGGAAAACCCCTGGCTGCAAAGCACTTGGCTGATGCAATCTGAGGAAGAAACAGGCTTCTACCTATCAGAAGAGGGATCCTGACATTAGTGGGTATGCAGCAGCTCAGTTACTGAGAGGAGGAGGAGGATCACAGGACCCACAGACAAGGTGTACAGTAGGAGAATACACCACAGGGCCTGTCTTTGTTGCAGGGAGTGCCTTGTTGGTGGCTTCTGTGCTGCTGAGCTGCACTTGGCCCACAGGGCACTGTGACCTTCACCGTCATCCTCTGCCTCAGCCTCCAAAACAGTTCTTGAGTAGGTCCTAGTCCTTAAGCTACGATTTTCCATGAAACAACATGATGACAGACACCATTTAGCAACGTATGACTTGACCCCAAGCTCAGCCCAAGCCTCTCACCCATGCCATGCCAGCCCAGATTTGGCATTTGAACCCAAGGCATCCTTCACAGATGGACTGGTGGCTTTTTTGACAGTGCCCTTGTGTACATGGGAATTGGTTCTTCTTCCAGCCATGACAGTCTCTTCCAGCACCCTCTACTCAATTTTGCCCATGAAATTTAAGGCACTCTGACCACCAGAATGGAAGCCTGCATGGCAACCTGTGGGGGACCAAGCAGCTGGCAGGTTTACAGGCTTGTGGTCGCCATCCTTTGTTACTGGAAACACCCCAATTATTTGGTAATGCACTGCACTACTCTGACAACCACCTAACTTCAAGTCTGTTGGCTTTATCAAGGCTTTTTTTTAAAAAAAAAAAAACATTGCCTGCAGACTGCAAACTCCTTTCCCAATGCAGCACTTCTTGCATTGCTCACAGCAGAAATCAGTGCATGAAGATTCTGCACAAGCAATAGGCTTGAGTGGAGATCAAGGCATGGGGTATCTCCTACATCTGTTCAACCAGGCCAAGCAGCTGTATCTACTCTGGTCACCATCTTTCCCTGGTGGATAGTAGGTGGATCTGGATGGGGAGAACTGTGGCATGTCCTGGCAGTCCCTCAGAACACCCATGCAAAACTTCTACTACTGAAACACCTTCTCTGCAAAGAGAGGAGGTCAAAACTCATCTGGGAGGAGCACTGAGCCAAGCAGGCAGATTATGTGTTTTAGCAGGTATAAGCAGAGGCACTGCCAAATAAATAGGCAGACTTTAAGCCCTGGGATAATTAAGAGTCCTGCACTCTTACCCTAGCTTGCAGCTTTCTTGTACTTTTTTCTCCCCTGGCTACACTCAGATGCAAACTTTTCACAGCACTGAAAAACAACACATGAACAGCCTTCTCTTTTTCTCACTCTTGCTCCTTTAAAGCAAAATAAAATTCAAATTACTCTCCCTCACCAAAGAGTGAATGAGAGAGATCTCCAGTACAGAGTGTTTCTCCCAGTCCTCTGGTATCTGTGAGGCACAGTCGTGCCACTGGGGTATGAGGTTTAGCAGCTGTTTCCAAAGTTTCCCCTTGATCATGGTTCATATTTCAAGCACCTCTCAGAGACCGTGGGTCTGAGACATGGTTTTGAGTCTTGTCTAGTTAGCTTTTAAGTCTGACTTGCTATGAAGAGAGTGACGGAAAAGATGGATCAAACAGATGACCTTGACAAAGGAGGTGCCTGCTCCTTGGTTTACTTCAAATCTTTGAAAGCCTGTTACTGAATGTAAAAAAACTGACTAAATCCCCCTAAAAACCCAATAATAAAAAGCAGCTAATATATCCAATTTTTCTGGCCAAAAATTAAGGCACTGGAAGGCAGGCTTTTTAATGGCTATCATTCCTTCTGTGTTATTTGAAGATCCCCTTGTAAATGGGAATCCTGGGTCTGTTTTGCCATCTGTTCTTTCCACTCCTGCCTAGGAATCCTGAAAGGGTATTTATTGTATATGCAGGTTCAGTGAGGCCCACTTACTATAAACAAATACTGCATGAAATATGGTGGGGCCAGCTTTTTCTATAGTGCCTGTATTTATGAGGAAACAGTACAAAAACAAATATGTAATCTGGAAATAAACCTGTTAAATGAATAAAAAGTCCTACGGAGCAAAACATAATGATTAGCAGAGTCATTGAGGGAAAGACCCTGTTAAGGGAACACATCTGCTGTCATCCACTTTGCTTTCCCCCCCAATAAAAATCCATTTATAAGCAGCCATCAGAAAATCATGGGGGAAGGAGGAGATGATCCAACCTAAAAGCTACAAAGCCGGCCATGGCACTTTTGCTGGTTCTTGAAATGCCTCTTGAGTCCTGCACCCTGCTGTCCACCAAATATAATCTATGTTATTTACAGCATGTACTTGGTACAGATTACAGTCACTTAGCTGAAGGGGGGAGAAAAAGGGAACTAGAAGTAATAATAAAATGGAAAAAAAAAAAGGGTAGGAAAGCAATTGAAGGCTAGCATGGTGTGTTGAACAAAGATTCAAATAAGGATCTTGCAGTGCAACATGTTTGTGCACACATGCGTAGAAAATCATATTTTGCTTTTGACCAATTGCACAGAGCAAAAATATGGGTTAGGCAGAAGAGCAGCACAAAATAAACCTGCTATGGAAATGCAACTCAGTCATGACCTCTGCCAGCTTGTCCCACGTGCAGCATCGCTGACTCACAGGCAGGAAGTGCTATTCTAGCTACCTGTTTCTACTCTCTCTGTATTTACAGACCTCAAGTAAAATCACAACCTGCTCCGCACCCACTTCACCCCACCCACACAGCCAAAGCCAGCTACAGATTGGCAAAGAGCTGCATTTGTTGTCGTGCTCCCTCCCTGTGGCTTACATTTGCTCCAAGGTGTTCTGGGTATTTCCCACCTCAGTTTCTGCTTTCCACTGTGGGTTGCCTCCCCATGGAACGAGTTATTAGTACTCCAGTCTCTACCCACAATGCAAACAAAGCAGGTACAAGCTGATGCAACTCTGGAAAGTGCTGTACCAAACACTGATGCAACCCCCCAGAGAGCTGCAATTACTCCCCCAGAGTGCGTGGGATGAGGATGCCCTGCTTGCTCTCATCTTGACTCTTGCTTTCGCCTTTGCCTGCCAGCACAAAACCTGGCGTCACTCTGTAACTCACATCTTCTCCGTGTGAGGCTTGGAAGGGCTCTGGTTGTGCCCTCTCGCCAAATGTTCCCAGGTAAAAGCGTTCCTGACAATGTGCTTTTCCTTCGTCACATGTGTGGCTTCATGGTCAAACCAAAGTGCATTGCTTGGCTCCTGTTTTTAGCATCGGGGTCATTTTGCCTCTCGCCCATCAATCAAAGTAAAGCAGTAAATCCTTCACCCTCGTAGCAAGGAAGACAACGCTCCAGCATTGACTGAAGAGACAAGTAGCAGATGACGGGCCTGTGGCTTCCCTTCCCCTTCCTAAGTATGCAATAAGGTGTCATGTAGCATAATTTGAGTACTAATTGGCAAAACAGGCATAATAATTTGCTTGAACGTGCACTATGATGCTGATGCATTGTTTGCAAATTATTAACCAGCATTGACTTGCTGTCTTCAGTGTATGTGAGCTGTGCCTAAAAGCTTAATGTATTTGTATCACTACAGTTACTACTACTGCTCACTGACACACTTTAGTGTTTTTATTGCTTTTTCATAGCTGACATGATTCTGATGGTATGTAATTAAATATTTTACAAAGATAGGGTCTGATCCGACAACCTTTATGCACATGAATAACCTCATTATATTCAGTGCCTCTATGCATGTACCCAAAGCAGACAAGGCTGGGTTCCCAATGCTACAAAAATAATTTTTTCCCCTTCTGTACTCCTCTTCTAGGATTTTGATGGAATTTATAATGGGGAGAAAAAAGACCCTTAAAACTCGTTGACATTTATTTTATGCATTGAAACCTTCACCTAGGATTTAAAGAAACTACAAGAACACCATTGTGGCAGTTATGCTTTGTCAGGGATGGAAAGCAGTAAGAGTTTTTGTTTTGTCAGAGACTGAAAGCCATACTGCTTTTTTGCCAGTCTATATCTCAGTGTGGTTTCTTGAGACTGATTAAGAGTTTGAAAGGGAGATTTTTTCCAAGAATTCATGACTCACTATAAAATGTAGTAGATTTCAGGCATGAGGGGGTTTGCCCAAATGGTTTTTTCTTTATATTACCTGCAAAACATGTCACAATCATATGCTTCCTTCAAATTGATACACATGTAAAATGCTCAGGCTCCAGTATCTTACAGGCTGGGAATGTCCTGTTCCTCACTGACATATTTATATGTTCACAGGGACATTTTGCTTGGCTCCAGCAAGAAGCAAATCTGACTCAAAGCTAGACCTTACTTTGTCATAAAACCAGCGTTTCAAGTTTGGATTCAGGTCTTCAGCCTACAGGCAGATTTGTCCCAGCTGCATTGTCATCCTGGCACCTGGTGCAACACATTGCTGCTCATCTGGAATAGCCAAAACAGTCAGGCAGGAGGATGATGGTGGATCTTGGGATTTGAAGGCTTGAATTAATTTAAGAGAGACATAAATAAAATATTGCAACCATAACCAAAGCACAAGCAAAATGAGAGTGCATCTGGGCCCCTGTGAATCCCAGGTAAAACACAACCCTTAACAAAACTTGGCGTTTTGCAATACCTCTGCAGCTGAATGGAGGTATTTTTCAGGTTTTCCCACAGCACTGAATGCAGGAAGGCTCTGAACTCAGCCAGCAAGATTCTCTGGTCATTTTATGCTCACACCCTTACTTTACTACCTCTGAAAAAGCCTGTCTCCCATCTTTGGGCAAAAAGGAAACCAAGTACAAGTTTCTGAAAACAAACAGGCTCTTTAAATTAAAGTCTACACAATTATTAGCTCTGTATGAAAGCCAATATCTTGCATAGTTACATCTGTGTGTAACTGTGTGATATATCGCTTAGTCTCTCATCTGTGTCTGGGAAAGATTAACCACAGCCCAGCCCAGCCCAGCCAGGACAAGGACAGCCAACCTGGCTTTAGGGGAGCTCTGCTGGATGAGCCACTTTGAGCATCAATGAATTGCAAGCCATGACAGGAGGTGAAACCTTTTTGGCACACGAACTGCAGCAGACTTTTGGTGTCTGAACATAAATACCTTTACTGGTTTAAAGACTTTCACTAAAGACCTGTTCCCACAGCAGGGGTCACAACTCAGATGAATCCCATCACCAGTCCTACCTAAACTCCACTCATGGCAACAATCACAAATGTGTTTTGAGACTCAAACTGAAAGGAAAAGAACAAAAAGCTGCTTATAAATGATCTGATGCAGCAGTTCGAGCCTGCCAGCTGTACAGAAAGGGAGCATTACCCTGCCCATCAGTTAAGCCCAGGAAGGGGATGCTCCTTTTGAAATTCATCATCCTAGAACAGTTGGGCTCTCTTCCTCCACCATCAATTGTTTTTCCAGGATCTGTTTAGAAAAATCAAATGTACCACTTCTGGCTTGCCCATCTCTATATTTTGGTCAGTTGGGAAAACAAGGCTGTCAGACCTGCACCTCCTCTTCTTCCCTCATTTCTGGATAGAGTGCAGGTCTGGGTTTCAAGTTTGCTTCTCTTGGACTGACATGCTCTGCCAAGTTGCCATCAGGGACGAAATCAAGGGAACTGAAATGGCAGGAAAAAGCTGATCCCACATGACACATGGGGGAAAGGCAACACACATCAAGGCCTCTGGAAAACAGACTCCTTCCTGGCTTTCCAGCTATGTGCACTTTTATGAGGTTTGAACAAAATTCAGCTGAAGCATGAAGGCCAACAACTGCTTGTCCAAAATGAACTCAATTGCTGGACTTTTGTCCATTTAAGAGTCACCTGATCCCTCTCTGTGCTGGGTGTGTAGTTTAAGCCCTGTCAGCATCTGAAATGCCTGAAGTAGCATTAACCCTTCTGAGGGCACTGCAATGCTGGAAGAACTTTTCAAAAACCTTTTTAAAGAATGATAAAAACATACAGATCAAGACAATCCAGTGACCCCAGCACATGGATGGGTTACAGCCCTTTGACTAGCCAGGAATGGCACTTAAGAGAAGCGGAAGCGGGCAGTTAATGAGACACAAGGTTTACTTGCCCATGTGCACCTATGAACATGAACATATGGATTTCTTTATGTCCTGACCCCTGAGAAGGGGCATCAGACTTGAAAGTTGCCACCTGGTTTCTGTGATTATTTCTCCATTTAGGGATTAAACAACATCCAAACCCCTGTGTGCATATTTTTCTGTTGCAATTAGGGAGCACAGACAGTTGCAAAGCAAGAAGAGGATTTCTAGCGACCCAGGGGAAAAGAAATAAAGGGATGAGTTTGTGCCTGCCAAACAGCTGGTTAAACTTCAGAGCTCAGTTTAAGACTGTTCTGAGGCTTGTCTAGTCACACAGAAAAAGCGCTTTCTCCTCTGCATGCCTTTGTTTTTGCACAGTTCTCTCAACACCACAGGTAAGCTGCTCTATGCACCAAGATCAAGACTTGTCTCCTCACCTGAGTGAGAAAACAATGTGTTTATAAACACTGGCTTTGGAGAGAGGTACATGCAGCTGGTCAGACAAGTGCTCAAATGTTTTTAATGTGTTACCACTACTTTTTTTCAGCTGTTGCTGGCTACTCCCATCCCCCTGGGCCTGTACATTGCGGTGCAACCTGCGGTGGGGTTGTCGAGCCCATCTCGGCAGGGCGCCAGCCCACCACTGCCTTCACCTTGGCTGGGATCCTGAGGAGAGTCTGCAACACCTATTAATCATAAACCCTGTTGATTAAATCCAGCTAGCTACTTCACTCAGCTACAAGCATGGGCAAGGATTGCCCTGCAAGCAGCACTGTCCTGCCGTCCAGCTGCCTGGCCATGCACACAAAGCCAAGGAAAGAACTGGGTCTTCATCTATGTTTTATTTGCTGCTGGTCACAGGATTTCCCCCCACATATCACCGTGGTATAACATTGCCAAGTGTGAGATTTTTCAGGATGACAGGAGAAGCTAAAAACTTCCAGCAAGCCCTCAACAAGCCTGTTAAAACCTTCACTGAACATAGGCAAGGGTGAGTAAAGAAGGATGGACCCTGTTTCTGTGCTGCAGACACCCTGCTTCACACCCTGGAAAAAGGGTATGTCAGGATCTCAAGCACAAGTCCAGAGCTGTTTAGAAAATGAAAACCAAAGCTCCCTTGAACATCTTTGTTTCTATTCTTAACCACAATTTCATTTGCATTGATGTTTCCTGACCAATTCTCTCCTCAAAATAATTGATGGGGAAAAGATCAAGAGATGTAATTAAAAGAGAAGCAAACAGAAAACAAAGGGAAGAGGGTAAATGGGCATGTGACTTTGGGTCAGGGAAGGAAGAGGAGCAGGTGGTAGAACTGATGAGGGAGATTTAATGAACTGCAATTGACTTCAAATAACAAAGGAGGAGGAACCTAATCCTACCGTTGGATCTGTACACATATGGACTTATAACAAATGGTAATCAATCCATCAGCCTTAAATTAAAGATAAGGTGGGCAGGAAGGAAGGGATGGAATTTATTCTCTTCTTCCCATCCCTCCCTCCACCAAACTAAATCTGTTTGCATGTGTCCATGTCTTTGTTGTCAGAATTAGCATCTGTCATGCCCCCATTCTCAACTAAAGCAGTCACCTTTCCATGCTCTACTATGCCACTGTGGACAGCCCCTTTAGAAGCTTCCCCAGGAATTCAGGCTCCTGGTTACCCTGATTCTGCAGTGCATTTCACTTGACATCGATCAAGGCTCAGCAGCCTCAGAAATATGCATGTAGGACTCTGCGTGTAAACACCCGCTGAGCTTTAATCAAATGCACATCACAGAGAGTCCTACGTGACAGAAAGCAGAACCACCAGTCCTCAGACCTGCCAAGAAGAGCCTCATCTGCAATACAAGCATTTTTCCTCCTTTGTATCATTTTGGGCCTCACTTTCTCATTCTAGTACGAGAGGCAGAAATATTCTGGGGTTTATATGTTATCGCCTTGTTTCAAGCTGAAGACAAGTTCACCAGGCTGTCTAAATGTATACCCAGGTTTTATGAATCCTCACTAAGTTTTCTAGGATAAAGTTTCTAATTTAAGATCTGGATCATCCAAAGAGAGCTGCACAGTTGGACACCCCTTTCCCACACATTCAGTCAAGCATGTCTGTATACATGGGGGTTTTCTGCAGGATTTGCCCTGCATTTGGCCTGGAAGGAAGTTTCTCCCAAATAAAATGCTTCAAACATGGTGTCTCCATGGTCAGCAACTATTTCTCATTGAGCCATAGCCAGCAAATGCATGAGCAATTCATGAAGATCACCATTGATACATGCTTAAAAGAGTGAAAGTTTATTGTTTACAGAGTAATATCAGGAACTAGGAAACATACTTTTCTGTTCTTGCCATAACATTATTATGCAATTTCCCAGCATGTTTCCTGCTTTAGTATATTCCAGTTATTCTAGAAGGACACTGCCAGTTGAGCTGAGAGGTAGCAGGGAGGAGGTGCTCAGACACGCAGAGTGGGACCTATATGAAGCTGCAGCGTGGGACAAGAGCTGGATGCCCAGGAGAGTCTGGACCCGGTAGAAGGAACATGTGAAGCACTTCATTTCCAGAGGCATTTCCACCACAGCTGCAATTTGAACAAAGCATTTGTCAATTCAAAAAGCTCAATCACATCTCTCAGTGAAAGGACAGGGCAGGCTCAGATGGACAAGCATTCTGTGTTGAGCCCTGACACATCAAATTGGGAAAGGGGGAAGAGGCAAGAAACTAATAGCCACCAAAATTAAATTCTTCTCCCAGTTTACTGCTCAGCAAGAGGACTGGGAGGGACACAACCTAAGCACCACTTTATTTGTAATCCTTCCTATTTCCCTCCTGGCTCAGGTCTTCTTAACCTGCATGTTGATAGCCTGATATTCCAGCTTCACAGCAGCTGAGGGGAGCACAGAAGCACCACTGGTGTTGCCAAAGCAGAGAGGAGCATTCCTCACCCACTGCATGACAGCAAGCACTCAGCCCTCTCAGACCTCCCAGCCTGAGCAGTCCCCCATGCTGAGCTATTCCTACCTGGCCATCAGGAGAGTGACTCTGCCTGTTGGGTGGGAGTTGTGGGAATTTGGGATATTGCAGACACACACCAAGGAAGCACAGTCAAACACTCAGCACAATAAATGGTTGTATCTGGATGATCTAGTTTTTGGGGGGTTGTCCATCGTTGTTTTTGTTGTCTCAGACTTGGGGACAGGGAACACCAGTGACAGAGACCCCCTGCTATCTTCACAGAATCAGCTGAGGTGGAAAGGACCCACAAGATCATTGAACCAAACTCCCCACCTTGCACTGCACTATCCCAAGACTCACACCGTGTGCCTGAGAACATTGTCCAAATGCTTCTTTAACTCCATCAGGCATCTTGTCTTTGTGTTGGGAATAACCTGAGCATGTTGCTGCCAAGCAGCAGGATCATCTGCCATCTTGTTTTTGTTTTGGCAGCCACAGGGGACTGAGTTGAACACCTCTTTTATGTGTAAACCACCTTGCCTTTTTGTGTACTTCTGTTGCTAACACTGTTGCTGTGCATTTCTTATTCTATTGCTGTTTGCTTTCAATAAATTCTTACCTCAACCCATAGTCTGCCTTTGTCCCTCTCTCAGCAGAGGGAGGCAGGAGGAAAGGGGCAGTGACTTATCTGGGATTTAATTCCCAGCTGTTTTTTTTTAAACCACCACACCTGTCCTAAATGACACAGCAACTGGAGCGTGGATTTGCACTGCAAGGGTGTGTTCACTGCTCTTCAGGTACCATGTGGGCTGCTGGAGAGCTGATATGGCACATCCCATAACTCCTTCCAGCAGAGCAGGGCTGCCTGCTCCATGCTGCAGCCTGCCATGTTCTTATCTCATTTTTCCTCCACCAAAGGGGATGGATCCTCCCAGCCCGCTGAAATGTGACTACAGAGCATCCCAAGAAGTATCACTTCCCACTTCTTAAGACAGACATTTTCCAGCAAGAGCACAGCACAGCATCACTCCCCTGCTTCTCCAGGAGCAAACACCAGGGTTTCTGGAGAAGCCAACAGACACATGTCCCCACGCACACTTTAGTAAGTCACCACCTCACCACCTTCTGCTTTCTTCTGTTGATGACTACAATTTTACTCTGACTTTTTGCTAAAGGGCTTCTTTTCTTGCTTATTGTTCAATGGGAGCCTGAAGCAAAGTGTGTCAATTGCAAAGGAGGAGGTCAGTCTGGCAGTTTTGGGATCTCTCTTGTCTTCTTTTCACCTACAAAAACCTGGCTGCTGGCCACAGCATAATATAGCAACGGGGGAAAGAGAGGAAGAAGGCTTAACTTTTATTTATTTTAGTGCGATCATTAGGATTATGTCAGGGGGAAAAAGCATTAATACATAATCTTTTCCCTGTGCTATACAACACTGGCTGCTTTTAATTTAGAATTAAATTGAAACACTCACTCAGAACAGCTTTGAACAGCAGCCAAGGCCTTCTCTTGCATTGTGTGAGCAGCTGGGTAGCCTTTCCACTCTCTTTTTTTGGTCCTTGGTGCTCTTTTTTGAGACCTGTGCTGAGGGTTGGTCACTGAAGATATTTGTCACCCTTCCTCAAGTGCCAAGGGTCCTCCTGGCTTGGAGCTGGCACACCAGCCACAGGCAGAGGGGGAGGCCCAAAGCATGTGAGTGAAGCCCCCAAGAGACCAAACTTCAGCGAATAAAGCAGCACAGCTACAAGCATTTCCCAAATTAAAGCAAGAAGGGACATATCAAAAAGCACACCAAAAAGCACATTTTTAAAAAAATGCTAAATAGCAGCGATTTATGTTTTTTTTCTCAACGGTGCACATTGTTTTGTATGCTTTGTTGCACACGATGGGGCAAGTTCACACAAGGAGGTTTGGAGGTATAAACAGGACAGACAAGGCTGGGTGGGGTAAAGCCAAATTTAGTTAAGTGAACTGGTCAACCTGTTTTGTTCATACAATAAGCCTGCTCCAGAGGGTTCTCACCAAGCTGATGAGAAATGTGCCCTGGTTCATTCCCTGTTCATTTTAATCTATATAAATACTAGGTTTTGTTAGGCTAAAGAATCCAGTGCAAACTCAAGCGCTTTCCTTAATTATTGGTATTCACAGAAAGAAAGAGTAAGTTTAAAGGAGGGGGAGGAAAGAGATTGCCACCCTTTCAGTGCTGCTGTGAAGGGAGCTTTGCTTATCACAACAGGTGCAAAGGCCACTCACAAAAACAGAAGCAGTTCAACATTGAAAGGCTAAGAAATTACTTATTCTCTTTGTCAGCTGCTCATACAAGCAGGGTAAAGGCTACTTGGAAAGGGAAAAAGGAGGGTAAAAAGAAGGGTTAATGTTTGTGAAAGAAAGAAAGAGAAAGAAAGAAAAAAAAATTAAATACATGAGCCCACAGGTTTGCTGGAGACTCTGAAAGATATATTGACCTTAAAAATATAGATTTTTAAAAAAAGCAGAAACAAAACTACATCCCATGATAGAGCAGGAATGAGCAGCACTAGCAGGCTGGAGACTGGGGAAATTTTAACAGTCTACCACTCCAGCTGAATGGTGAGGGGAACAATGCCAGCTGAAAGCACAGCATTCCTGGCCTTGCACCCCCGCAGAAAGGGGCTGTACAAGTCTTTCTGATGGCTCTCTCTAATTACACGTTCTTGTGTATGGCAATTCATGGCCAGTTCTCAGAAGGTCCTCATTCCTTGTCAGAAGAGTGATTTGTATACCACACCTAGAGAGTCAACATATTGGGGAAAAAAGTTATGTTAAAAAAAAGAAGGCAAGCTCTTCTGATGAGAAGCCCACAGTTTTCAGGGTTACTGTTACCCCTTGGGTTCTTAACTGGGTTTTGTTTCTTCCACCCTTTTCCTTTCAAAATAAGGCATCAGATGCAAAGGAAACTAGAATTTCATTTTATAACGCCTTTCTGTTAATCCCTACATCTCCCTCAAGTGTTGCATGAATTTCATCCTCCCTTCCTGGAGCTCACAGAGGTTGTTTAACACCTGGTGCATCTTATTTTCCAAGAATGATGTTTGCATTTATTTTAACCTGGCCTGGGATGATGTGCAAACCAGCCACGACTGTTATATGCTGAGTGTTCCCAAAACCAGACGGTCAAACCTTCCTCTTTTAAGACAGCTGATTCAAAACCATAAAAGAAAACACCAAAAATGAAAACAATCATCAACGACAACATCAAAAAGCACCCTGTGGCGGAGAATAAAATATTTCAATGTTAGCATCGTGAGACAGAAAGAAACTCAGAGGAAAGAGAGTGTTTGATTTCCAAACCTTGAAAGTTAAGCATGCAAAAGAGGGAGCTCGCTCATCAGGAAGTTTGCACCAGTGGAAGGTAACGGGAGGAATTCCCTAGCTTAAATATGGCAGATGTTCACACCTCTGTTACCCAGAAGCAGTAAAAACCCCTTGTGGCTATTCTGACTGCCCTGCTAAATGAACAGCGAGTTAAGAGTACTAATAAAGCACAGTGATGTGAGCTGCCACTGCATGCACCTGCAGGTTCTCTGGTACCCACTTCTGGCTTCACAATTTACAGCCAAATGCAAAGCACTTCATTTTAGCACCATGAATAGTCTCTTGCCCTCCTCATGGTTCTCCTGTCCTTCCCAGGCCTCTTCCATTCACAACTAGTCCTAATTTAATTGGGCTGATTGCTCTATGCCACTGAAGGGACATTGCTGGAATGCACTGCACCTTTTGCACAACCAAACTTGCCTATGGCAGGTTTGAGGCAGTGCAGAGTTTCTGTTCATAAAGCTGCTCCAGCCTAACTCATCTGAGAAGTTCTACACTGAAGGTTAAATCAGTCCAACACCAGGTTTCAAGCAATCCTGTTTATGTACAGCTGACAGGTTTCTTCCGGTTTAATAGAACCAGCTCCTCCCCTACTTGACTGGGAAAAAAAAATCAACATACATTTTCACACTGCTGTAACTAAAATGAAAAATATTTTTTTAAAAAATAGACATCTGGTTATGGGTAGAAATAGACATGGTGACAAGATGCCACAAAACAGCTTGTGAAATTCGCACACAAAGGTGTAAATGTAGAGCACATAGAATCATAGAATGCTAAGGAATTAGAAGGGGCCTTAAAGATCATCTAATCCCAAGCCCCTGCCATGGGCAGGGGCACCTCCCACTAGACCAAGTTGCCCAAGGCTTATCCAGCCTGGTGCTGAACACTGTCAGGGTTGGGGCATCCACAACATCCCTGGGCAACCTGTTCCATCCTCACGGTAGAATATTTATTCCTAATTTCTAATCTAAATTTCCCCTCTTACAATTTGTACCCATTAGTCCTTACCCTATTACTGCAGTTCCTGACAGAATCCCTCTTCAGCTTCCCTGTAGACCCACTTCAAATGCTGGAAGATTGTTATGGGGTCTCCACAAAACCTTCTCTTCCCCAGGCTGAACAGCCCCAACATTCTCAGCACCTCTCTGTAGGGCCATGGCTGGCATGCAGGCTCTCATTGTGGTAGACATGAGGTCTGAAAAATCAATAATTTCTTTTTAACCATCATAAGAAACAGAGAACCACACAAAAATAAGAAATGCCTGTATGCTTTTCACCAACTACTTTTCCTTAATTTTAGTACTAATATTCTGTAAGTATATGATCCTGACATGAAAAGACTTTGTGAACATTCCAAGAAAGACAGAAAGCCCATTTCAAACATTACAGGGAGAGGAGGGGCTTCAGCCTTTTTCAGAGTTTTTCATGCAATTTTCTACAGTTCTTAAAAGTTGTAAAGTCACAGTGCTCTGTAAAATTATAGAATCATTTAGGTTGGAAAAGACTTCTAAGATCAAATCCAACCATTAACCCAGTACTGCCAAGTCCACCATTAAACCATGTCCTTAAGAACCACATCAACATGTCTTTTAAATTTCTCTAGGGATGGTGGCTCCACTATATCTCTGGGCAGCCTGTTCTTCCATTCCTGTTCTGGACTATTGCAAATTTAATCTAAACATAGGACTAGGTTTAAGAGAAAAGATCACTTACAAGGCTGTTTGTATGTGAGCTAAAATCAGATTTTGAACTAAGTTAAACTGCAAAGACCAAACGCACAGCAAAGGCCTCAGTGTCTTATGGCACTAGGTTGTAGGAGACTTTCCAGTCACATCAAAAAGTTTTGTGTAAGGATGTTAAGACTCACTGCTGCTCACAGTATAGAGCACTACAGGTAGAAAAACCTGAGTTCTGCACCTCCTTCTGCAAGTAAGCATTCACAGATGGTCACAGCAGAAATAATTCCATACTCTCATGATGTATGTCAAGACGCATTGTCATTTAAAAATAAGTATCCCAGTGCATGTAAGGAAAATAACGCAACACAAAAAAATTTAGTAGACCATGCTGCTGAAGAGGTAATGCCTGCTCTGGACTGAGGATGTTCTTGAGGCTGGCAAATTCCCCTGAATAACAGGACTATAAGATTCTTGCCACCTCCAGATGCTGACGCAATGTAAATGCTTAATGCCATGTGCCTGGTGCACACAGCATTCATTCATCAATGTCCCATATGCTGAAAAATATTTTCTGTGCTAATTCATAATGATGGCTGTTAATCCGCCATCCCTTACAAACTTCAGCAAAATCCACTTAGCTTGGAGTCAGGCATATTTCAGAAATTATTTGTCCTCTCTGCATTGGAATTCAGAGAGACATACAAGGGAAGGGGTGACAGAAATTCTGGAAGTCTACTAGTCTGGTAGTCTAGTAGGTTTCTAAAACCTCAGAAATCCTGCAAGGACGTGAAAGAAGCCACAAGCTTCTAAGGAGAGTGACTGGTAATTAAAACCTTGATACAGCAAGTCATTTGAGTTTATTTAAACAGGTACTTAAAGATAAACGCAAAGCATTTTGCTCAAACATTTTGAGGAATATGATCCTTAAGGAAGATTAACAAGTCTTTAATAACACTTGTGTTATGAAATGTCATTATAATCAAGCAGTAAATCAATAGTACAGTAGCACATGCTGCAGATCACAAGGACTGTGTTTTGCAGAACAAAAGAGAGGGCAACCTCCTCATCTTCTATGACAGTGATACATGTTATATGTACCTACACCTTTCAAACAGTGACATTTTTGGCACCTCTAGTCATCCATGAGGCCATCTGTCTGTATGGAAAGGGGCAGCCATTTTTTGCTTTGAATAAAGCAACCTTCCAAGCAGGTTAAATGTAGGACTCATCTCTGCTAAAGGCTGCCTACACTCTCTCACTTCACATTCCAGCTCCTCTGGCCTCCTCCCCGTGCAGCAGCAGCGGTCAAACCTGGCTCAAGGCTGCTTGGAGTGCTCAGGGGCCAGATAAGTCACAGATGCTTCTCCAGCACAGAGCTGCAAGGGGTCAGCTGTGCCATGTCAAAGAGCCAGAGGGAGGATGCCCAGTCAGGGCCATGGAGGGGGGTGAGGGCAGAAATACAGGAGCACTGATTTAGCCTAAACTAGAGCTGTCAAAGCTACATCCTGGTGAGTGAGATAATACATGCATTTCCCCTGCCTGGCCCAGACTGAATTAGCACATCTGGGGCCCACATTTACTGCTGCTTTGGAGCACCTCTGCCATTAACGCTAAAAACACATCCTGGAGGACATCAGGGCTTGAGATGAAGGAGGTGAGAGGGGAAATAAGACACCTTGCCTCCCCCTTCACCTTGTTCCTCCCTCCTCCCACATGGCTCCGAAACACTTTGCAACTTGAATGCTGTCAATCTCCGTATGGAAGAAATGTATTTATAGAAACCCCATTGCTGTGGCTTAATACTTTTATGGGACCAGATGTGGAACGACATAACGTTGATAAAATAAAGCACAGACCAAGAAAAAGGGTCAAAATTATCTGCTGCCAGCAGTGAGAATTACTGCTTCTCCAACTTCCATGGAGCAGTGCCAGTTTACCTCAATAAGAAGTGGGGTTGGCAAGCAGGTACAGACATGAATAATTAGGCTGAGTAAGCTGTTCGACCAAGAACACATCTGCCCTTCAACAGAGAGATTTTTCTAGAAAGGGTTAATACCTTCGTCTTTGAAACACCATGTGGCAGCTGCAGATGACATCAGGTTTTCTGCCATACTGTTTTATATCACCATATACAAAGCATCCAGGGAAGACTAAGCACTGCTTGAGACTGTAATCAGAGCAATGGTCAACATTATCACGATAAATTACATCATTTAGAAATTTCTTGATCTTATGGTTGTATTTAAAAACAGGGATGTGTTCAAAAGAGTGGGGTATATGCAGGCGAGCAAAAGCACCAAGGGCTCAGACACCTTTCTGGTAATCAACCCACAAGAAACACGCAGAACTTAGCTACACATGTAAAACTCATGCTTTCAACTAAAGCCAGCAGCTGAGGAAGATGCCAGGGTATGTAACCAAAGTATCTATATAGTTATATTTTGGCACTATGCAGCAAAGCCAAGGAGGAGTAGGTTAATTAAAACTCGTGTGTCATTTCCATTTCCTCTGCATGTCTACAAGACTGTTTATTCTCACCATCTGAAAGAGATTCTCACCATCTGAAAGAGATATTAATTGCTGCTCTTGGTTTGTGAGAATAAACACTACAAGAGATCAAGTTCCCCAGTGAAGCCTTCTTAGTTTTGCTTTTAAACCCCAATGTAACAGCTTGAAAGGGCTGCTTTTATCTGCACAGCAATTGGTTTAGGATGCAAGCCTAGGGTGAAGTCCATTACCAGTGGTCCACCAAAATTTTGTTGACAAAGACTACATCAGCAAAGACTACATGCCCATTTCTATTAGTCACAGCTCAATGTAGCAAGAAGATTTTATCCATAGATTAGGTTTAGCCAATCTGCTTCAAATAATCCCCTTTCTTTACCACTTGTGCCAGTGCTGTGGTAGTTGAAATGATCAGGAGCAGGTGGGATCCCAAAACAATATCTTACACACAACCTGGAGAGACACAGTATGGACAGAATGCCTAAGTTAGCTCATCAGTATTTCAAATATTGATGCAGCATCAATGCTGACATGGGGCCTAACAGACTGTGCTGCTGCACAGCTCATGGTCATTTGGGGGCTGCTTATCTCTTGCCAGGATAACACCTTGTAGAAACAGAGAGCACACAGTTTGTGCTCAATGGCCATTTCTACCCCCATGGCAGAGATCACTGGGTGCTGCAGTCAGTACCAGCCCAAAGCTGTTGTAGTACCCATGACTGGTTTGATGTCAGCATCACTTCCATTGTGTCTGTAGGTGTTTTTTTAAGTCCTGCATGCTTAGACTTGTGGAACCTGACAGTATCTGTGTTGTGAATGTTTCCCCTTTGCCAATATTGCTTCTTTCTGGGCCTTCAAAGCAACTACAGCAAGAAACAATAAAGTGTTTCAACTGGATGGGCAATGTCAGTCCCACAGCTCTTGGAACATGAGGCCAACAAAACGGACAAAATACAAAACAAGGTGCAATCTTCCTGCTGTCAGATCCCCAATACAATGATGCTCAAGTTCATTGGAGTCTGGATGGAAATGGTAGGTCTGGGGTATGGAATAAGACACCCATAGATTTCACTGATCCTGGCAGAGGGCTGATATGCAGCCCTGTGATGTGCTACCAAAAAAAATACAATAGGAAAAAGTAGTGTCCGTGGCAAAGTGAGATGCTGTGCAGTGAAATACAATTCTTGTAGGTTTTAACCAGACCAAGGAAGTATTATGTGTGTGCTAATGAAGCATCCAGCTGACAGCAGCAGAGATGCTATATACAACGGGCCATAAAAGTTAGGTTACACTATTCTTAGACCATTGTATTTCACAGAGATTTAACAGGGAACACCCATATTACAGAACACGTAGCAGCAGGTGATGAGGAGACTAAATAGCTCCTCAGCAACAGAATGAAGATTAGATGAAAGGGACTACGCTGCTCATGCAGGAGGGTAAGGAAGCACCAGCAAGTGTATATCTTTGACAGGTCTTTCAGCTCCTGGAAGAGTTTTGGCAGGGCTGTAGATCAGGCTTATGTTATTTTCAAAATAAAACAGCACTACCAAATAGTTGGAAGAAGTGCATGAAAAACAAAAAAAAATAATTTCTAAGATTTCACTGGTACTTGCCTGTGAATGTAAAATTTGAAAGTCAGTCATGCAGTACCTGTTAGCCATTTGAGTTACATGTGGTGTGAATGAAATGGATTTCAACTAAGCATAAAGAAGAGGAATTACTGTAGTATACTTTCAGCCAAAATTTGTAGAAAAGTTACAGAGACTATAAATAATTAATTTCTGAGCAGAGACTATGTGAGAGTATTTCTCAGTTAACGGCATTTCTTTTGTCTCTCAACCTGTTATTCACTTTAGTTCTCAAGCGCAAAAAACTTACCTGTCTCGCAGCATCTGTTTACAAAAGCTGTGCCTGCTGCAGAGGCATCACAACAAAACTAATTTGGCTTCAGTGTTAATTTGCTCACAGTGTCACTTGAGACAAAAGCTAGCTAGACCTGGAGTAAGAGATGGCAATCTCCATAAATGTATCCAAACTAAATACTTCAGCAACACTGAAAGGCTGTGAAAACTGATGCAAAAACACACAGAAGTTAGAATATCATCTTTTGGGCATTTCTGGGTGAGTCAAGGTATAATTCAGGATGTCCTCATTTCCCATTCTTTGGGGTACCTAGATCACATTAATTTTATGC
>VRYO01001463.1:89561739-89626663 GCA_009812075.1 Sialia sialis | reverse complement strand
GAAACAGCACTTTGTACCCACCTTAGAGACAGTGGGAAGACACTCTTACTGAGAAATAAAGACATACATTATATTTGGGCACACGTACCTCTGTTATACCAGCAGTGTAAATTGTTGCAAGTCTCCTGGGTCTATTTCTATTACAAACACATTATAAGCCAGCACTATCAAGTGCAAACAATAACAATTAAAAAACCCTAATAAATCCTTAGGCTTTTGAGTAAAAAAGAGCACATCAGTGATTTGCTAATTAATGCATGGACCCCCTTGTGAAATGCTGGGGTGTCTCCAGAAACTCATCACGTATACTTCAATTTTCCCAGAAAAGTCTTGGCTATATGACACGTTGAGAACATTTATCCCTACACCTTGCAACAGTGCAACTGCCTTTATTGGCAGCACAGTAATCAGATACTATATCCTATCCATCACTTTCGAAATGTCACTCTAATACCAGCACGATGGCTCCAATGAACAGCCTCCCCTGGAGATACTCTAGCCCTTGTACAAATAGGTATTTTGAAAACTCACTTCTGAAAATTCTACTTCACCTCAAGGCAAACTAGTGTTTATTTATTATTATGTTTAGAGTATTACAGATAGTAATAATTTTTTTCTTTTTTTTTAACCATGACACCTTTGTCCCTTAGAAATGATCATGCTTAGAGTTATCCCAGTCCACAGACAGGGTAGTGGTCACCTGGAATCCAAAAGAGACAGGACATTTCCAGAGTGCCTTCCTCTAAAATTCCTTCTTGATGAGCAGTTACTTACATGACTGCAAGGCAAGCTGCAACAAAACATATTTTCCCCCTTGACCTATGAAACACCTGGGCTTACCCCCAGGTGTCTGTAGACACCAGTCCTACACCCATCAGAGCAATATTGTATGCATGGCAAAACTCCAACAAAGAGCACCAGGAGTAAGGTTAAATATCAGTCAGGGAGGTGCAACACCAAATAAAAGGTGAGATCCAGTGGGAGGAGAAAGATTACAGCAGTGCAGGATCCTGGGGTGCTCCTGTTACACACACATCCTGAGAGCTCGTCTGTGCTTTTGGTTTTAATTAGCATTTGTTAACATATGGAGATATTTACCCAGAAGGAAGGTCGGTGGAGCGATTAGCAGAAACAGCCTCTCTCCCTTTCCCCCATCCCCTTCCCACTGGGGCACAGGGGCCAGCACTCCAGCTGGTATAAATCTGTGGTACTCTGCTGATTTACACCAGCTGAGCATCTGGTATCAAGACATTTCCTATTGTTTATAAAAAGAAGAGCAATGTAGTGTGCTACTTATAAATCTCTCTCCTGAGCCAAGGTTGTGGTCCTCACCTGTGTCCTGCTTGGCTATGTTTCCCCATCCCATCACACTAACACAGCCAGGCCCACTCCTGGCCACTGCCACTTGGAAAATATGGGCACAGGATCCTATCTCACAACAAACCTGTACAAAATGGAGGTGGGAGAGAAGTAAAAAATCCCTGCTCCTTCCCCCAGCCACACAGGGAGGATTAGTTATCTAGTGTTTATAAATTGCCCAGAAGGGGTCAAGTGCAGGAGTGATTGGTGCCAGCCTCTCAGCACTATGTTTAACAGTCGACCAAGGGTTATTTTTAATTTTTCTTAATAACTGAACAAATGGGACCAGGTGTCCAGCCTTCAGCTTGCAAAGGCAAGGCTTGGCCCATGCTGCCACCCCCTATGGTGCAGGGTGGGTGCACCTGGTTCTAGACAGGTCCTGGCAAGAGGCAGCACAGTCCCAGCAGAGAACACTCACTTCCAGCTTAGCCCCACTGTTCCCCACCTCACCCTGTGCTTGCCCAGCTTCCTGGCCCCTTAATGCAGGGGGATGTCTTTACCCCTGAGCCTGGTGGGACTGATGTGCACAGGGAAAGAGCATTTAGTCTTACTGTGCCCAGTCCTCACCACCTCCCAAGCCATGTTCCCACGACAGTTCCATTCATACCTGCAGTTCTTGTCAGCATTTTCCCCAGGGACAAGTGGCAGGAAGGTGAGCCATCCTCTTAGCTTTCTTGCAGACCACATATGTGCCTTTGCACCAGTGTTATTCCCACTCTTTGCCTTGTTTTATAGAAGAAAAAGTTATTCCCTTAGAGCAGCTAAGAAATGTTCTTTGAAATTGTCCAGCACTCACATCTTCAGACTAATTGGGCTTCTAAACTGATTTGAACTCCTGCCTGTCCCTTCATAAGGAAAATCTGAAATTTATACTACACATATTTCATTTACATTTCAAACCGCATTAGTTTCAAATATAGTTTTGGTGAGAAGGAAATTAAAATAAAATTTGATATAACAGAAATATTTTTGCACTGTGGAAATATTTTGCTGATCCATCTGCACTCTTGTGACAAAAATGACTAAGCCAGGATAACATAAGGTCACCCATCTGGCAACAACCGCTGTCTCAGGAGAGAGAAGAAGAGGAATTGTCTTAGGTAAGAGCAATGAAAGAACAACAATTTATTTGGCTGCAGCAGAAATGGTCAATCTGGATGGTGCCACAGCTGACCATGGGGCCAGGAGATAGCCCCTGTCACAGTGGGTGGCACATCTTGCTGTGAATAAGTCTGGGAAAAAACAAGAACCTAACCTGTAGCCACCCCATCTTCTCCAAGGCTGCCAGAGCAACTTTGTGCAGCTCTCCTGTGGACAGAAAGCCAAGGTGTCACCTTCCCTGTTGTGATCCCATGGTAGTGGGGCAACTCCACTGCCAAAGGTGGCATCACATCGCTTTATCAGTCTCGCTTCCTCAGAGAGGCAGCAAGGTATTT
Source organism: Sialia sialis (assembly GCA_009812075.1). NCBI lineage: Eukaryota > Metazoa > Chordata > Aves > Passeriformes > Turdidae > Sialia > Sialia sialis. The sequence continues at coordinate 89,623,868 of VRYO01001463.1, read as the reverse complement.
GGCTTTAAAGCACACGAGGGTGCAGCCACTGCACTGTGTCTTCTGATGTCCTTGGGAGTTTTGCCGCTGCCTTTAACAACCAGGCAGTTGGAGGGGGGTCACTGTGTGGTGTGTAAGCAGCCCCTCTGGAATCACAGCCCTAGACTGCAATTAGTGCTGATTTATTCTGGGTGACTACAGTTCAACATAGGCCAGTACTGGTCTGGCTGCCACAATTCATCCTTGAGATTTGCCAGTAAAGGCAGCAATTCTTTTGATCTTCCTAATAGAGAAAATTGGAGAGCATACAATCAGCTTCTCTTTCTTCCCCACTGCCATTTGGATGTGACTGCAAGTAGTCTGAGGGGAAGTTCTGCTTGGAGGAGACTGCTCCTCCAGTCCTGCTGGCCACAAAAAGTCAGAGGATTTAAATGCTCCCAACTCCACCCCTGAATGTGTCAGACATGTAGTGAAAAAAGATCTTGAAATAAGAGCGAGGGAATTGCCTGAGGCAGAAAGGATGGAGTGATAGAGGAGCTGGTAGTATCATTTGACTATAAAGTGACTTGTTTAACATAGATAGCACAGCTCGGTCTAGCAGGAATCAAGACGTGATTAAAATTATTGTCTATGATCAAGCACAGAGCAGGGTGAGCAAAGAGCCCAAATCCGTCTTTCCAGCTCCTTTCACTTGGAGCTGCTTCTTTGCTGCTCTTCCGGCGCAGATCAGAGGGGTCATGGCTGGGCTGTATTGCACCAGCTCTGGACAAACACAGTCGCAAGTGCTCAGCAGGATACAAAGAACATTGTCTGCAGGAAAGGAGGGATATCCAGGACATGTATCCCGTACAAAGGATGCACTGAGACGGTGGTCGTTTGTTCGGGCTCTCCATTGTCCTTGTCCTTTGAGGTGTTTTCTGTGTGCCCCTGGGCACTCATTTAATCTGCAGACAAGATGTGACCACATGACAATAGTCGCTGTAATGACAACTCTTCTAGACTGAGAGTGAGGGATCACAAGGTCCTTCTGAAGAGGGACAGGTGGAAAGAGAAGCCACCATCTTAAGCAGGGGGCTAGGCGGCGAGGCTTGAACAAAAGCACAGCCACGGAGCAGGGTGTGAGCTCCTGCAGCAAACTCACAGCAAATCGGTTCTGTCCTCCCGCCCCCCAATATGGTCGTGATTATTGAAAAGCAGAGGAATACCAGCCATGACATCTGTACAAACACGCCACAGGAAACCAAATTGCAAAGACATCAGCAATCAAGACCAGACTCTTGGTTTGTTTGTTCAGATATCAACATCCACTGAAGACAGCCCCGATCACGGCTGCAATTGGCACAGCAGCGAAGGCTCCCAGGGCAGCGGGGAAGGTGACCAGGCCAAGGTGGGCAAAGAGCAAACCTGGTTCCTCTGGGATTCTCTACCATTTCAAGAACAACTTGTGAATTGTTGTGGAGCAGGGCATAACTAAATTAGTCTGGGGAAGTGTCACACAAACATGTCCTGGTCAGTGTCATTCACTGGCATTTTCACTTGACATTCATCCTGAACCTCAAGCCAGGGAGCTTGCCAGAGAAACCATTTTCAGCTACAAGCTCTTCTTTCTCTTCCTGAAAACATCAAATAACCAAAAATCACTTGCAACCAGAACTGGGCCAGCTGCTCCCTGTGAGTCATGTGAAGTCTAAAGCATATTTTTCCCACCAACACTGACAAAAAGTTGTTTTGTTTGTTTGTCCATTTGCCTCAATGTTTAAACATTTATCCTATAGGGGATTTCTTCTCTGGAGGTTAAAATAATGAAAGAGACCAGAATTTTTTTAACAATTCACCTAACGCGGATCAAATGCTCTGCTCTTGAATCTTGGATGCCAGTTAAACATCGTATCTACTATAAGACACCCAGTTATAATGCAAGCATTAGCATTTAGCACACATTTACTCAGAAAAAACAAGCTCGTGCAAACTACAAATATCTTAACTTCAAAAATCCAGGAGAGAGAGTGAGTCTCTTTTAAAAACCTCCAGGAGGAGACTTCCTTTAATGGTCTGAGTGCCTTGAAGTCGTTCACAAATTAACAAGCACAGAGTATGAATAAACTGAGTATCTTAAGATATGCATGTGGTCTCACTCTCATGGGGGCAGGGAGGAAGAAACTCGACTTTCTGCATCAGAAGACTATGCAAAAAAAATCTAAAAATCCAAGCAACAAGGCTGCAGCACACTTTCCTTCAGGGGTCTTCCACTTTACAAGACATCTTAAAAATAAGGGAAAATTCTGTTTTTTCTTTTTTCATCAACATAGAATAAAATCCATCTCTGCTGGATACTGTATGTCTCTATAGTGCATCAAGCATTAGCACAGAACACAGATGAAATACATGATAAGATTAATAACAATAAGTATTTGTTGTTAGAGTTTTGCATCAGGACCTCAAGTAAGTTAATCACTTCAGCAATTATTTAAGAACATCCTGAAAATAATAGGACTGGGGTATTTTGCCTCATGGGGCCTTCAAGACATAAATATGAGCTTTTATTTTATTAGCTCCCAAAATCAAGAAAATCGTGAGCAAATGCAGAATTCACCAGATTTCACCAGAATCCACCATGCTAGCAACAAGGATACTCATTGAAACCGGCAACAGCCTAAAGAAGAAAAGCTAGGTTTTTTACACAGCAGGTAATGAATTTCTTGAATATATCCCTGCCTTGTCTTCTTTCCTGCCTTTCATGGGATAGAAGCAAGGCTGCTTATCTGTTAATCTTTCCCAAACCTCAGCTATCATTACTCTGTAAAGTAAGGAAACTTGCACAGCCAAGGAAGGAAATCTACCTTCTTCAGAGAGAAATGTGGAAAGCTGAGTCACTTCAATAACTAAATAAAATAGTGAAAAATAGATACAATAATATTTCTCTCCTGTTTTGGATGCAGGGGAAGGAACCTAAAAATAACAACAACAACAAACCCTAAAACCAGTTTGCTCTAGTTATGGTAATCCAGGCATAACATTTATATGAGAACATAAAATACAGCACACAGCTGCAAGTAAAACAATATGTGTGTTCCTGAATAATGGGAAAATAGCTTGCCAATGAGGATATATTTTGAGCAAATGAAAGATGACCTGGAATTGACTCTGGAGTAACAACTTGATTACTTATAAAAATAGGAGGTAGAGGAAGAAAAAAAAGTAGAGGAAGCAGTGGTTGGGAAGAGCTTATATTATGTGGTATTTGATGTATTTACTTTGAAAAGTTTCCTTTTGATGAATAATAAAAACAATGCTGTAAGAGCCATCTTCATGCCAAAAAATAGGATTGGCTAGGGATTTTACAGCTAATGTGGCTCTACTCACCCAGATTCTTCATGTCAGAAGGCCACATTTAAGCTCAGATGGTGAAACTGAAGCAAAGAGATTGAATAAGGAATCACTCTGGAAGCGAAGGGAGAGAAGAGTATGTGGCACAACTCCTTGAGAGAGAGAGAGCTTACTGGCTCTCCAGCCTGCAAATTGTTTCCATGCTGGAGTGCACAGCAACATACTAGTGTGCTTTGGAAGGAACGCAACATATGTCCCAGCTAATGCATTTCTTTCTTTCATTATCCAAGGTGAACTTAGTGTTCATAAAAGCAGAAGATTGCCCAGCTTGTTGGCTGAAGCAATCCATCACCACCTGTGAGGCATTCACCCTCCAGGCTCTAGGTCCTGGCAGAGCTGCCCGGTATGTGGAAGGGAAGAAGGGGGACAATGCAACCCCACACCAGGGTTATTGCTGAGAAAGCTTGGTCTGTACACTTGCAAAATATGTGGGAGGAGTGTTGTGATGCAGGGGCCTGGAAAAAGCCATAGGTGAATGGTAGCACATTCCTCTGTATCTACCCAAGAGATTAAGGGCAAGACTCCCCCTACCTTGTTTGAGCTCCTCAGCTCCCATCTCTAAGACTTCAGGGCTAAGGATGTCTCTGTGACTCACTGGATTCTTGTCTTTCTGCTGGTGCCAAATGCAATGGTAATTTCTGGAACAGAACTGGTATAAAGCAAGAGAAAGAAGTAGAATAATCACACTTTACACTGGTTTTGAGCTTCCTTAGAGTAAAAAAACTCCCCTTTTTGTTGGCATTTTTCAACCTCTTCTTGCACGTTGTGATTTCACCCCTGTGAAATAAACACCACCTCTTCTCCTTTCCCATATGCTTGACCTTTTTCCTTTGCTGGTTCTCTCCATTTCTGGGTCTTTGCCCATCTTTTTTCCTCTCTCTCTCTCTCTCTCTCCTTGTGGGACATTTCCTAAAATTTAAATATTAGCCTAAAAGTCTTCCTCTTCAGTTGCTGAAGAACACAGTATTGAGGTCAAATGTAATGTATTTCTGCCTAGCTCAAAAGCTGAGAGGCTTTCTTGAAATATGCCACTCACATTTGCTTTCACAGCAATGAGGGGAAAAACTACAGGCCTTGTCCTCATTTCCAGCTAATCCGAGCTTACATGAAAGCTGCCTGTGACGCACAAATAAATATTTACTATATGAATTTGAGCAACATTTCCTGCTTTGCAAAAACAAAGTTAGTATTTGAGCTGGGCTTTCTGTCCAGTAGATTTCTGATATACAGTGCTTGTTACGGGATCCTGACAGGTTTCTTCTTCACTTTCTCAGCAGCACCTGTTCACAGGAAACAGGAGGACCCAGATTTATATACTTAAAGTAGCATTTTGTTGCTTTACATGAGTAATTCAACAAGGGTCAAGCAGTGAGAAGCAAAGAATAGAAAAGCAAGTATAGTGGCAACACAAAGAAGCGAACCAGATTAATTTTTCCCTTGGAAATACTAGAGAGAGGATTGCTTTCCTTGGAGAGCATGTATTTGTTAACAGAGATGTTGCCATCATTACTGGGATGACTAAAATGTGGAGTGCAACTACTTCATCTTTTATACAGCCCTGTGTCCACAGAGGGGAAAGCTTTTAGAAAGCAATAAGCCAGCAGAAAGTCATAGTTATTAATCTGAGGTATTTTATCTCTTTTCTCTGGCTACATCTATTAGCTGTGCACCTGAGTCTTTAAACAAAAGCCTTTATTGTGTCCTCTTCTTATGCACCCCTCCTTTGTTCTTTTATTGGTTTAAGCTGTAACTTACCAGGTCAAGACAATCATTCCCGTTTTTACTACAAGTCTCTATAAATAATAAGTCATACATATGTTAGGAGTAAGAAAAAGAAGTAATTATTTGCCAAGGTCTATCTTTCCAAGCAAAAAAAAAAGCTGCCATCAATTGTGTAGGTTTTTTTAATAAAGTGGATATCATCTTGTGCAATTAGGAGAAAGGCCTCATCATAAAGAAAACAAACGGGAAGGAACCTGTTGGTACCTTGGCTTCAGCAAAGTCATATTTCAGGGGGTTTTTCACCAGTAATTACTGTGGTGCGGGGAAAGGGCTCCAAGTTCCACTTGTTCTCAAATCACCAAAGATCCCCTATCATTCCCCTTGACATTAGGCTTTTTTGTTGTTATATAGGAGGATATGGGATTTCCTTATAGTTTATTCCAGAGGTCTACTGGCACTCCCCTTGAAAGAGGGTAGTTGATGAGAACAAAAACCCTGAAAGAGAAATACAACTCATGAGAAAACACAGATGTTTTTTCCAGTCCCTGCATGCACAAGGAAGAGCTGGGTACCCAGTAGCATCCCCACAACCATTGTTCCTGGGGGCAGTGTGCATCAGTCTCCTCGGTGGAGCCCGCTCTCTTTGCTGCTATCTCCTTCCCCTTTGCCACCAACAAGGTTGAAAAGGAACCACCCAGTTTCATGCACTACTCCAATCTTCAGGATCCCAGGGAGCACTCTTCCTTGCCCGAGTCAGAAACTATTTAAGCCATCTACTCTAATGTGGTTTGCCATTTAGGCTGTGAGCTTTTCCCTTTATTGTGCCCATTGGCCACCTTGGGGGGGATGAGGACCAATGGGAACTGCAAAGTCTCCTATCAGCTGCCATTTCCTATGCTTCCATGGAATACACCGGTCAGAGAGTTTCTGTACAGAAACACTCAGCATGTCTCTCCAGCATTGCACTGTTGCCTTTTTATTTTTTATTTCTTTCTTTGTTAAATTCTGCATCATTTTACAGCACATACATTGCTGCTACACTGTGGTAAGCTTTCAACTAGTAAGGAAGAAGCTTTTTACCACTGCGTTTCTGAAAAGACTCCAATTTATTTCTCATAAAGATCCTTGGGATAAAAAGCAGATTAACATTCAGAAGTAAGTTAAATGAAAAAATTGAGGCTGCTCAGAGGGATATATTAAAGGCTGATGGCACAAAAGGGTACTTTCTGGCAAACTTCTTGAAGCACTAAAAGAAAAGGGTCAAGAGTCATCTGCTTAAGTAATGATCTCCAAGGAAAAAGTATTGGCTGGCCCATCCCATAACTACAATGGACTATTATATGTATGTTCTATAGGCTGAATGCATCAATTATACTCATCATGTGGCTTCTTGAACATGCTTAACTTGCTATTTCCCTTTTTTTCAATGTGATAGAACATAAATTAATACAAAGGCATACATGAGAGTATATTATACCTTCTCTCCTCTGTTTTAAATTTTGACAATCAGTGGTTTTACTATGAATAATTTAGACAGAAAAACTTTCAGAACTGAGGGGGTGGTAGGGCATGTCTGTGTCTCTGAGCTAAATTCTGTCCACTAACCACACTTATGCAGGATGGGAAACATCTTTGCCAATCAATAGAGCATCATAATTCGCCTTGTAACAGGAAATGAGGACTCTGCAATAATGCAGTTTTAATTTTAATGCAATTTAAAGGGAAAAAAAACCACCCAGTACCAGATGCTCATAAGAAGACCATTAAATGTCATTACTATATGCTATTTCCCTTAGGAACTCTCATGGTTAAAAATCAACAATAAGAAGCAGCCTATATCCTTTTACAGTGAATCTTTTCAGCTGCAGTTCAGCCGAGACCTCTGACAGTTCACAAGGTTCATCAAAAGTTTGATATTTCTCTAAAGGTAAGATGAGATGAGGATAATGGCTGTTTTTTACAGACGTTCTCACCACAAAGCCACTCATGGTCTCCTTCCTTCAGCCTGATGAGAAGTGACTCAAACACAGCTTTGTGTCCTCTCTGCTTTTTTCACTGTCCTTTCCTAGGTACATGTGCTGCTTCAGTTCTCACCAAGGACGAGCACTGGCCCATCCACATACAGGAGTCATCCTGCAGAAAAGCAACAGAGGAAGGCCTCAGAGGATGGATGGATGGATGGATGGATGGATGGATGGATGGATGGATGGATGGATCTTCAAGCAGGACTCCTGCACCAGCAACCCTACTTGGTTGCCACCACTCCCCTCCTTCCCCATTGGATGACAGCAGGAGCATTCCCTTCCATCACACACCACTCCAGTCTCCTGGCATGGAGTCAGTGATGGAAAACTGGTTGTGTCAATGTTCCAAGATTTAACGCAGCAATATACTCCTAGAGTTTCACCCACTGGTAGTTAATAGTTTTCTGGGAGAAGGAATCAAGTCAATAATTTTGCCTGAAAAGCTGTTGCTGACTAAAACCATGGGAAAACTCATTGCTGGCTTCTCAGAGAGTTAAGTGAATGGTTTACAAAGAGTTAGGAACTTGAGAAATAAGGAAGGGTGATCAGGACACAAAGTAACCAAATCCTTAGAAAGTTCAGGTGACTTTTCCTGCTCTACTGCAGCTGTTTAGGACCCATCACTCAACTGCAGCAATCCCAGGGACTAACAGTGTTACATGAAAAAAGGACATAGATACCTCTCCATGTCACAGGAATGTAAGGATGGATACACTAAAGTTTGTATGGAGTTCAAAACATAGCGACCTCCCCCCCAAAGAAGCCTTAACTGACATGAAATTATCAGTACATTTTTTAGCTCCACATACTCAACAAAACAGCAATATGGAGGGCAAACACCTCAACTCTGAGTCTAGAGAAATCCTTAATTCACAAATACAGATCTTCTCAAGCTTCTATAATTTTGGGGACTTAGACAGAAATCATGGAAGAAAAAAAACAAAACCAACCAACCAAACAAAAAAACCTCATAATTTCTTTTCCTCAGCCTTCACATAAACATGAAACTCGTGGACCTAACAGTCAGCAGGAACTTTCCTCCCATAATTCCTAATAAATGGAAGGGTAGTATACTGCAGGAAAAGGGAATGTCAAAACCTCTCAATATGCAAGGGGAAAAAAAAGGAGACAGGATTCTTAGCAGAAAAACACAGATACAAAGACTCTCTTCTTAGGAACTGGCAGCAACACAGTACAGCCAGCTCACAAACTGGACGTACAGAATTGGTTTGTAGTGCTGAAGAAGCATCTGGCATTGCTTTCTATGAGGGGGCTGATGTTCAAGTAGTACCAGCTTCATTTTCACAGCAGACATCTTTAAGCAGTCAGGTAAGTAACCCCAGTGCTGCAGTGAGAATGCTGAGAATCTTCTAGGAAATTAGGCCAAATAGCTACAGCACCTCTGCACTAAGGAGTAATTGAACACTTTGATATGATAATTGATTATAGTGGATTGATTAAAGATGACAAGAAAGCATACACTCTCCAGATGACTTTCAAATTAGAAAGCCACAAACTTCAAAGCTTATTTGGACTCACAAAACAAAATAGATTTTGTTATTTACAATGTAAAAAAAAGTACCCTCTTAAATGAGGCAAGAATTTTAAATCAGTAAATGGTGAAGTGGCACAACCTGAAATAAGGAAGTAATCAATGCTATCAAATGGCTTCAATCTGTCCTGAGGAGTCTAATCATATCCAGATGATAGCATGGGACTGATTGGGTGTCTCTGGCAGCAATTCTTATCAAGGCCTGATTATAACAACGACAATAGGAAAAAGAAAAATTGGTTGTTAGAGGGTGGTTAAGAAGGCCTGAGGAAATGTGCAAACAGTTGCTTAGTTTGCTGTAAATCTATGTGGTCTGGTGGATGCAAGTAAAGGCAACTACTGTTGGTCATTTCCAGCCATGCTGAGATGCTTTTCATAAATTCAGCTAAACACACGCTGGAGAATAGTTTTACTTCAAGGTAAAAGCAAACCAATTTGCAACCACTTGCAATTTCTACAAACTAGCAAATCATCAGCAAAGCATCTTGACTCGCTTCCTGGATTTAAAAGCTTTTTCAAGCTCTCCTTAATTGCACATTATTTTAATTGCCATAATCTACCTCTAGAGCTGTAAGGGAATCATGCAGTTGTTGCTATCGATTTATATTATTATTCCAGACAGGAATGAGGATGGTGTTTTCCTTGTCATAATAAAAAACTGTACAAAGATATGACCCTGTACAGAGAGTTTTATCTAAATCTGCATGACCAGAGGCAACAGGTGGCTACAAGAGAGCAACAGCAGAAAAATGTTACAGCGCTCAAAGGAAAGCAGTGGGCTCAGCTCAAAGTCAAGGTTTCAGTCCTATCATTGATGCAGCACTACATTTCTAAGCTGAAACCTGATACCAGAGCATGCAGCTAACATCCAAAATTTGGAGACTGCCCAGCATCTTCTGAAATTTCTTTAAGGTTAATCAAATTTCCCTAGGCAGACCTTGCTTTGCTCAGTAGTTTCACACTGTGTCTGAATAAGCAATCCCTGCAACACAGCTTGGTGCAAACAGGTGTCTAGAGAGAAGCTGGGATTAATTTGTATTGGAAAATCAAAACAAAGCTCAAGATACACAAAGTCATTCAATGCAAGTACAATGAGAACCTGGATTTATGCCAATGCCAAAACTGCACTTTTAATTTTTAATGAAAAATTACTTTCAGAATGAGAACAGAGGAGACAAGTCACAAACCATGGGATGCTGCTTAGCGAAGGTGCAAAATAACCACGTAAGAACTGTGGGAGCAGATGACTGGATCCAACTCACCAAGCTGTCCTATAGGAATGCAAGCATTGCTCTTTCCTTGGGGAGAAAGTACAGATATTTTGCAACATGCTTACACCAACTGTGTGAGCTTCAATTTCTTCACTATGCAGTGCGCTGCTTCTAAACTAGGTGATAGGTTAAAAGTTTGATTACGGACAAGAGGTGAGACAAGAAGACAAAGAAAAAAGTGTTAAGAAAAGGAAGGAATGCCCCACTCCTCCCACAGATAACAAACACTATCTTGTCTAGTGGGACTGTTCTACTGCTGGTCTATCATGTCCCCAGCTGGTTACATCTTTGTTTCAGAGGTTTGACCTGTTGAGTGCCATTCCTCAGACAAGGACACAGACAAGGACACAATGTCTGATGAATCAGAGGTGTGTGGCTGTGAGGGGAAGCTTGTTTAAGATTAAAGGAAAAGCTGAAGCTCATAATCAAAAAAGACAATACAATTTTTAAATGCTTCCCACCACACTTGTGAGAAAAACACCAAGACTTTATGTTTGAATTCACATTTCTGGCCTGATGGCTACAATTGCTGGAACTTACTTTATAAAATTACCTTGTGTGAATATTACTGAAGAGAAAGACACAGGTCAGTGTCCTCACTGCATCAGTATGGGAACACCCTGGCAGCTGAAATAGCAGGCAATGGAACAGCCATGGGATACCAGAAGCTAACCACATCAAGTGGTATTCTCCACTGGCCTCAACTCTCGACTGATGTGCAGCATTATGAGGGTGAATCCATTCTGGAACAACATGTCCTCTTCAACCACAGAAGGAACACCACTTGCAATGAAAACCTACTTCTAATTATTTCGCCCTTCATTCTTGTTTCAATCATACCTTGTGCAACCCAGACTGAAATATTAAGTCGGGAAAGATCTGCACATCAACAAAATTTCTCTGAGGCAGCCAGACTGCCCATAAGTCACAGCTATTCCCCAGTCTTAGGGAAAGGACTCGTCTCTTCCCTGACACAAGTACAAGGACTCACATGGCATGATTATTGGCAGCTTTCAGGTTTACGGTTGCAATTACAGGCATGAATCATGGAAGGTTCCTACTTTGCTCACCAAGACCATAAAAGGCACATTGTAAGGAGGGAATCTATCCCAAGTGCCCTGGGACAGATTTCTAATCCAGGTTAGTTACAAATATACCTCAGTTTCTCCTGTGGTATCACCCAGGCTCACACCCCTCTCTGCCTCCTCATATAAACTGCCAGATTCCCACTGAAGACAATGCTGCTGGACAGCCTCCTTCCTAGGAGTCTTATCAGGCCTGCAAAGGAATCTGCTTGCCTCTCGTAATCCTGCTTTTACAACCCCATCCCACTGTGGGAGGACCTATGAAGGAATAAATGAATGACCTGCCCACCCTATCCCCAGGTCCTGGTGAGCCAATTTTGTTGTTGGGAGGAGAGGCAGAACTGCCTCCTCCTGTCCTGTGCCTCCCTGTGCCAAAAACCCATTATGGTTTTGAGGCTGTAAGTCTGTACTGCTTTGCAGGCTGAAGGGAAATTAATGCAGCTGGATTTGGAAGGACAAAGAAAACCAGTGTTGTACTATGATCGATGATCATTGATCTGACACTAATTAGTAAAAAAAAAAAAAATTTTAAAATATTGGAATTACTTATAATCACTTGATTATTCATTCTAGCTGGTTTCTTGATGTATTTGACTCCAACTACTAGCAAATATTTTTTACCAAGCACAATGAAAGGTAAGCAACTGAACGAAAATTGCCACCTCCTCCTACCTTTGTTCAGCTTAGCACTGCACTTTGCATGAGGAGATGCTTTGCATGAGAAGCTTTGCATGAGCTTTGGGATTTAGATCCCTAATGTCATCTTGTCTAATGTAAACATATAAAACCCTCTAATCTTTTCTTTAATAAAGCTTCTTACAGACGTCTCAGAACTCATTGTGTCTTGTGAAAGTGAGTCCATTTCCTGTGTGAAACAAAATTTTAACAGGTCACAGTGCCCTGTTTTCTATTCTCTGAAAGTTTCTGTATGAATGAGTCCTTAAAACACCTTCTTAACCTGGCCTCTGGTGTCTTTTCTTAGGGCTCTTTCTTATCCACTTCCTTTGTACCAGCCTCAACCTTTATAGTTCTCCATTGAAATGGACAGTTCTTGGAAATTATATACCTCAGGACAGCGTGCCCAGTGGTATTCACAATCCTTTCAGAAGGCTGATGATTACTGTCACACGTAGTCACTGTCTCAGACACGTATCAGGACCTGAATGATCTTGATGTCCCCTTCCTGCCTTCACAAAAACATTTTTCTTCCCCAGCTCTCTTAGCTCCCCACTACCACACTCAAAGCCTCAGAACTCCAAGATGAAAGAATGAGATCAGGAAAAGGGATGAAACCAGCAATAAGGGTGCTCCAGTAATTGGATCTGCCTCCATTTTCCACACCAAACTTGGGCAAAAGATGCTTTGGCGTCTGTAGGTTTTGAACCCCTGCGGGAACAGAAGCCCTTATGATGGGCATCAACTGATTAGCTAGATTTCACAAATTTCACTCAAAATTTTGAGTAGGAAGGACCCATAAGGAACACAGAGTCCAACTCCTGAGTGAATGGTTCATAGAGAGGTGACAGCACCACAGCTGTAACAACCACCTGAATCAGACAAGGAAAAGTAGACTAAATTTCTCACAGGGTATAAAGTGGTTGGAAGGGGATGTTCTGCAAAGTTGTAAACTGCAGAAAAAACGTAAAAGGCAAAACTGAAAGCAAACCTCAAAAACGTTTCCTATGAGCCGAAGTTGAACGAGCGACCTAAGGATTACTTTTCAGAGACAGCCTACAGTCCTCCGCTCTACCAGCTGAGCTATCAAAGGAAGGTACAGAAATGCCAAGAATGAGTCAAGACTGCATCAACAATAGCCTTAGGCTCTAATGGGCCTCCATATGTATTGCTTTTCACAACAGCAAAACAGTATCCAAAAAAATGCACAAAGCTAACTCTCCTGCAAAACTGGATTTTGGTTACAAACCTGCCAGCTTTCTTTGCCAAATAGTTCACAGCTCTTATAAGACTGTTGGTGGTGGTAGCGTTAAGGTTGGAGTTCTTCTCATGACCCATATGAAATCTGTCTACGGCTTAACAAAGAAATTTGCCCACTCTTTGGTGACCTTGCCACATTTCCTAAGTTGAACCACGAACAGAGGGAGACCTCCCCTCCACATAATTCTCCACTACAGTTCTCCAGCCAAATCCAATAACAAAATAGCAAGCGAAACAGTTAACGCCTCCCCAGCAACTTCCATAGTGAATGTAGAGACACAGAAAAGAAGGAAAGAAAGGAATAACCACTGTGGTTTCAATTCAAATCCTACCAACTCCCTCAGTGCATGTAAGACCCCTCGAACACAGATGAGGTTGCAATGTCTGGCATTGCAACTGGTGGCCTCCCCAGCCCCTGGGCCTGGAAGGCTGAACCCTTTGTGAATCATCTGAGCGCTGCAGCTCACAGCTGTGGCAATTGAAAGCAAACTACACTCTTTTAGAATTATAGTGATTCACCAGCATTTGTCTGTCTGAGCAGCAGGGTGGGGCATAAATCTGTGAGCAGACACCTTGTTTGCCGAAACCATGCCATCCTACTTGTGATGGGAGTGTGTGCAGCAGTGTTACCTCAGTGCCCTACAGCATATCCATCCTTAACCCGTGCTTACCTTCAGCTACTCCCTGTGACTCAACCCCAAACACTGGGCTATTGCAGAAAGCAGGTAGCCACCAGATTGGGGAAAGTGATTACTCCTACATATTCAGTGCTTATGAGCTTGAATTGGGGACACTGTGGCCCACCTTGGCTCTTTGGTATAAGGCAGGCATGAACATCACGGAGCAAGTCCAGAGTGGAGGGGCACCAAGATGGTGAGGGGGCTGGAGCACAGGGTGATGAGGGAAGGCAGAGAGAGCTTGGCCTGTTCAGCCTGCAGAAGAGACACAGGAAGGGGGATCATCCTGCAGTCTGCAGCTGCAGGGGAAGGCAGGACCAGGCTCTGCTTGGAGGTGCACACAGGGAGAGGTGACAGTCACAACCTCCCAAAGAAATCTTGTTGAGATATAAGGGGAGAAAAATACTATGAAAGTAAAAATTTTCACCATTGCAAAGTTTTCCCAGAGGATGGAATTTCCAAAGCTTGACTGATACAGCCTTCAGTAGTGTGACTTAATTTTAAAGTCTACCCTGTCTGGAGCAAGAGGTTGGACCAACTGCTCTTCAGAGGTCTTTAGCAAATGAACACAACAGTGATGTCCATGTCAGGAGGGTGACTCCACAGAGCAGATGGACTCACAGCAAAGCTATCACCATGTACACCCCTGTTTGGAAAATACAGCTCTTTGTCTTAACAACCAAACTCGCACACACATTCTATTTATTTTCATACTAACAGACACCTTAATGCTCCTTCACTGCTAAAACCAACACATATCTCAAAACACACACAATAAGACGTCTTCCTGGTCTTGTTCCTGAGAATATAGGAAGGTCAGGAAATATTTGACTTATGTACAAGGTACTGTTGCAGTTTCTCAGAGGCCTAATCCTGGGATCTGTGATGGGTCCTAACAGTCACCCAGCAGCAACACATCAGCTGAGAGAAAGAGAAAAGAGAACTGCTGTATGCCTGAAGGGGCAATATTTGCACTCTCTGGGGTCAGATGGCCTAGGTGGAAAGAGTACCCCTATGAAAGAATGTGGGGTAATCTTGCACTGGAGAAAGAATGGCACAACAGATAATGCTCCTAAATCAGAGCAGATTGCATAGCCCCAGGAATCAAATATTTTCCAGTTTGCAATCCCCACAGCATTTTCAAGGGGCACTTCAGGATCCTTTCAAGCCAATTTAAGCCCATGGTCATGAGCCTGCCTTATCTGAGTTACCTTTCACAGACCCCTTAAAAATAATCCACTAGTTCTCATCCACACATTCAAGGACCCCAAAACTGAAAATTAATGCTCTACCCAGTTTAAGTCTTTGGCACTGTCGTCTAATCCAATACAGACATTTTAGGGCTAGTATCACCATCTCTTTGCTGCCAGAAGTTGTTACTAGTGAAGATAACCCTAAACAATTTGTACTCTCCTGTAAGAAAGCAGTAGTGGTTAAAGTCAAGATAAAAATTCAAATGGATCAGATAAAAAGAGGATGCTGTTACTATCTATGCATGAACAAATGGGATGCAGAAACCACAGTGTTGCCTTGACAATAAAAAGCATTGGAGATGTCTTTTTGTGCAACTTGCTAGCAGTGATATATGGGTGATTTGTGAAAGATATTCTAAACTACAAATGTACCCTCCAGGGCAGCTTTTCAAAGTAGATATTCCTAGGAAAAATTAATTAATTTTTTTCTTGATTTTTTTTAACTTGGTAAGCTTTGAATGCTTAACAGAATTAAAATTTGGCATGGAGTTCATGAAAGATCTGATTATTTCGATTCTTTTAACTGATTAAATGAAGATACCAAGCTTTGAGAGCCATGTGACTGGAGCCCTGAGCTATTTAAAGGGAATAGCACACCTGTTTCATGTGGTGTAGAATAAGATGAAAGGAAAGGATGTATCTTGAAAGCAGGATGGAGAACAGCCAGAGGTAAAGCTACTAATAGCTGGACTGTATAATTACACTTGGTAATGCTATGTGTTTTGTTAAACTCAGATTAGCATATGATGGTCTCCAGTGTTTTGTATACTTACAGACTGACTTTCTAAGGTGGCCTTAAATGGTTTAAAGTTTTTTGAGTTTGGTTTTGAGGTTTTTTTTCCCAGTGAAAAGATTTTTTTAAAATCTGATTTATTCTGAGGGACTTGCAGGAATTGTTTTCTCTTCTTTTGAGGTGGAAATACACACATGCTTCCTGAATACAAGCATTAGACTGGACTCAAAATAAATTTGTGGAATCTCCTTGTTTCCCTAAGTTCTGTCTGCTGTGTGTAGCCACTAGTTGACTGCTGTGGTTTCTGCACCACCAGCTAGGAATGGTCTCAGGGTATCTCAATTTGGCAGCTTTGTGCTGTTACTCCTACAAGAGGAGAGGATGTTTTCCTAAAGACTGCTACTCACAGCAACTTGAATTTAGAGTTTGAAGCATCAGGAAAACGATCATCTCCGTCTGTTAAAATTCAAGATAGAAATCTCTTGGGGCCAGGGACTACCTTGGTATTTAAAGGCTGAGTAGCCGCTGGCACAACAGACCCCCAGCCCTGTCTGATGACCCCAGACTCTGTTGTGATGTAAATAATATGTAGGACTCCTTGAGCCAGCTTCAGAGACAACTCTAATAATGTCAGAGTGAATGAATGCCAAAGGGCAGGAAGGTGGGAATGAAGAAAGAAAAGAATTGGGAGAGTACATGAAGGTTTCATATAAAGGAATTTTGATTGCATCGCCACAGTGTGGGCTGCATTTCAGAAACACAGAGTTTATAGGACATTACTTACAGCTACCAGGTTTTGTCGTGCTCAGAGAATCCATTTAATGCTTCTGATGTTGCTCTGTTATCAGTAAGACATCCAGAGGGGAGTATCTTTTGTGTATTCAACACCTGAGCTGTGTATGCTGAATTCTGCTACCTAACAGCCTTATAGGTCTGGAGTGGTTTTTAAAAAAATAAAATATTATCTTTACAGCCAAACTTTTAATTCCGTTTTCTTCCTAGGTATGACCAGTTCCGTAAGCAATTAACGCACAAAAGTTGAAGTCCCAGGCAGTGCCCAGATATCAGATCCAGATTGCACAAACCAGTAGGGATGATACAAGTGCCTGAGAGCTCAACCCATCAGCAGGCATGGAAAGTACTACCCTCTATGTAGTTGTCAAACTGTTCTTCAACACGTTAAATGTTCAGCCATGTTAAGTCAAGTTAGAAAATGCAGTGAGCAGCATTCCTGTCCTCTTGCCCACAAAGGGTTCCAAGTCTTGCCCTTCTTCTGGTGAAAGACAAGACTAATGATGTGTAAGCTTTTCTTTGATGATGATCAGCCCAGAAAGTCTGGATACTTGGGTGGCAATTAACTACAGCAGGACACACATTACACAGATGCAATGTACTAGCTCCTAGCTGCTGCAAATTGTAAGCCATCAGAGAGCCTGACCCCTATGTAGGTTAGCTTAGTTTCTGTCCAAGTACCACAGTGCACTGTTTATTTGTTTGTTTAAGCAGTTTTCCCCTCTGTGTGTTCTTACTGTTTTGCCATAACAGTTACAAAGGCTGTGGCCTCACAAGAAGCTCAGTGGCAGCAAAACCTGCATCACCTGAGGGAGGGCAGTAGTGCAGAGCACAAAAGTGGCACTATTTGGGGCACAGGAGAGCCCCTCCACCTCCTGTGACTGTTTCCCTTCAGGTGGCAATGCTTCCATCCAGCTACTTCCCTTCGCCTGCTCATCAGGCCTCTCAAAGTATAAAAGCCTAATGAAAATGAAACATGCCTGTCATATATAACGAGGAAAGGCTCAACTGCTGGCAAAAAAAATAGTGTGAAATTACAGTATCAGTGTGAGAGGGAGAGATATGAGCCCTCAGTCCCCAGGAGAGAATTTGAAAGTGCATAATTTTCTCCATTCATAAGTGGCATTTAAGGGGCAGCTTTTGGAAACTGAGAGGAAAACCCAGAAGAAAAAGAGCACTTACAAGTGGAGTGAATGTTTCTGTCCTAAATATTTGGGACCCTTTTTTGATACACAGGCTTGGTTTAACACTGGGAGATGTGTATGCACAGCCCTAATGAACTGGTGTAGCTCCTAACGTGTTTTTCTACCCACAGCTACTGCTTTATCTAGCCTTTCTGAAGACTCAACACAACAAAAAAAAAAACCAAACAAACAAACAAACAAAAAAAACCCAAACAAACAAAAAAAATTAAACAAAGCAAAACAAAACACACAAAAAGACTAGGCTATAACTCTTCGGCTGGTTTTTCTCTTCATGGAAGAATTTAGCAGTTCTGGGTAAGAAGATGACTTGCTTGTGTCAGTTCTGGCTGTGGTCGGGGATACTTGTCTCTCACACTCATGAGAATATAATTTATTTTCAAAGAGCACTTTAATATACTATAACAATATTACCACATATCTTGCTTAAGCAAATAATTTTTCCAGTCTATATTCAGTGCCAGATAGAGTGACTATAAAATGAGTTACTGTACCTTACATTTCTGGCTTGGCTATAGGGATAGGAAGTTAATTAGACAAACTATGACCATGTCTTCTTGATCCAAATCCACATTACTTCGACATATAAGAATTACCAGCTGCATGAGACCTCATGTTTCTGGAGGAAGCTGGACTTAAAGGATGAAATAACAGGTAAAGGAGTGGAGAACGATGACCACTGTGGGGCCCAAACCAGTGAAGCAGCAACATTTAAGTTCTCTTCCAGCTAAACTTTAACAACTCACAGTGCAGCCAGAATATATTAGATGCATGTCTGAGACATGAATGCTATCTTAGACCATGTGTAAAACTAAGCTCTAAACACAGTTTGACTTTTTCAGGTCATTCTCAATTTCAGAGAATGGCAAATTGGAGCCAATTGCATACATTAATCCTGATAGAGTAGACCATACTTTTCATAGCCCATGAGGTTACTGACCTCACTGACCCTGGCAAACTCTGCTGGGCCATAATAGACCTGGACCTACTGGGATTCAGCAGGCCAGGCAACAGCAGTTTCAAACCTGGGCTTTACCTCAGCCATCAGAAGCAAAACCTTTGGTCAGTGTTTTCTGATGCCTCTTTCGCAAGCATCAGAGTTTCTGGGAAATTATTATTGAGAACTACCGTGATCTTATAAAAAAAAATCTGTTGTGTTCCCACTTCTTTGTCAAGAGTTGGGCTACAAACTATGCCCAGATAATATATGGTCCTCTTTTCCATATTCTTACCTTTACATAGTCAGAGCCAAACATTTCAGATATCACCAAGTATCAAAAAAGGAGTAGGGTAGTGTTAATATCAAATTTAATTTCAGGTCAAAACATCCTTTCTGAAAGGGATGAGCAAACTTCAGAAAGTAAGAACAAACACCCAGGGTATGGCTACATTCCTACAAGCTGTATAATCCATCCCCTTTCTTAGGTTAGGCATGGATACAGCACTGAGAAAGGTGCTGGGCCAAGGGATCTTACTGCTACTACTTGGTGTGTGTTATTTGTATTGCTACAGGACTCTGGCATCCCAAATGGGGATTAGTGTCCCATTGCACTAGGCACTATATAAACAAACACCACACAGGCAGGTCTCTGCCCCTTGGAGCTAATCTTTGGCCATTTCTCTGCAGTATCTGGAGATAGGGCAGGGCATGAGGAAGTGTATTAGGGTATACTGCATGTAACCCTTGCCCTTTCTTAGTCTACTGCCTTGTGTCTCTTCTGTTTGTTAATCTATTTTACCATATCAATTTAAATTTAATTTGTGAGTTTCTTGGGCAAAACTCTATGGTCTTTTCATTTGTTATGTTCATTGTGGGTTTTCCCCCCTTTTGCATGGTTTTGAGCCACAAAAAATAATATGCATTATTGAAAACATGAAAGAAAACTTCCTTCCCTCCCTAACAAAATTAATGGATATGATCTATTTAAATGTGCCTCTCTGAAGTGTTATGATTTTTGCACCTCTATAGAGCCTAATATACACCTGTGAAACAATGAGCAACACAACCAGTATGGCAATACAAATAAAGAAATCTGATCTACATGTATATACGCACCAAGTACTTCTCCAGATGATATGCAGACAAAGGAGATATACCTGCAAAATAATTCCTACTGGTTAAATACAAAAAAAAACCTGCTGATATACTGCATTGTGATTGATAAATTAGATTTGCAGGGTCCCATAAAAATAAAGCAATGTGACAGAGTCAAGGGAATACAATCTCCGTGTCTCCAGAACCTGGAATGAAATGTCGACATTTTCCTACCTCTATGGCCATTCCTTCCATTCCAACCTCATGCCTGCAGCATCTTCTTCCCCTGCCTACAGCCACAGAAGCTTCAATTGTACCAAGGTACTATTTCTTGGGAAAGGGAGGTGTTGGGACATAGGCAATTTGTGACCTTTCCTTGCCTGGATTAAGGCAATAGTTAGAACAGTGTGCGGTAGGTCCAACAGCCTTGCCACCATCCCTTTCTCTGGTATTTTATATACAGTAATTTCACGAATATAAGCCGCACCTTTTTCATTGAAGAATCCAGCCTACCCCAGTGGTGCGGCTTATATTCAGGTGCGGCTTATCTATGGACAAATCCCAGCGAAACGCCAACCCAGAAGTGAGAGCCGGCCAAGCAGAGTGGCAAGTGGGAGCCGCCGGGAGCATGAGACTGCCCGGAACAGCGGCTGCAAGTGTGCAGCCTGGCCCCTGTGCCACCGGGAGCCGGTGGGAACGGGGGACAGCCGGGAACGGGGGCTGCGCAAGGGCGGCCCGGCCCCTGTGCCATCAGGAGCCGGTGGGAACGGGGGACAGCCGGGAACGGGGTGCCACCGGGAGCCGGTGGGAACAGGGGATGGCTGGGAACGGGGGCTGCGCAAGGGTGGGCCGGCCCCTGCCGCTGGGAAGCCGGGCTGTGTGGGGCCGGGCCGGAGCGCCCCACCCCCTCTGCCGTGTGAGTTTAAAAAAAAAAAAAAAAAAGAAAGAAACGCGGCTTATATTCGGGTGCGGCTTATATATGGACAAATCCCGTGGTCTTCCCAGCTACCCGGAAGTGCGGCTTATATTCAGGTGCAGTTTATAATCGTGAAACTACTGTAACTTATGCATGCCCTAGAAGATGAAAAGAGAGATGCATTTTCTGAAAACTTGTTTAAAAGGCTGTGCTGAAGAACTATAAACAATATGGTGTGTTAGCTTACATGGACAGAGTAAGGAAGAGGGTACAGACAGCTTAATGGTGCAATTCACTCCTGCTTCCCTTCCAGGCCATGTGTATCCTGACCACCATCTCTCAATATACCGACTCTCACTGCTGGCTTGTGAACATTTACTCTGCCTGAGGTGGCGGAGGTGTGATGGATACTCCAAAGGAAGGAAGGCTTCCTTCCGATTTCACTCTGCTTCTTCTCACAAGCAGCAGAGAATGGCGGGGTTCAGAGCTTTTGGAGGTGTGTTTGCCATGAGTGCAGGCCTCGTGAGCACAGCCTGCCCTGGCGGAGCAGGGGGTCAGGGGAGCCCCTCCACAGTTCCACAGGCTGAGAACTATTTGGATTAGATGAGGAATTTCAAGTGGAAACCCTCTGGATGTTTGTGAGTGCCTGTGCGAAGCCGAACTATGTTTAAAGGGAAAAAATGGCTTCTTAGAGTACCTCTGCAAGGTCCCATTCTAAAAGGGGACATAGGTAACTCTCGTTTTTCCTGCCACTGCAAACTTGGATGGGATCATGAGGTGGGGGGAGGTCCTGAAAGCAGAGAATCAGGGAAAACCCATGACAGCTACAGTATGAATAAATTGGCAAGATACACTGTAAATAGTTCTGATGCTGAATAAAAATAAAACAAAATAAAATTGTATTGCAGCCATTTTAATATTTCTGCTTCTTTCTTCACCCCTGCCACTAAGCAGGCTTCTTCAACATGTGACAAGAAGAATTCAGAGGGATGCTTGCCAAGTGTTTTCTGACCCAAATCATAGAGGTATCCTCCATCTGCAGCAACAGACAGCTTGCTGTGGTCTGTCATTACCTTCTGTTTGGTTTTCAACAACAGATACCCTAGTTAATGAAAGAAGATGCAACCACCAAAGAAATTGTACAGACAAACTTTAGCAGCATTTCTGGGAAGCTTAGAGGAAGACTTCTCTAATCTTGAATAGGCTACAGTGCTGGGCAATGATGACTGAGGCATGCATATGTAAGCCCGTTGCAAATAGCAAACTCATATATTAGGAAAACAGGCTATATAAAGCCAGGTGACCAGGATTTTAGGACAAGAAATGAAAGGCAGAGCTAAACATTCAGTTTCTGTCACAACATTACACCTACCTATTCGGCCTCTATCTGCAGGCAATAAATGTCATAGCTTGAAAGAGTCAGGCTGTCAGAAATATTTTTTCCTGCAAGACTGAGACCCAGCTACACATCCATAAAGTTCTTCTATGTAAATGTTTGCATGTGGCCCTTCACATCTAAGGTCTGTAGCAATACATGGTATTTAGCAAAATGCCATTCCCCTAAAGGGCAGCATATTTGTATTCTTATAATTTTGCATGGAAAATAAAATGAACATATTTTAACATGGGAAAAGAAAACACTTTTCCCCTCAGCTAGGCACTGCTACATCACTGTACTGCTGCTGCTGCTGGTGGCCTGATATTTTTCTCTGCATATTCAGAAACAATTCAAATGTAACAAACGCCCATTTACCTACCACATAAACGCAAGGTACTTAAAATGCTTGTCTTTGATAAACGATTCTCCCCTTTGAGGATCCATTAGGCCCAACACGAATGAAGCCTAAAAAGCTACTTAAAGCTTTTGGAGAATTCTCTCGATTTCCAGCTTCACATTTCAGTTACTGCAATGTTTGCATTAAGATGCTTGTCTGAGTTCTGCCCTGTAGGATTCAGAAAAAGAAAACTGTTTCTTTTGTATTGAACACAACCGGTAGGTATTTAGCTATTTTTTGTGTATTATGACAGTACCATCTGGCATTCATCTGCCGGATACCTCAGGAGAATGTTCCCTTCCTACTTGCCTGTACATTGCTGGCCAAAATGACAGAGTACACCAAAGGTTAACTTCCTGTAATCCAGTCTCTTGGCTTATCTTGAGTAAGACAGTAGCTCCTTTATATTCCTAACTTTGCATTTCACATGTTCTCCTGCCTGCCTTGAAAACAGGGTCATAGGAGATTCCTATGGGTCAGACACCTCCTAATGCGAAGCCAGGGGTAATCCTAACAACCTTAGTAACAACAATCTATAAGGCCAGTTAGCGCTGCACATGCAGAAGGAAATGTGAAATTGAAATGGAAGCTTGCCCAGTTAGGTTTGCTCTGTTCCACTGAAAAGCTTTGTACAGTGGAACCATAAACAAACCACTGCTCTTAGAAGTCATGGTTCACCTGCTGACTCAAACACTCATGTCTGTCAACCAGCACGAGAGAGGCCAAGGGGACTATCTGTTTGGGTTTCTCTTTTGGTCTCAGCCTAATTTATCTTGTCAGCTCCAAGATCTCCATTCCTTTCTTGAAAGGACTATAAAGGAAGTTTGGCTTAGCTGTGCCCTCCAATTATTTGATTATTTTTAAGCAAACAAACAAGAACTTGTCATGGACCAGTTCAGATTGCCTAGTTCAGCTCCTAAGTAACTCTTAAAGCTGTTTTCATCCTACCCCCCTTCCTCGAATGGTAGTTCCTTTATCCCTTTGAGGATATATACTTTAATACTCCTAACCTGCTTCTTGCAAACAGCCTTTTCAAGAGAAACAAGCCAGTCTTGAGCAATTAAGACCTATAGATCTCCCTTCACTTCCTTCAAAGCCATTGTGGAGGTGCAGCTGAAACCCATTAAATTCAATTGAGCCCAAATGGCCCATAAGTCAAATGGAAACTTCCTCTGGGCTTTTAACAAAGAGCCTTGCTTTAAATTCCAAATTACAAACAAATTCAATGTGTTCAGCTTTCACATAAAACATAAAAATTAAAGAAAACATACAGAGGAAAAGTTGCATCAAATCAGGGAGCATTATAAGAAAGCACAAGCAGCTATTCTTGTTCTGAAGTTACATTCTTCAGTAAGAAATGTCATATTAATTCATGGCAATATTTTCTTTAGTCTAGACTTGGAGGATGCTTTATTCAGTATGTGACTAAGAAAAACTGGTGGAGTTCCTGACTCTATTCTCCCCTCTGACTTTTCCTAACAATGGCTTATAATTATATATATTCACATATATATAGATAATTTGATGTGTATATATGTATAATTATACTTTATTGCATATAGCTACCAGATTGATCTCAGATTTCCTCTATAATAAGTAAATAATAAACATTTATAGACTACATATACTCAACATTAAGTATTCCTTTATTGTGTGTCAGTTTTTTATCAAGCTGACAAATTTATTAATGTGGCTTTATATTAGAACTTTCAATCTGCCTAAGATTAGGGACCAATGTATGTACTGCAGGATCATAAGTCAGCTAAACACTGAAAAGATACACGCAGATACTGAACTTGAAAATTATACAGCAAAATTGTTCCATAATACATCTTTATTCAGACCCCCCATGGGACAGGCACGCTGTAAAAGCCTTAAAAGAGCCTCTACTTGAGGGTTAATTTTACCCAAAGGGCTCTAGGAATAACTGGAGGCCCAGATCTTTATGACTTTGTATCAATTAATGTTTTTTTACATTCTTTTTAACAAGAACTTGATGAAAAATGTCCTGCTCTACCTATTCTATTTGGCGCCCAAGATACAAGTCATTAGAAGTATCTGAATCAGTGTTAGAAGTGCTGTGGAGTGATATTTTCTGAAGGTAATGGCTCTGAGAATGCAGAGGTGCACGTGAAATTGAAATTGAAAGGAAAGGCAGCAGTGGCTTTTGCTTTCACGGCTAACCAGGACTGCTCCAAAATGTAAGGGCTTGGTGGTGGATTCCCATAGAAATCCATAGAAATCACGGCGGGGAAACGCTGCCCGCCCAGGGGCGCAGGGTAGCACTGTCTGATAATGGACTCCGAACCACCGCGGTGGGTGGGTCAGGCCGCTGACACACGGACTTTGCTTCCTCCCCATATCCCTGCGGCAAATCCTCTCAGCCAGCTTTGCACAGACCACTGGCAGGGGCAGTTAAGACTGTTACAATTAAACAGACAGCTCTGTTTCTGCCATCCCTCCTGCTACTCCTCTCCTTCCCCAAACCCCTTCTCCCTACCTCCTCATGCTGCTGCCTCTGTGGCAGCCCAGCGCTGCTTCAACTCCTGAACTCAGCAAAACTAACACTGCAACCGAGCCTCATGCAACAAGGAAGAGGGATGACAGCGCAAGGAAAGTAGGAACTGGGAAGCCAGGAGCAGAGAAAGGAGGAGCAGGAACGAATTGTGGCAACAATCTGCTTCATGGACCCACATCTGAAAGGCATCAAGCTTGTTAAATTAGCAAGAGAAAAGGATAGCTGAAATGTGTTAGCCTTCGTCTAAGGAAAAAAAAAAAGAAGAAAATAGGTCAGCATAGTATATTTTTTATATGCACAATGTACTATATATGGTGTATTATATATATATTTTATATATGTTGCAGCTTGGCTCTCACCCCACTCCTTTCTCAACTTCTCCTGAAATTCATTGGTACGTAAATATCACTCCTGACACAGTGATAACAGCAATAGAAACTGCAGAACTTCAAAGATGACTACTGAGGCCTGAGAATATTAAACAGACAACCCATTTCACAACAATGAATTAAGTAACACTTATTAGGAAAGTTTTAGGGGTGGCAGAGGCTGGAAAGGACAAGGAACAACTGAAACCTAGAAAGGAGAAATGATGCTGAAAAGTGGTATCTGTTTGAAAGAAGTATGTTCTCTGGTTTATGTTTTTTTCCAATTGTCTTGAGCTGCAAATTCCACAGAAACACTGTAAATCTGAAGAACTGTGGACAGGACATGTTGAATTTTGAGTAATAGGGAGAAGGAGAGAGAATTCATTCACTCTCTGCTGAGTCCCCACTGCCAAGCAATAGCAAATTAGGACTGCCTGAGAAGCCAAGCGTGCTGAAATCTCTTCTTCTGGTGGATAAAAGTTATCTGAGGGCAAATTCATCCCCATAGCTATAACTAAACTAGTTATAGCTAAACTTCACAACCTGGAAAATGGCAAGAATTTAAGTAATAATAAAATCCACCCCCCCCACAAAAACACAAGCCATGTGGAAGGAAATAGTCCAGTATGATTCAACTGATGTTTGAGGGAAAAGACGGGAAATCTCAGGATGGGTCTGCAGCATTAAACACACCAACACCAAATGCAGAGATGCCTGTCGATCCAACACATCCCCATCTCAAACCCAGCTCTGACCCAATTTGTCTTGGGCTGGCCCAAATACAAAAAAACACTGGCACTTGTCAGTCACTGTTAGGATACTTTTGTTTACAAGCTAATTCATGAGTGCTTTTCAAAACACTATTTTTTTTTTTCCTGAACGCATGACTCCTAATTTGAAAGGGGATTTTTAAGTGGTTGTGATTCATGGGAATTTATGGATGTTTCCCAGGGAGTTTCAAAAGCTTGGACTTTCTTCTCACAACTCCCAGGAAATGCAGTTAAAAGTCTCCCATAGGTCATTAGTTCAGCGTGTTTGGACTGGTAGTGTGGGACAATCACCTGGCAGCCTCCATCCCAACACCTGCGTGGGGAAGAACCCTTACAGATGCTATCCAAGGCTGTGCCCAAAACTATTCCCCAGTGTGGCTGGGACCAGCATTAACTTGGACAACAGTTTTATGTATGATTTACATGTCAGCATGTTGCTAATTTATAGAGAAACAGGATAAGTCTGGAGGCCAGTGGAACAACCTGGGAAAGGGCAGGGGGGGATGCTCACTTAGAGAAATGAACCTTAGGAAATTTCTTAAGCCAAAAGCACTTTAAGGACACCATGCTTTTTAACCTAAGAACTATTTTGCATTAATCCTGATTTAGCCACTGAGATTTTCAACTCCAACTGGTTGCAGTAAATAGTGCACTGGAAAGCCCTGGGTGAGGCTTTCTCACCCATCTGCCTCACACAGGACTCACTTCCAAGAGATCTTTAAATGTCAGTCCTTGAGCAATGGGTTTCATTCACCAGAGCCTGTTGCCTTGCACAATTTGAAGGGAAGACCTTCCGTGTTTCACTTTCCAGCTTTTCTATTCACCCTGAACGTTGCCTTCAGTGATAAAGCTAAAAAACCCCACCCTTGCTTGTTATCCTGACAATATTTAATTCTGACAGCACATTCAGTATGCTTCATGAAATATGCAACCCTGTGACTAACGAGGTATTTGCACGTAAGGGCCATATACAGTAAATTGCAGGGCAATAAAAGTAAAAGAAAACCATGAACTGATCAGCCAGCTGTTAAAATGATGCAAAGTGTGCCTTATTAAATGTGCTATGCTATACCCAGACACTGACAAGAACTCAGCCCTGGCTCCCTCAGTAAAGCTTCACCTTAAAAAAACTATAGGTCTCCATTTCTGTTACCACACATTAGCTTTCTGCTTTTCAAATACTGTTAGAAGTTCACCTCTCTGCTGTCTCCCTCCTTACGACTCATCACGTAAAGGGAGTACTATTTTGATTTTATGCATGAGATTGAGTCTGCTCCTGTGCTAAGCATCCTATCAGCATATGACCAACTAGCAAAGCTGACATTTTTGCCATGATTATCCACGGAAAGTGTTTCCTACCTCTGATTTACAAGAGCCCTACTCATGAGAAATGATTAATAGCTCACTAGTGCTGCCAAAAAGCACATAAATCTAGACATCCTCTATGCTCCTGACATGCCACTCATCTTGTAGATATGTTCAGATCTCTCTCTTCCTCTCTCCCGCTTATCTATGTCTGATCCCCAATGGGCACACGCTCATGCTGATTAGGCAATACAGTTGCTGACTGGGACAATTTTAGGCTTATATTACTGATGGCACCCAATTAGAGGCTGCAGAAAGCAGTGTGCTTCCTGGCTTGTACTAGACAACCATGATTAAGTGTTAAATGCCTTCTAAATTAACAGGCAGTATCACCCATGTGTCTATTACAACTTATCAGGATAAGAAACCAGCTCCACTGCCAAGTTTTCTCCATTTGCAGTTAAGTCTCCCAGGCCGTAGAGTAATAGAGCTGAGGAGAGGGCAAGCTGCACACAAGCATACACCTGACTCAGCTGATGCTTAACTTACTCAACAAGGTTTCACACTTGGCATTAAAAACATCTCTAAGCACCCCACTCAGATGTGATAGGTTTAAACAAGCACTGTCTGAACCAGGGGCCATGGTATCATTCTCCATCCCCTCACCACCCCACCCCCCCGGCCTAATAAAAGCTACTTCACAGTTCTTGAGCATCCCTCTTCTGAAGGTCCTAGAGAGCTTTGCAATTACTAAAAAATGGATCCATTTTATTCCGTAATTTCAGCGACGCTGCTAGCACAAGACACACCACAACACACACAAAAAGTAGCTCATTGTGCCTCGTGTGTGAAGAGACTGTCGGGGTTGCAGTGCTTCCCCTATGTGTATCCACTATGCCACAAGCCTTTAATTGTTCAGTTGTGTTCTACTTAATAAATAATACAGAATACAACATGTCTTTTCCTTGCTGACTTTGGTGCAGACAGGTTACAACTTGCCACTGGGTTTTATTTCTATATTCACAATGTTCACTGTTATTGCAATCCAGTGCATTTTTAATTTAAGACATTAGCATCACACCTCAGAATCATGCACAACTCCCACTGACATCTCTGCAAACCCCAGCTATTATCCCAGCAGTAATAATAATATTTATAATAATGATAATAATAAAAATCAATGTTATCATTAATAAAATAATTATAAAAGAGTACTATTTTTTCTAGATTACTGGCACCCATGCTCTGCTCAGTTTTTTCCTTCTTAACTTCCTCATGAGTAATTACTGGTCCAAGCTTACAAGCAGCTATTCTCTTTTCGGTGCACCCATCCTGAATTTTGCTGGATCATACATTTTCAACAGATCCTGTATGAAATCATTGGGCTTTAGCACTGAACAAACTACTTATCAAGCAAATACCTGGAAAGAATTGCAGCAATGCAAAGGGGTGTCTTGTCTAGTTGGGCAGTCTTTACAAGTGTAAATGCTGCTCCTTTCTCCATATACCTAACTTCCACTATATCCGGTCCTTTTCTTAAGTAACAAATTCACTTTCATAAAAGCCTCTCAACTGCTTCTTTAAAGAAAGAAGAGAGGCCTCTGTAATTTTCATTCCTGTGCCAAGGATAATAAAGTTATTCGTGTTGCTTCTCTGGCCATTGCGTCTCAAATCTTTCAGATGCAGAACATTTTGTCACTCAAAATGATTTGCCATGACCTGGTGACAGACCTGTATCCTGCCAGGCTGTTTGTGCAGCTCTAGCCACAGGCTACATCCCTGAGAAGGAAGCAGATGATGACATGAACAGGTGTTCATTGCAGCTGTATTTTGTGCAATGCTGTTTGCAAAATATATAATCACACAAAGTAAACAACAAAAAACCAAACAACAGCAGCTTTTTTAGTTGCTCAGCCTGCCCAAGCTCCCTGGCCAGTGAGTCATAAGAGCCAAAGGGCCTTAACTCCCCCCTTGCTCCTAAGCCATGCTCACAGCTTTTTACCTGACTTTTTTCCTGCTTCATTTGGAACAGGTCTATCAGACTGAGTAGCTAAATTCTGCTCAGCTTTCGCTTTGCTTGATTATTGCCTTCCTACAAGCAGCTAAAGACATGTTTAAATATTCCTATCATTTAGCCTGAAGGAAAACTGTTTAGCACATTTAACATCTCTACTCAGAACCCAGACTTTACATAGATGTAAGAACCATCTGATGGCAGCCACTAACACTTTCCTGTATGAAAAAGTAATCTTCTAAAAGAACAGCTACATGCAAAGTAAATACAGACTTCTTCTATACAACAACATAACTTGATGCCCCAAGTGCAAAAGAAGATGTTTAAAACTGTAAATTACAAAGACTGAAGAGTATTTTTCATTCTCATTTCTGTGATGTGTGCAAAGCAGAGCAATAAGTACAAGGTGCTAATATTATCATCTTCCAAAAGGCACAATTAAGGCAAATGGAAACTGCGATGAAAAGCCCATCTACTGGGTATATAGCCACCTCTCAGCTTTCCAGATAGCACAAAACCTTTGTTCTTTATAACTGTGCTGAATAACCTAGAATTGAATACAACACACACAGACAGACTCATCCCAAAAGCTTTCCATGTGTCTTTTTACCTGTCCATCTATTTTCTTAGCTGTTTCACTGGAAGAACGACACACCAACTTCTCTAAGGTAACACCCCTTGGTAGTGCACGTAGGAAACGATCTATTGGTGTTGGCTGCACTATCTAATTAGAGATCTCCTGACAGCTCATCTTCACTAAGTTTCATAATTATGTGAGCAAGCGTCAGCAATCCTCACTCAGCAGTTCCGTGGAAGCTTTCTCAGTAGACACCATTTATCCTATTTCTTTTACTGTCATTCTTATTTCACCATTTGTAGTACTAAGAATAGTTTTCAGATACCCTTTTTCCACAAAAGATGTTGCTTGTTGCTTTGGAGACTCATACTGAAAGCAGAGCAGAGAGGAATAAATGACATTTGGGGTATTTCATTACAGCCATAACCCCAAAGGGAGAAGGAAAAAAAGAGAGATGTTTAAAATAACTTTTGTTCCTCTTGTTCACAAAAACATACTGACAAATTACATATTTGTATTCTGGCAGTAGACTACATATTTACAAGAGCTCTTCTGCCTGTCTCCATTTGTATAATAAAATGCTCTTACTCAAGACTCAGGTTATTTCAAGGATTGTTCAGTGAAGACTTATTCTATGGCTAACAAATGCATGATTTAACCAAGGAATGCCCAGGAGTAAGTGTAGGATCAACACTCAGCTTGACCTTATCCTCCTTTGGCAGGTGCTGTACTTCCACAGACACAAATACAGCTAGAACAACTCTCAGGGAAAGGTGGGTAAAAAAAAGAGAAGGAAATTATTTTCATGGATCATTTACCTCATTTTTTCAAACTCATTTCCTATTTATTTATGAAAATAAGTATAACACAGCATTTAAATTCAAGTTAGTGACATAAAGAACCATGACACATTGGAGTTTCTTATGGCACTGTGTATATTCTCGATGCTGTTTTGGTCCTTCTTAAAACAAAAGAGCAATCTGTCTAGCTGAAGTTCATGATGCCATTTTGTGAGTAAAGTAATTAGTGGATACCAGTACTCAGCAAGACTTGAAGTGTAGGAAGCAACTTTCTCTACTGCTCATTTTTCAAGAGCATGTGTTTAAACCTCAAACACTTAATGGGAGCAGTGAATACTCTCATCTGCTTGGCATAGTGAAATGATATCAAATAAATCGTGACATGTTTTGGAAGAATTTTATCACTAAATATTATGCACACACAGTCTTGATCCTTACACAGTTTGATGAAAAAAAGGCTCCAACGAGTAACATAAAAGGGTTTTTTTTCCCTAAGCTAAGAGAATCTTGCATGACCTAAGCTCTATTTTCTTTACTTAAATATAGAAACTGAAAATCCAAATCTTGATCTTTCTGAATAAATTAATGCTAATTAAGTAAGGAAAGTAAAATTTGGGTGTTTCTAGCACCAACAGAATCAAAGCACGTCCCATTATTTAGCTAATACAAGCAATTTTGTTAAACAAACTACACCTTTGTTCTGTAAATATTGGAAGTTAGGCTTTGGACAGATGTTCCCTGCTGTATACAGGCATGCTAGGGAAAGGTTAGAGCCCCAGCTGTTGATAATCACTTCTTTGCAGCGGTTACTGCCCCCTCACATTTGTTGGTAGAGCCTGCTAACAGAAAGCACTCCCGGAGCCACTTGAAGTTAAAGTGAGTGGCATCACCATTTAGACAGTTTAAGCTAACTAGCAGGGCTGCTGAAAGAGTTCGTGCCTGACAGTACCTTTAAACTTCCAGTGTTCACAAGACTGCAAGTTCTCACAACTTGTAGTCAGGGCAGAAGCTTTTCTCACCTTTTTGTGCAGCACCAGAGATCAAATTCCCAATGCCATGCTTGTATATTTAACCTTAAGTGCCTCCTAATTAAACACTGACAATTGTGTTAAATGTGCTAGCCAGCTACAGCCCTGTTTCTCCTCTATCCTTCTGCTTTGATTAGCTTCCAAATCACTTCTTGCAAGTCTGTGCTCTTCGAAACAGCTATCAAAATCCGTGTTATTTCACTGTGCAAGGGCATCCTGCAGACCTGTTTGACACATGTAAGGATACACCATCTCAGGATACACAAAATGCAGCTCTGATGCAGTGATACTGGGACACACCAGGCTATGGGAAAAATACAATATATTAGACATGCTAAGATACTCTAGACGAGCGCCTCACCTTTCTCCACTATTTTCTCACCTTCAAAAGAGTGAAACTTTTGCTGTGTTCTTTGAAATATGAGTGAAAAGTGCTATGTGTTTGTGCAGGATAACTGTTGTTAAGAATATAGATCCACTATTCCTTGGCCAGTTAAAAAATGAAAATGCATAATTCAAGAATTTCATCAACAGATAATTAATATTGGTATGCAAACAGTTATGATGTTAGTATAAAGCAAGGTTTATTTTCTCTAACTCTTTTAAAAGTAATATGTATCTATGAGTAAATTCCAATATACCACCAATTAAGTCATGCGTTGAATTTACAACTGTTTTTGAGGGATTTTTTCTATTTTTTATTCCTGGCAGGATATTGATTAAGCTGCAGGAAGTATCAATTACACTATGCTATTTATGTGATGGTGTCCACATCCAAGTGAAAACGCTATGTCTAACACCATTTTCCAATAGACAAACGAGAAATTATCCAAGGCTTTTAAAAAAGGATTTTCTGACTCTTTCCTTCAGTGTAGTATTACTTTGTTTTCATGCATTTGTCTACCTCCTCTATTGCTTGAGTCACAGATAATACCAAGCAACAAGTACACCAATAACCATATTAAAAGAACATTACAGATACAAAGTCAATCACTCAAAACTTACAACCTTACAAGATTTCCCAGACAATTGCATTTCAGGCCCCTTGGCATACGCACTGCATGCAGGACCATGGATGACATGACTATTTTTTCCCAAAATCATTTCTTCTTTCAGTGAACAGACTAGAAGCTAATTATTACATGCAGAAATGTTCAGGGGTTGTTGGTTTTTTTTTTATTATTCTTACTGTTCTCCATGAAACACCAGAAATACAGATATTTACTGAGCCGTACTTAAAGCTTGCTGCAAAGGCAGACTTCTGAATGTCTGTTGACTTTTCTGTCATGCCATCCTTGTACGACTCGGGTGTTCTGCAAGGAGGAAGTCACCCACACCTGATTCTGTGAACGGGATGAGCTCCCTTTCATTTTCACAGGTGAAAAGATCATACCATGACAGCCTCCTCGAAGATACACAGTTATTACATAGTTTCCCTTAAATCTCCACAATTGAATAACTTTCCACCAAATCCCTTTTATGTTTTAACAGTTCTCAAATTCTTCTAGCGTGTGCGCTAGGACATTTGGAAAGCTGGGACCCTGACAACACTGGGATGCATTGCTTCCGCCTCCCAAGTACTGAATTCTTTTGCCAAACCATTGGGTATACTTTTATTTTTAAGACAAGCAAAAGAACAACATATTTTTCTTAAACTTGTACTCTGGAAAAAATAAAAACAAAACAAAAAACCCACTTCATTTGGAAACTTTAGATATTCCTCCAGATGCAGTCTCCAGTCTGTACATTTTCAGTCCAAATAATATACATTTGACAAATCTATAAGCAATTGAAAACTGGGTCTTGTGAAAGCAAGCAAGATGGCATTCACAGCTTCACCTATAATTGCTATCTCCTAAAATGAGCGTTCTGGTAATTCAGATGAGGTAGCAGCACAATAGTTCTGTGCATACCTACACAAAAGACTGAGGCTGTGCTAACAGGTCTCATTCATTTCTCTGATGATCTGAAACAAACAGGCATCAAATGATTTTTAACATGCAATCACTGTGTACAGCCTCAGCAGAGTACCTGAATACAGCACAGAGGCACAAATGAGCATCCAAAGCACAAATGAGTATCTAAACCCCCTTCTTGACATTCCTACATAGGAACCAGTAAGCTGGTTTTGAATTTATTACCGCATAGGGAAGCCAGAAAGGAAAACTCCATTTGCAAATAAACCACTTCTAGCTAGCTTGGAAGAAATAAGTGACTGACCCAACCAGTTCTTACCCTG
Organism: Sialia sialis; assembly: GCA_009812075.1. NCBI lineage: Eukaryota > Metazoa > Chordata > Aves > Passeriformes > Turdidae > Sialia > Sialia sialis. The sequence goes on along the minus strand of VRYO01001463.1, from coordinate 89,589,911 downwards.
GTGAGTCATGGCTGCATCGGTCCTGATACAGCCAGCAGTCATTACCCAACGTGTCTTCTCATGGTCAACACTATTCCAGAAAGGAAAAGACAAGAATGGAAAAGGCCTCCCTAATAAACTTGGCTCCGTGTCATTATACAGAGCACCTTAAAATGTGACTGACATCTGCGTTCCCCTTTGTCTTACTGTGCTAGTGTTTCTAGAGCCAGCTTTTCTCAAGCTCAGGTTTTTATGTGTGTCTGTGGACTAGAGGAGTAAATCATTGCTCTATCACAGCTCATTTACTCAATATACTACAACGTACTGTAGTCCCATAAAGGGCTAAGAAATCCTTGATGATTTGAAACTCCATCGTATAGTACTCCACTTAGCAGAATCACTAAATAATAGTAAAATAAAATCTGTCATTAACTGAATAATTGTTTTATTTCTCCCCGTGGAAGACGAAGAAAACATATAAACAGTTCAAGTCTTTTTATAGAAATGAAAACTAACACATTCAACTAACTAGGGGGTGGTTTCCCCCTTTTTTAAATGAGAAAAATATTTTTTCAGCACGTATTTATGTTTTCAAGATTGTCTTGACATCTGTTCTTAAAAAGCACAATGAAAGGCTTTTAACTACAAACACTGATAAAATATGGTAATGCTCTGTTTTTCCCTGCTGCAGAACTGCCAAGTAATAAGGATTTGCATGACTAAGCTTCTATTATGCTGACATATGCAAAACTGAGGAACAATCATTCTTTCTGGTTTGACAACATTTAGAAGGGAAACACTCCTTATACTCTCCTCTAGGACATGTTGACAGATGAACAGCATTATTCAACCAAATCAATTTTTAAATGGACATTTAAATGCTGAGTTCTCTTAAGCAGAGACACTTGGGTAGCAACTTTATTATGTGACCTAAAGGGCACTAGGGGTTTGACTGACACTTGCAAACGTACAGTATTTCATTTGACATGCCTCCACATATGTCTCTGCCACACCATCCAGAATCTGCTTCCTAGACATTAAATAAATGTTCAGTTAAGCTTCTTGAAAGGCCTTTGCAAAACTCCTGAATCTGTGATCAATGTATTGGAAAACAATATCTAGCTAAAGGATAAAAATGTTAATAAACATTTCCAAACTTAGGTGCCTAAGGTTCACACCAGTAACTTCCATTGGCCAGCTTTCCTTTGGAAGCAACATCTGCAGGTCCAATTTACTTGAGTAACTGTCAGTTGCTCAGTTGCCCAGAAGAATATGATTTATTGGTCTAATTTTAAAATGTTGCCCTCCTTCAGAATTAAATTTCTCCCTATTTACTCACTATCTTGAAATCAACTTAGATTTCAACAAAAATCACAACAAATTGCAAGTAAAATGTAATTCTGGGCAAAAGTACTCAGGGGTAAGGAGGCATCATTTCTTTTTTAGACACCTAATCCCTACCACAACTTTCAGCATATATCTCCTTGAATGGCCATAGACTCAGGTATGTGTATCTCCAACCTATCTAGATCATCTGGATACCACATACAAATCAAGACATATCCTTATTATTACTACTAAAAAAAAAAAAGGTGTATTTCTGAAGATAAAACTGTCAGCTGCAAGATGTCCAGAAGCTGGCAAACAGAGTACAACTATTATGACTTATTATAAGGTATAAGATATTTTTACTATAACTATCTCCCAGACAGGGTGAATAGCCTGTGGAAGTCTGTGAGAAAGAAGTATTTCCATGCTTCCATAGGATGCCCACATTTGTAAAGATGCAGAATGAAAGCCAGGATTCTACACACATCAATCTTAGCCTCGTGAAAGGAATTCGATGGACTCTGAATGGTGAGTCTAGCATGGCCAGCAATGACAATTTTTAACAAATGGATACTGAAAGTTGCTAGAATTGTGATTAGAGCAGGGAAGTGGGAGATCACAGATCCTGAATGCATCACTGTTGTCACTGCACTTTTGACATCTCATTGCTGCATTCTGGATAAACTTTCATTAATAGTAATCACCAGCAGTCATCTTCAGCTTACTTTTGTACATAATGAAGCTTAAATCATTGTATTATCTGCCTCTTTCCATCTGTTTACCTCTTCCCACTCCCTCCCCCTCCCCTCCCTCACAGAAAACTTTCTGAGCTGTTGGCCAATCCAAATCAGTGATTGCATTTTGTACATACACACTGATAGCACTGATACTGTCGGAGCAGAACAGGTGGAAATGCCCTGATGAAAATAAAGACTGTTTCCTAGCGACCTGTTGGTGGTCACCTGGGACAAAAGAAAGATGGACATGACATAAGGAATAGAAAACAAATTTAATAATTATACAGTAAGGAAGTAGGCCTAAGTGTCTTTCTTATGTAACTACATATGTACATACAAAATTAGGATACTTTTCTGCTTACTGATTTTTCAGCAGCTCACTGCCAAGAATAATAATTTCCATTAAAACTTATCAGTAGGCACAAGTGTCCTCAAGAAGATGTACATTTCCTTCCTTTCTCTTCTTTCCCTTCTAGAACCACTCTCCTCAAGCAGGGAGTCTTTTTTCACTAGGACTTAAGCTGAGAAATGCCACTCTCACAATCACAGGAAAATCAGATAAATAAGTATTGAATTACCCCCTGATTTAATTATTTGGAAATACTGTCCTCCTGATTAATGCCTCCTTTGGATTATCTGATGAATGCTGCAGTTAACTAACTTTCTTTTGATCCTCCTACTGGGAAATGCAGAAAGGATGAGATGGCGGGGGTGGGTAATTATGCTCAAGAAGATGAGAGTAGCTGATCCATACTAGGAATGCTAAACTCAAGTAGTTCCTTCTCTGGAGACTCCTACTACAAACTAGAGATGCCAGTGTGAAGCTGTTTAGCCAGTTTCAAATTGGTAGATGTTCTCATGTTCTTGCGACACCTGGCATATGTGAATGCATTGAGACTTGTAAAAAAACACAGTGATTCATTGTTAATCATTCAGAAAACAGCCAGAGATTCGTGGTAACCCTGTATTTCTGGAACAGTACAACTACGCTCCAATTTTTTTATCTGTTTTATGAGACAGAAACTGCAGGTGGGGTTGAGAACAGAGTCTGAATCTTGATCTGTTTTACAGAATTTTGGGGAGTGTATTATGCGTGGCAAGCTGTGCAGATTCATGGAGTGACCTCACAGTTGGGAGATTAGTATGAATCGTGCACTTTTCAATGATGGGTTCAGCCTTGGACAAGCAGCTTCATTCATGGGTTGAGAAGGATTTCTTGTAATGGCTGAATTCTAATCTTCTAGTTTGACACAATTACTTTTCACAAAACTTACACACTTCACTTGTGCCTACTTCAGGATAACAATGATTTGTCTTTGCATAAGAAATATTTAAAGTAACTTTTTTATCAAAAACTTGCCATTTCCCTCTCCTGTCTGTGATTTTCCATAGTTAAATCTCAGGGTCTGAATCCTCACTTTGATCTCCAACAGGAAGGCGTGTTAATTACTAGTCTTGTTTAAAATCACTGCAGTGCTGCTCCAAGCTTAGCAGGAGAGATGTTCAGATTCAGCAGTGCCTGTGCCTTTCTTCCTGTCTCATCACCTCTGCTTAGCACCAGAAGCGAGCCAAAGTGGAGGCTGACCCTGTGGAAAAAGTGGACCTCACAAAAGGCACAGAAGGGATAGGCACAGCACACAGAGGGTGGGGGCATTGGGGAGGGAGTTGAGCAAGGCTTTGGTGAGCGGAGGATAGCTGGAAAAGAACATGTTGAGGTCAGTATGGGGTGAAGAGCAAGGAAGTGAAAGCATGCATAGCTGTGTAGTGGGAGGACAAAGTAGGTGAAGGATGAGCCAAAATGTCCGTTCTTGGAGCTCTGAAGCAGAGAACCTGCCCTGTGCTAAGCTGAGTAACACAGACCAGTCCTCCGGGCCCCAGGCAGTTCCCTGTGTCCTGCAAAAGCAGAACATTTCAGCATCCAATTACCAGTGCAGCCAAGGAACAGCTGCCAGGCTGCCCTTGGGAGCAAATGCAACAGCACCTGGGGCTCTCTTCATCAGGTGCTATCCCTGCCATGGGAAAAAATTAACTCCTGCGAGACTGCATGTCCACATACCGCAGATAGGAAACGTACAGCTAAGCATTATGAAGTCTTGGATCAAGCTGGGAAAGCCCTCGTGAATTCTGGGCAAGCTGTGGAGTTGAAACCATACCTCACTGGGCCCGGGCTCAATACTGCTATAAATCAAAAATGGGGAAGCATCATCAATGGATAAACAACATCATAAATCCTGTTGTTTGGCTCCTCTTTTCATTGCAGCACAATGCATGTGGCGTCCCATTCACTGAATAAAAATTTACCCCGGAAAAGGGTAATAATCTTTAAAATTGTACTTCTCTCTGTTCATCAATTACATTAATAACACACTCAATATGCCAGCAGACAGAGCTTTCTTGAAGTAGATGAGCTCTAAGTCTGTTTTCAACAAATCAAAGCACGCCAATAAATTAAGGTATCCTATTGGGGGCAGCTGTAAACTTCATCCAGGCCAGCGGAAGAGCTAAGTAACCAGGAGTAAATTCAGTGTCTATGTAAGGAGCACTGCCTGTATTTTTTTGTACTTTGCAAACAGTGCAAAATATTGGTGTTTTTATTTAAACATATCTTCCAAAGAATATGGGAACCACTGGAAAATCAAGAGAAAAATGATGTGATAGGGAAGATGTTTACACTTAGATGAGTTAGCTACACTGCACCTCCAGATTCCCTGGAAAATGTAAAAAGCAGGCAAGTGAGTTACATGGGGCAAGACAGCAAGGAGCACATAAGGCTGGGTTTGTTCAAAAGTGCTTGCACAAAAGAAACAGCTACATAGCTATCCAATCCTACTTTACATCTGCTTCCAATTTCATAGTCTTCTGTGTCTTTGATGAAAACCCAATTTTTCCCAAAAGGAATGGCAGCACAGTTGAGTAAAGAAAGGTCTATTGATAAATCTAACGCATCTTTTACAGAGTGTGATGCTTCAGGGGTTTGGCAGTGGGGGGAGAGAAGGGTTTTGTCTCATAATGTTTTGCTGCATCTCTAAAGCTCCCTTTACATGTCACCACCTTCTAACCTAAGAGGCAGTCTATTTCAAGCCAGGCTGAACTACCTCCTTTTTTTATCAGGGTCCCTAGGCATCTGAGACACTCGCCTCCATCTAAGCAGACAGTCTGAGATTTTTTTTGGCTCACATTTTCAAACAATATGCAGCAGTGCAGGCTCAAATCCACTTGACACTAGAATGTCCTTTTGACACCCTCTCCAAGGGAGAGCAGCAAAAAAAGAGTAACACAACAACAATAAATAATGCTTATTTTATTTTGTTTCTTCCATAGAAGCTCAATTTCCTTATCTTACAAAGAGCAGCACTCAGTTCTTGCAGTAATGCTAGCCCTAACTATGGGCTAGTTCACATTCCACCTACTTATACTAAACTCTTGGCCCTTTCAAAATTAACAGAAATCAACATGGACAAGACACACTGCTCATGTTTCAAGGCCCACAAAAACTTAGGGGTCTTGTCTGTCATCAGCCCACTATTTTCTGCTCTGCAGCCTTGTTGCCAGAAACAGTCCCCAGGCTACACAGGACACGTAGCTTTTCAGGGGGACATGAAAGGTACTATAAATTGCTATCTGACACAATTGAGCCTGAAATCTGACTTGTATAAGGATGCAAAATTCTACTGAAGTCAGGGAGCTTGTGCTTATTAATGTCAAGGCTTCATTTCACCCATTAAAAGTGAACTGTCAGCTAAAGTATGCTCTGTGAACTCTTGTGATATTTCCTGCCTCCTAAAGTTACGCGTTTCCAGTTGTTCGGAGTCCCATTAAATGTACGAATTTAAAATAAATGCATTTTTAGGGACCCAGAATAGTCTGCCTGCAATACATGATGCTTCCAATGAAAAAAAAAACGAAAATAAACAAAAAAACAACCCCACAAACAACAAAAACCCACAGACATATAATGTATTTAGTGTAAAAGCACACCTATCCTCCTAAAAAACGTGTGTGCAGGAAAGGTGGAGTACTCCTACATGAGATGGGAAGGTCAGGTCAACTACAGGATAAAGGCCTTAGTACTGATCTGGCCTTTTTTGCAGAGTCAGTCTTGGGATTGTAGCAGTTAACCTGATGCTTAAAACAGACCCCAAAAAACAAACCAACAAAAAACACCCACAACAACAACAACAAAAAGCCTAATAACTTTTTCCTTTCCTACAGCCAAGACAAAGCTATGAACGATGCAATAGGAGTGCTAATTTACTTTAGTTTCTTATTTCAGCACCTGTCTGGGAGTCTGTGAAGCTTTGGGACCAGCTAATCCAACGAATGATCTTTAATCAGACAGTAATATTAGGTGCAAATAGCTCTGATAAAGGGGCTGTTTAACGCAACTGTTAACACAAAGGCGTGCCTGCCACAACAACTATCTCAACAATGCATTTGCCAGTCATATTAATTAAAACTAATTCCTTGCAGGCCACAGAATGCACAAGGTAAACCCACACGGAAAATGTCTAGATTCTACCATGAAAAATCACATTAAAGAAAAAAAATGAAAATTATCCTAAGGCAATGAAATTTGTCTCAGAAAATATACTCTCTTGGAAATTCTCAAATTGTAAATTCATAGCAAAGCTGAAAAAGCCTTTAATAGAGTCTTCTGAATGCATAACTATACATCTTTGGCTCTGTCCTGTGACTTCATAGAAGTCATTAAAAGCCTCTTGTATAACTCAAATACAAAGCACTGAGCCTTGAGACAGTCATTTATGTGTCATTTAGATGACTGTCCAAGGCTAGAGTGGTTTAAGTGAAGCAGCAGAGTTAAGTCTCCTAGAGACATTAGCAGTATTTTATATTTTCTATTTCAAGAGAGATTAAAACAAATTTTAAAATAAGTTTATCAGGCTATAAAAGGGTAAATTTTAACCCTCTGCATACAAATTTCATGCATAAAACTTATAATTAGTTCACTGGAAAATCTTAGTATTATATAAATAATGTCTTATTCTTTAGAAGTGTTTAGTCTGCGGAAAAGTATTTATCTCTCCAAAAGTCACACAATACTAACAGGAATACACAACTTAAGGGCTTCAGTATTCAAATGAATCCCCAAGAGTATTTTGGTTAAGAGGCAAAAGGCATCCAGGTTAACTGCCCAACTTGTTTTATTCTGCCCTCTGTGAATGGAGAGAGACTCAGTAAGCAAAATGAGAATCTATTATCAGTGTGAATGTACAATCCCAAAACTGTACTCAACTGTGATAACATCTGCCAGGACTGTAGGAGCTATAACTTGAGAGGACAGAAGAGTGTTACAAAAACCCACACTCCAGAAATCTCTGCAATGCTCAAAGACTCTTCTATTAAAATGGGAGTGGTGGGCATAAGCTTCCAACATTGATGTGTTAAAGTTTTCTTACTAGCAGATCCCTGCTAAGTTATTGTGTATCTGTCTCCAGGGCAAAGAAGATTAAAAACCATCTGGACATAATCCTGGGCAATCTGCTCTAGGTGACCCTGCTGGAACAGGTAGTTTAGACAAGATGACTATCAAAGACCACTTCCAGCCTCAATCTTCCAGTCATGAAACTAAATGGAAAAAAAAAAATCTAGTAACACCTATTCAGCTCACTGAGTAGTCAACAGGAAAGGAGAGCATAGCTTTCTTTCTGAAGTTGATGCTGCAATGTTTCTGGAGCTCCATTCTCTTTCAGCAATCAGTAAGGAATGTGAGAAAGCTTTCCTTTTACAGGATTTTTGCAGACCTTTAGCATTATCTTAATGCAGTTTTGTTAAGTGAATTATTTATTAACTTGATACTCTCATTGATTCACATAGGGAACTCCCACAAAAGCAATCAATTTGGCTTCGCAAATCAATAGCAAGCATTTAAAGGGATATTCCTCCTTTGATGAACGTATGAAACTCCCATGGAACAATAATAGAAAGTGTACAAAAGCTTCTTTTGCTAAAAATTCTCCGAGATAAAGACAACTTTTTATTATGTCGGTTTTGGTGTTGTTCTGAGGCTTTGTTTTTAACCTGATTTACATTACCCATTACTGAAAGTTAGCCTGGACTCCGTTTAAGCTTTCTCACACAATATACGTAATCTGTTCTCTGACTGGCATTACCAAGTTCTTCTACAGTTTATTTGAAAGTACATTTATTCTGGAATCACCACTGACTTCATAAAACAGAGTATCTATTACAGGACTTAAGCATAATCTCTATTCTGAAATAAAACATCCCTACAAGACTCTGTTTTGCAAAATAGTATCTCCCATAATAGCTGTGTCAATTAGTTTAACTATTTAGATATGCTTTAAGTTTAGCTGGACAGAATTTTAAATTTGCATTAACAGAAAGCCAAGCTTTATTGTTTTATGAAGTTTTACAAGCCAATCACTTCCTGGTTCTTAGTCAATTTACATCACAATATTCAATGGACTGTAAATTGCTAAATAGACTTATGTTAGCCAGGTTGAGCTATTTTATTGTTTGTGAGGCAAATTCATTTTGTCCTGGAGTAGATTTTTCCCCAAGGAAAATACATTAAAACTATTGGAACTGAGAATTAAAAGAATCCTTGTATCTGTCAATAACGCTGTGCAAATATTGATGCCTTATGGAAGTGCCGTGTGTTAGAAATGCTGTTGTCATACATTAAAAAGAAATAACATCTTAGAAACTTAAAATGCATCCAAATTTTCCAGAGTACTTTGACTCCAGAGATGTCAAATTACTTTGGACGTTTTCTTGATACCAACACAATGCCGGTGAATCACACCCATCAGGTGACCACAAACAATTATCTGTCCTGATAAAACATTTCAAATAGCAAAGGACAGACAGTTGCTCATCACCATGACAGAAGGTTTTAGACAAAGGACATTTCTTCGACAGTTATTTGAACTATGGGTACTAAAAATGGTGCCCATTTTCTTTGTCAGTTTATCCTCGACTTGATCAACATTCCACATCCTGCCCAGATTCTGCATGAAGCTCAGCAATAGCTAGATCGAAAACATTAAATGGAAATCCACTTAATTTAATGCAACAAGAGTGGCTTTGTGTGTAGGCTTTGCATCCAGTCATTTATTTTCTCCCTGCGTGTATGACTTTGCTTTTTCGAACAAGAATCTCTCAGGTATCTCCTAATTTTCCTCAACTGTTGTTAAGGATTGAACTGCCATCCTCATATAGACATTGGCATCAGTAAATCTGATCACAGATCATCTCTTTCAATGTTTCCATTGCACTGCCCCTACCAAAAAAGGGGTGCAACACTGAGGAGGGCCAAAGAGATGATGGGCTGGTTGGAACATTTCCTATAAGGAAAGGCTGAGAGAGTTGAGATCGTTCAGGCAGGAGAAGAAAAGGCTCCAGGGAGACATGACTGTGGTCTTTCAGTCCCTAAAGGAGATCTATAGAAAAGAATGGGAAAAAAAATTTTAGCACAGCCTGTTGTGACAGGTCAAGCTCGAGGTGATATTCTTAAATGGAAAGATTTAGATTAAAAATAAGGAAGGTTTTTTTGGTGGTTTTATTTTGTTTTGGTTTGGTATGAGTTCTTTTTGTTTGTTTGTTTCTTTCTTTCTTTAACAATGAGTGTAGTGAAAAACTTGGACAAGTTGCCCAGAGAAGGTGGTGCAAGCCCCATCTCTGGAAACATGGGAAGCCAGGCTGGATGGGGCACTGAGCCACCTGATCCAGGTGAAGATGTCACTGCTTACTGCAGGGGCATTGGACTATATGAGCCTTGAACGCCCCTTCTAATCCAAACTATTGTATGATCTTCTTGGCCAATGAAAATGCAGACACACACAGAACAGCATTCATATTCTCTTGGGATCACCAGTGAATTAGCCCTCGCTTTAGACTGACACAGCCCCTAGCCCCTTCCCCTGTGGCACAGAACAGTCTGCTGCCTAAAGCCATCTGGACAGTTTTGCTGAACTTTGCCTAGTGAAGAAACTTACTTACCACACTGACCTTCCTTGTTGCCTTATGCTATGTACTATTGATCCTAAGCTTTCTAAAGGATTCTCAGAAATAATTTTTGCACGCATAGAGAAAGTGTCAGAGGGCAGATTTTCTCTGTACACTTCTGGAATAAACAGTGTACTTAAAATCAACAACAGTTTGCAGAACCCAAACTGAAAGACTGACTCCTACCTTTTTCTGTCAATATAAATATTTTCTGGGGGTATCAACCATGTCTCTTTGTTTTAATGCCGTGTTTCAACACTGTGGTAGAGATAGAAATACTCCTGTTTCGCAACTGGAAGTTACTTCGTTTAGAAAGATCTGTATTTGCTTTTGTTTTACAGAGAAAAGTCAGTATTTAATGGCAGTGAGTCCTCATTTTAATGGATGTTCTTCTTCAGGGATTATTGACTTGTTAGAAGTTCTATCTGATGAAGAAGAAGACAGAGACTAAATGTGGGAAAATGGAAACACATTGGAGATTTCCTGTTTGTAACATGAGCCTCTGTACCATGATTTTCAGATCACAAACTGAAGAAGCTATTGAGGGAAAAAAGGGCTTCTTTGGAACTGAAAAAAGTGATGTGAATTTCTCTTACTAAGATTCTCCACATGCTTGTGCATACCACATTATGGCATTACACCCCAGAAATTGATTAGAAGCAAGCAAAAAAGTATGCAACTTTTCAAAAACAGATATATCCATGAAAGGAAGGAGAAGGACAAAAACTTGACTGGTCAACTTACAGTCCCGTTTCTGGATTCTGCAAGCAGGAGCACTGACAGAAATTTTTTAATGATTTCCCATCAAAACATTCTGGACAGAGACTAAGGATGACAGGCTTCTTTGTCCTTCTGGCTTTACATTATCTTGCTAGGTGGGAAACTGGAGGCTGCACTTCATGTATTAAAATTATGAAGCATGCCAGGTGTGTAAATGGTTCCATTTTTAGCAGTTGCTGCCTTACATAATGTAACAAAAGACAAAGGTATTCCTGATTGTGCTTTTCCCCAGTTCAAACTGAAAACCTTTCCCAAAGTCAAGTTTTCCTTTTTCTTAGTCATTCCAGCATATGCTGATACACTGCCTTCTCAAAAAAAAAGTTGCTTTGACTGGAACATTTGTAAATTACACCGGTAATTTCATGGTGTGAAAGGAAACATTCCAATCCTGCCAAATTCCATTGTCTTTGGTGACTTCCTGGGCTTTCATCCCTCTAGCTAAGGCAGTCCCAAAGGTTCAGGGGGAGACAAAGGCAAGGTGCTCATGGCCAAGCACTGCCATTGTGCTAACAACTTTAAGGTAATGAGTGCCTTATCTTAAGTCATCATTTCCTTGGCAGGGCTGGCTGTATGGGTGGCTACTCTTCCAAGGAAGCCTCAATCAAGTTAAATCAACATATTCTTAGAATTAACATACAAAATCTAGGGAAACACGAGGTGTTCTTAGATTATTCCCACACCTCAGTAGATGATTTTGTCTTTTGTAGTAACTCCTACAGTGTACTTGCCAGAGGGGGTGCACTCATGATCTAAGCACACCCATGTACCTGGAACCCATCAGTGAAATAGCAAAGAAAGAAGACTGCCTAAGACTGCAGAGGCAAACTAGCTGTGGTTTACAGTTTACTGCATGCTTCAGCTATAATTTCAATACTTTTGATTCCATCTGCCCCCTTTGATTTCCAATATGTGATTTTCTTATCTCTGTATACAAATGTGTGTGTAAATAGGTATCACGAACACATAAAGATTATGGTGAAAACTGTCATACTATTTTAGTAAGAATATATTTGTTTTATTTTTCACATCCTAGCAAAGAAAAAATATACATACATATATGGGTCAACATCTTAGCACAATTCAGCTTGTGTCTACCACTCCTTTGTTAGTTGTTTCAATGAAAGATAAATTATGAAATCCTTGTATGCATTTTGAAAAAAAAAGCCGAATATAAATATTTAAATAAAAAATTATACCTACAATGATACTGCGTGGTCACTGAAGATTTTGAATCCGGAGTTCTCTAGTTACTTCATACTGCAAGATATTTCTGTCAATTGTGTATCCCAACTGTAGCGGTAATTCTGAAATTTTTAGTAAACTGTTGACGAGAAAGACTCTATTTGTAACCTAGTTCTGTATTCCTGCTGATGACAGCATATTCTCCAAAATACACTGATAAATATTACAGCATTGTTTATTTTATCAGAATGTAAGTGCAAACGAAACATGCGGATAGTTCAGAGATAAATGGAGTAATCCCTAAAGCAGGCTGATTTCTGTTTCAGCACTTTTCTGAGATCTCGGCTTGGTGTAAGACCTCGCAAGATCAGGGTGTTTACCCTGCCTCTCCCTTCTCTTTTGCGGTGTGACTGCCTTATACAAAGTGATATTCCTGTGCCAGAAGGTAGTATGTTTATGTAGCAGTCACCCAGACCTGACAAGTACTGTAGTGTATTTCTTCTGAAAATTGCCCAAGGTGGGGTTATTTCGCCTGCTTTGAGAAATTCTAGGCGTGCTAGCCGCATTATGCTGTCACATCTACCTTAGCTTCATCAGCATCTTATTACCGACGCTGTTGTTCTCAACTCCAAATACAATATGGAGAAAGCAAGGAAATACACAAACAAACCTATCTTACTAATCACTTTAAAAGCAAAGCCTTAAACAATGACACTGTGCAATAGCCTTGAGTGGCTTTTTTTGGTTTGGGGTTGGTTCGTTGTTGTTTTTTGTTTTTTTGGTTTTTTTTTAATAGCTGTGTTCTAATTCTTCAGAGAACAGAAAGGGGAGCTTTGAAAAGGTGCTAATAGACCATGAATTTGCAGCAGAGTAGTTCACAGCTAACTAAGCACACTCCCACTTCAAGCTCCGGCTGGAGAAAAAATGAGGGCAGCACAGAAGTGAATTAAAAATCATGCAAGCAGTCCCAGCAACAACCAGGGCAGTAGCAGCTTATAAGATCAGCCTGGTTTGGCAGGGTGCCCGTCATACCATGACCTAAGAGGGCCGGGGCAGGAGGATATCTCATGCCTTGCAAAAAGAGGATGGGGCGGGCTGCCAGGGAGAGGGAAGGGAGCAAAACAAACATCTTTTAAGCCTATGTTGAATTAACTTGTTTTACAGCAAACTCCTTGGTCTTTTCACTGTGTTTGGAGAGTTCTTCTGTAATTTATTTTATACTGTAGACAAATATTCTCTCTGGATCAGCTGTCCTACTGGGAGAGATTACTATCGCAATGCCCCTCCTCCTGCCTGAGGGTATTGTCCCCTCAAATCACCCAGAGATGCTCATGTGCCTTCTCCAAATGTAGCCGTGGTTCCATGACAGTCTAATCCGGTGTAAGCTGCGGCTGCCACAGTCCCTCCTTCCCCAGCTGCTGCCCTTTCCTGTGCCAGCCAGGATGCTTCTCTGGTCTCACACCGAACTGGTTCAGAGAAGACAGAACTAACTTCAAAAAAATCTTAACACTGCCCTGTTAGTTCAGCTCCCTGTGGAGCCAAACAAGCAGCAGCTCTGGTGCAATACATGGGGTCGGGATACAGATGATTCAAAGCCGGGCACCAACTGCTCTGGTTTGGAGCAGCTTAGACCATCTTGGAACTTCACTCCAGGAGGAGCCACCCAAAACTACTTGTGATGATCTAGCTCTTTCTGCCTAGCCCAAGTGTGTAAGCGGTCCCGAAAAGAGCTTCCTCATCAGATCAGAAGGGGTGGGCAGGCTCCCCTCACTATCAGAAGCCCTTTCCTCAAACACACCTGCATGTAGGGTTTTGTGTGGAGCCCACGGGGAGTTCCCGCATTCCTGTGGCAAGACAGGCCCTGATGAGCAGTCCTGTGTTCACTCGGGAGAAGCTCATGTCAGGGTCAAAGCCAACCTCCCAAGATCCCTCTAGCCAGGGCACTCTGGGCAGCCGTGATAAACCACCAGGATCCACGACTAATGTGACAGATGGTTTATGCCAAGGAAAGATGGTAGAGACACATCAAAGTCTATCTGGATTGGAAATCGATATAAATCCGTTCATTTTCTGAAGTTTACCCTTTTTTATCAGATCTTCAGTAGTAGGGCAGTAAGCAAAGTGGTTTCAAACTCCTGACTTTTTGCACACACGATTACTTCTGATGTGTGCATACTGGAAGAGGAGGAAGGTTTCTGTGGAGGAACATGCAATAGCAAACAACAAACACGTAATTAAGACAGTTTACTATCTCCAAAGGTCACCTGCTTTTTTGCAGTAGTAGATGGAGAACAGTTTAGAGCCAAATACTGGAGGGCAAGATCAAGGATACAAAAATTAGCCACTAGAGAGGGAGAATATCCCACAAGATATATTGTGTCTTTACTTGAAAGGTTAGTTTAATTACCAACTCTTTCACGGTCTTCCCTTACCACCTTAGTTGGATGAATATTGAATTCTGCTGTATCCACATACATCTGTGAAGAGTACATACTGTAAAATATCGTGGCGATAGACAGTAGAAACTGAAGACAGGAGAGCAATGAGGACTATTTGAAGTCATCAAGAGAGAAAAAACCCCCGACTTCAAGAAATGAGAGAGGATGGACTGGGAAAAGACCATGAGCTTCTGAGGAAACAAAGGGAGGCACCAGTTAAGTTACAAGAAAACCCTGAAGCCACCTTTGAGGCGCCAGACTTGATACTGGGAAACAGGCCTAGACCTACAACTTCCCAGGCTGTGACATTTTACTTACAGCAGAGCATCTGAATGGCTGAGTGATGTAGCTTGGGAAAGGAGTAGGAGTAACATTGCTCAGATTTCAAATTGCATGATGCAGGAAAATATCTTAATAGTCTTGAAACTACTGCAACACTTCTGGGGGGATGGGGAGGGGAGTGAATAGAAAACATACAGGGAAGGGAGAGAAGGCAAGTTCAGTAAGGCAAAAATTCTAACCTATATGGTTGCAGAACGGTTTACTGGTCTGAAGACACTAGAATTAAAATATACTTACTTTTTAGGTAAATAAAACAGTTCAGGTTATTGTCAAACACCCACTTGTTTATTGCCAATTGCTTGATTGTCAGATGCCAATTTACACCCTAAATGTCTTCGGGCTGAGATCACTGCCCTGTTCCGGAGATAATTCTGTGGCCAGCAGAGAACTGCCCCTTAGGTGCTGTTCATTTGTAACACAATGGAGATTTGCATGCTCTGTCTTAAGAGGAGGACTCCAAATTGCAGCAACACTCAGCCAAGAATGTTATCTGTGTCCTCCTCCAGACCCCTCCCCTCCAAAAAAACCCCCAAGGATCGAGTTCACTTTTTCACTGATTCACAGGAGCAATACAAAGATCTTCTCTGCAAGTTGCAGATGTGTTCTATTTTTTCCTACATCAGATTATGAATCACTCTAAACAATAAGGAAAGACTATTCATCCCAAATGGGTGAGATCTCACACACAATGTGATGATAAAGCATTTCACCCATTTACGGAAAAAAAGGAGAAAACACTACCCCCAGAACTGCAACATCACATCATCTGCACTTTGCTGAATGCTCACAGAACAACACTGGAAGTCACTGAAGTGTCAGATAGTGATTTCATCATGTGTCAGGCCTCCCACTAATAAACGATTCATCTTTCTCTGTACTGACACCTCAAAGAAGGGAGAAGAAAGAAATTATTAAACTTTTTACTGAGAAGTACTCTACTGATATACTTCCCAAGTAAACAGACGCTTATGCACATACAAAGAATGTGTGCATCAATAGAATTTAACATCCTATTTATCCAAAGTGTACTTTTAAGTTTTAAAAGTGAATCTCTTACAGGGGAAAAAAAAGATATCATGGAATTCCATGCGTATTATACCATATTATTGTTCAATTTACAAATATGAGATTTCACAGAGCACAATAGCCAGCTTTGTGAACTGAAGTTGGATTTGGGAAGAAATATTTTCTGGTTTACATATAAGTGATTAATAGTACACTGGTGACAATAAAACTGCCCCAACCTCTGAATTATTTTACAGTTGTAAAAGAATCAAATTCCTCTTGAAGGTGATAAGGAACTTACATTAGACTCTAATAAAAATGGGACTGGAAGAAAATCTGTCATTTTAATAGGAATTTGCATAATAATTATGTGATGCTTCATAAAGCCAGAACATCTTCCATTGATGACATCAATGACAGTAGCTCTACTGGATGAACAGGACTAACTAGAAAGCCAAACTTATGTCTCCCAGAAGACATGAACTTAAATACAGACCCAAAGTGGGCAACGAATTTAGCAAGATACTACCATTATTGCTTGGCTTGCTATGAAACTGAAGTTTGGAAAGTCACATATTGAGTTTCCAGGGTTTTTTTTTTTCCTATTTTAACAAAATGCAATAGATATGAATAGATCACTCAAATTTCCACATTCTTTATAAAAAATAAATAGTTAGGGGAAGAAAGCAATTCTAAAAGTATCATAGCTGGAAGAGAAAAAAAAAACCTGTAACATGAATTTAAATCTTAAGAAGCATTAAAGAATCCACATGGGAGAGAGACCTAACAAATGACCCCTCTGTAGGAAAAAAAAGACAATTGTAATTCACTATGAAACCATGAGAAACCAACACACAGAAAAGCAGCCTTTGCTGGTTCTGCCACTAATGGAGCTCCTTTGACTGTAGGAGAATTTTTTTCCTCATCAAAACGGCATCTATTATAAACAAAACACTTCAATCAGTAGACTCAAAGCTGGATAGCATACAGATACAGAATTTATCCCACTTGATTCCTCTCTCCTAGAGCGGGGAAAAGAATTAGACGAAGATAATAAAGTTTGGAATTGGACTTGGAGACCCATTCTCAGCAGAAATAATTAGGCTGGTAGGAAAATTGCTGGGGACACAAAAAAGCCACAGAACCCAGAGGTCTCATGTCCTACCTAAGCAGGTATTTATTTCTTTGTCTCACTCTGAATATATATACCAGAGTTAGCGATATGATGAATAGAGTTCTTAAAAGCAGTAATACATAAAAGCAAATTATTCTTTGCTGCTACTCCACCTCTGTTCTGGTAGAATTAATCTGGGCATTCAGGGTAAAGATGATGTCCAGTTTCTCCATCAGTTTGATTTAGCATGACCTCTTCACTGTCAGCAGAGGAATGTAAAAGATGGAAATGAACATTTGTATGTAAAAAATTTACATGGCTGTGGGGCAGGATGGCTGGATGATCAAAAAGCAAGGAAAATACTAAATACTTAAAACACTTCACCATGAAATCGTTTTCTCTCCTTTCCCCCACCCTCCCCCCCCATGTTAAATCAGGTAGAAAAGTGTGATAATATTAAGGCTTAATCCAATTTAAATAAATTATTTTCTTGTAAATGTTAAAACAATCATTACATGCATCATTTACCCCCTCTTCTGCCCATAGTCTTAAATTATGCTCCATTATATCCAGATGGAAAAAATATGCAGAAAATGTTTCTTAAATATCAGAAATTTCGTTGTTGATTATACTCAGAGGTAAAAGTCATTAAGGAGTTCTAGCAAAAAAAAAAAAAAAAAAAAAAAAAAAAAAAAAAAAAAAAAAAAAAAAAAAAAAAAAAAAGCTTAAAAAGCATGATGGGATTTTGTGTAGCAAACTTAATTAAGAAATTTCTTTGCTAGGTAACCAACAATATTTTATTACAAGCTTAAGGTATAAGATCATTATAGCTCTCTGTCGTGCTTGGCAGCAAAGAAAGAACACATGCAAAGAACAATCTTGTTCTTACAATTAATTACAAATGTACAAATGAGTGATATATCAGGCCCTGTCTACACTGCACAGTCGTGCATTTATAACCATTTCACCATACACAGTTATTAAATTCATGCTTTGCATCTACAGTAGCTAGATACCACATCACAGCCACGGGTAATTATGTTTATTCATGCACAGCTACCACCAGCCAGAACTGTATGTATGTGTCAGTCCATTTTAGCAAAATCTACATCAAATAACCAGTAATGCAGGTCTCTTCAGCTAGCTTTTTTCCTTTTGAAGCAGGCAGTCTGGAAGCAAGATAGGAAGAGGCAAGCCAGAAAAGAATGGGTGGCAGAGAGCAGGTGGTGACATCCAGCAGGCTTCAGCCATGGCCACTCTGGGTCAGTTGTGTGGTGACAATCAGCCAACTCAGAATCCCACGGCAACCCATCCTGTTTATCTCACAAATCCTTACTGTCCCAAAAAAGCGTCTGCCACAGAAAAGGTGAGAAATTCTCTCCCACAAGCAACTGAGGAGGAAACACCCAAGCCCTGGGAAGCTCCTGGCTGCTGGTGGGGATCTCCACATGTGGTCTGAGGATTGCCAGTGCAAGAGCCCTGCAGGAACAGTGAGCAAGGGGGCACTGATGAACTCTCCTCCGTAGAGAAGTCCATCCTAAACCCTGCCCTCATAAACTTTCAGTTTATCCAGCTGAGCTACTGGATCACAGTGGGGTGCCAAGTCTGGGTGTCCAACAAGAGCAGAGTACAGACAGCTACAGAACAAAGCACTTCAGAGGGTGTCCATTTAAAGAGTGAGCCAAGTCAAAACCAAGCAGAAATCCCTGCTGTGACTACGAGGACACAGCACCCACACACTCTGTAGACACTGACCTAACCACATTGCTCAAGGCTTTTAACACTGATCTCACAGGCAGGATTTAAAAATCACCACTCTTGCTTTTCTCTTCCAAGGCCAGCAAAGGATATTTTGTTTTAACCTCAAGCCTTCAGTTCATGCTTCTCCCTAGGAACATTTGTTTCACTCAGCTGTCCCAAGTCAGTCCTAGCCAGAAAAGTGAATAACACCATTCTCACTGAGAAGTGTGTCAACAAACCCAAACCACTGCAGTTCTGAGCATGTTAACTCACCAAACAGATTACTGGTTTATAGAGGGAATTCCAGTCTTTGACTCACTGGTCCATAACAGTGTTCCCACGCCATTCCCTCATCCAGAAAATTCCCTCATCCTGAATGGTTTGCTAAGAAAGCATGAGATTATTTGTGTAATATTCCATGCAGAAAAATTGCAACATACAAAGATACATATATATATATATATCATACAGTGATGAGATGCTCTAGTTCCAAAAGCCATAAATTCTAAGCAAGATTGTCTTGGGTTTAAAATTAATCTTTCTGGGTTCACAAGATGAGCCATCTCATGGCCCAGATGGGCAAGTTGGCATATTACAGTTTACATAACCATATGTGAGGCACACACTTACTAGAAAGGGCTACTAGGGCTGTTGCCCACACTTTTTGTCACAGCTGCAGGTGTCAGCTGATGAGAGAATGGTATAGGAATTCAATATGACAAATATTTTTAATTTACCAGCAGTTTCAAAACTTTTAATTAATGAACACATGGGTACATGAATGGTGCAAAGCTGCCTAAACTCTCTTGGGTAGTAGAGGCAGACTTGGCTTTCTGCATGAATTTACCATTTCAGATTAATTTACCTTCCAAGGGTAAACAATCATAAATGAACATACCCAGATCTCTCTACTTCATCAGCTACACTGCCAGAGGCACTCGGATTGGCTTGTTCAAAGCTAGCTTTGGTACCCCTTCAATCTGCAGTACAGATCTAACCTCTGTCTAGCAGAAATGCCACAGGTGTAGTAACTCCCACATCCCTGTCCCCCCTGTAGAGATGCAGGGAGTGATGACTACAGCAGATCTGTCAGAGATCAAGTGGAAGAGGGAAGAAAGAAGGCACCAGGACACTGCCCACAGGAGTCTGCAAAGCTGCTTGTGTACTCCTGACCCCGGGGAAGCAATAACCTGATAGTGCTCTCTCTCCTGCTCTCTTGGCAATATACAGGCTTCAAAACCATGTTTCTATTGTGACCAGATATTCACTTTAATAAACAAACTTTAATAAAACAAACAATTTAAAAGAAAGGCCAAATCCTCTCACACAGCATTCCTCACAAGCCAATTATGGAGAACCACTCTCCTGGGCCAACGAGCAATCCCTTCCCAGGCCAGGCACTGAGCAGGAATGGAGCCTGCTGCAGCTGCTAGGCAGGAAGGGCTGGGCCCACTGGGGCTTTGAAATAAAACAAACAGCTTGTTTGGCAGATAGCTGCATGGACTGGTCAGCAGGAGGGATCATGGAAGCTGGCTGGCTGCTGGTGTGTTGCATCCACGTCAGTGAAGAAGGCAAATCTTCAGCTGTACCTGAATCCCTGAAGAATCAGTGATGTGACCGACACTTGGTTGGGCTATCCATTCTCTGCTGTTGCTGGTATTTTAAACATAAGTCAGCTCTTACCATGACTCACTTGTGCACAATATTCTTAATCTACAAACACTCAAGGATGATAATTCAGCTTTATTACCCATATTCCCTGAGCCCACATTTCATAAAGTATAAGCACACTCAAGAAAGAATGATTCCTAAAATAGCCAGGCATGTACATTTCTACCTTCTCTTCAGGAAAGCAGTTCAAAAATATAGGTCCTTGTAACACTTAAAACTGCTAACCTGAGCCTCTTGATAACAGCAGGCGATATCTTAAGAAACAGCTGGGGTTTTATCTTAGCCTCTCACACCAAGTTACTACATATCATCAACCCTGGTTATCCAGGCACTGAACGGACAGAAGACATGGCATGAACCAAACAGAGCACAAATTCCATCTTACATCAGAAGAGCACTGAAACTGCACATCCAAAGCCAGCACATATTACAAATTCAATAAAAGCAGAGACCACTGGAGTTATTACTTAACTATCACAAACAAGAATTAAATATACCCCAGTTTTTGGGCAATAAAAGCTATTCCTAAGAACAAGAAAGCTGCTCCCACACTTTATTTCCTACACTCTTTCTACACTCTTTGCTTAATGATTTCATGGTGTTGACTCTGTGCATTGCAGGGGTACCTCAAAACTTGGTCAAAAATCAAAAGCAATTGAGAGCACCCAGAACTTCATAGGATCAGGCCTTTTCTATACTGTAACTAAACACTGAATGGTCTGATAACCTTCCTTATCACTACAACAACTTGCTGCTTCTGCCTTTTCAGTAGGAGCCATCGTTCTGTGTGTTATTTGATTAGTTCTAAACATGGCCTTTTATTAAAAGCATAGCTTCCACCATGCTCCAAATTATTTCTACTTGGCTATAATACAAATGATGTTTCAAACATCTGAAATTTACAGTCAGTTACAAGATGCAAAATGATAGCTAATTTTTGGCTAGTAAATTGGACACCAGCAGCACAGGCCTGGCCAGCACTGGAGCTATACTCAATGAGTTATTCACCACTTTTCCATGCTATTCATCTGCTGGAATCAGCTCTGGGCAACTGAGCTGGGTGTTTTTCCCAACAGGAAAATTGGGTATGTTCTGTGCTTGGGAGGAGCATCGATACTGCCTATGAAGATGGGCTTCAGCATGCAACATCTCATCTCAGAGTCCGATGTATTCTGCCTTTCTTTGCAAATTAAGCCCTGGAAGACAGGCTCTGCCTGGACAGCTGGTATGCAGACAGGAAAAGAAGACATGCAAATAACAGATTTATGGAATGGTGCTGGCTGAACTTGGAGTTTTTAGAGCCTCCGGTCTGGAGCTCCAAAACCTGTGCTGCCTCTTCCCTTCCTCCCACAAAATCACCAGACTCAACTTCTACAGCAAAACCAGCCTTTGCCCCTTTCCATCTACCTACTCCCTGCCCTATTCCCCAGTCTGTCTCCCTTCCCACAACCTACCTGCTTCTGCACTCATTCCATTACCATCCTCTACTTTCTCCTCTCAACTCTTCCCCCATTCCCATGCCACGTTTCACCAGTAAAATACTGACAAGGCAGTAATCTTTTCCTTCCCAGCTCCAGCACTGTCCTATATGTCTTTTGGCCACAGAGAGGATCTCCCCTTGCCTATCAACATTGTCCTCTGATCACAACTTTGAGAGTGTTAGACTCACATGCATGATCTTCCCCATGGTTCAAAGTAAGCATCATACTCCTCACAAGGCTGAGGGAGAAGGGAGGAAGAAAGACAGACTTTCAAATGAGCACAGAGAAGAAAAGGAGGAAGAAGAATGGAATGCTTCTCTCCATCCTCTTTTCCTTTCAGTAAGACATTCCTGTTACCCTTCTTCCTCATAGAGCTCTTATCTCCATGTAAAAGCCTCTCACTTCAATTTAATGAAATGGTTTAAATTACTAACTCAACTAGAACAGTTCACATTCATACAAGATTAGACTTTATGCAGCAACTTGCACTGAAACAAAATCAGAAGTTCATACCAATTTGACAGTGTTTGTCCAAGCTTGAGTACTTTTGAGGATTTTGTTCAAGCTTCAGTGCCTCAGGGGTTACGGTCTCACAATCCTACATCTCAACAGATGCAGGGCAACTGAGCAAACTGCAGTAAATGCTGAACAATGTGGTAAGGACAAGCAACCTTACATTGCTAGCTGTAAAAAGGAGTGAAATAAAATTCAAAGAAAAGAAAAGCTGACAAAGTACTAAATTCAACAGAGAAAAGGCAGACAAAGAGCCAAACAAAGAGATTTGTGGTGCTTTTTCTGTGGTGCTTGCACCAAGAACATCATGACAGTCCACAAGTGATATGTTTCCATCCGTTCTGTGCACTAAAGGAATGTATTAATTCTATTTTACAGTCTGTAAGCTGAGGCAGTCAGAAATTAAGATCTGAAGAGTCTCAAAATACCTAAAAACCAGGTCTTGCTAGTAATAAGCACGGCATATTCTGTGTTCAAAGGATACAGCTTCCAGCAGCCTTTGGTGCAGATGCACATGTGTAGTCCTAAGAGAACCCATAAAATGAGGAACAATGTAAGAACTACAATAGGAACACTTTAGCAACCACAGACATATTTATTTCCCCATCTCCTCTTCTACGTTTTCAAGTGGGAGAACAAAGTATCCTGCACACTAGGAGATTTGGATCAAAGAGCTATGACAGTCACAAGTCACAACTCATCACCCACCTGACAACTGTAGCTATTTATGTACAAATTGGTAGTGCTGACCTGGCCACTATTAAAAGATTGATGTAAATGGCTTACCCAGCATCACACTCCTTGGCAGAGGATCAACTTCTCCAAAGCAACATTCAGCTGCCTTAACAATGAGATTATGTCTTCCCTTCTTACACTCCCAGGAACACATGAGGGTAAGAGTTCAACAGAAAGCACTCTCTCTCCTTCAGCATGTACTTTAATTCATCCCCAGAGCAGACTCGCTTAATGCACCAAATAAAACCCAATCATCCTATGGAGGTGGGGGGAAAGGTATGTAATCTATTTCAAGATTATTACAAAGCAATATATCGATGTATGGATGGAATTAATATTGCCTAAGCATTTTCCCAATTCTGGCATTTTGTAACTTTTGAGTGCTTAACTTAGCCACTGTAATATCCTTTCACTGTGACCATCTGTGTAGTGTCTGCCTGCACGTGCATGTATGGCTGGTCTAAGGATCCTGGAGATGCCAGGCACCGTGTCTCAATTACCCAGAGGACTTTAAATCACTTGCATAAATCCACAGCGCATGAATCCACCCTCTGTGCATAGGATACAGAATCCACTACACATGTAGAGCTCAAGTGCATGCTGGAAGCTGCCTGTTAGGAAACCCTTGGACCCAGATGCAGAGGCAACACCTTGCATGTTCACCAGCTTTCTGTGTCGCACGGTCATTATGTCAGGATTTTATGTAAATATTTAACAAACGCATACATTTATACATATATAATTAGAGTAAAAAAGGTTGGGGGGAAGTGGCCAAACTGATTACCAGTAACTGGCTGCTCATATCTCTATTTCCCCACGGGAACAAATAAAAGGAAGTTCCACTTCCCTCTTCCCCAAGGGATTCGTTCACAGCAGTAGCTGGTTTTCTCTTAAATAAGTATTGCAGTACTATTTTTAATATTCTACTCCAATATTACTGTAATGTGTTACGGAGCTTTAAAGAAAAAACCATAAGGCAGAATATGAATAAAGGACAGACAGGATGTAAAGCATGACAGAAAGTGGAGAGGAACCCAAATTAGGAACTGTGGAAACCAAAATGTTGGGTCTAGGCATCAACTGAAGTCAGTGGCAAGGGATCTGTAGACAGATGCCTCTCTCTGATGGTCTCCACATCCTTCTTAGTTGGGAGAAGGAAGAGTTGTTTGCCTGTGGTAAAGTTCTGTCTTTTCAAACATGAAACAAAATATTCTACATAAATGCTGTTACTGCTTGTTGCACAAAAAGCTACTCTGTAGGAATGTGTATTTGTTTGACCAAGCTGAGGGTTCACTTTTAAAGTCTCTTTACCTACTCCACGAAGCTTCCAAGAAGCAATTCAAACCTCAAAACCTCCCCCCCTGCCCCCGAGATTTCCCCACATGTCTGCAGACGGCCAACCAGATTCTAGGGCTAGAAGCAATTTCTGTATCTAGCAGCACAAAGTTACCATCCTTCTCAATGCAAAAAACATTTTGCTTTTTTCCACACAAGATAAAAGGCCTCAGAATTCAAAGCTGCATCACTTCCAATTGCAGGAAACCTGTTCAACATGAGATAATTTAGTCTTGTCTTTTCTGAGGCATAATTAAGGTAAATATAAGACAGCTGAAGAAGAGGTATCCAGAAGTTATTTTTATGAACTGGAAACCAGCCATCTGTCCACAAACAATCACAGCCTGCCCCCAATACAAGGCTCTTTTATGGCCAAACTTGTCTGGCATCATGCCCTTTGTTTGCTGACTGGTGAATTGTGGCTCACAAATTCACCCCATGCTCTTTCTGCCTTCCCTGTACTACTTGTGCCTATTGTTTTATCTGTTTGACCAATGAGAAGAAATAACAACCAAAAAACTTTTAAAATTAAATAATCTTCCTTACGAACTACATATTCTGTTTTTGTTTTGACCTGTTTTGGCCAGCACCCATAAGCAGGACCTTCCACATTAACTTACTAAAACTCTTGCTCCAGAACCTCGAGGACACCACAAACCAATCAGCACACATATCTGCCTTCCAAGTCCAAAAGCAGTAGTCCCTAATTAAATTTTTTTTAAAAAAAAGGAAGTGCAGCCATAGGTGAGTCAGCTGCGATGAATGTTCTTTTCCTATAACCTCAAAGGGATTTTATCTTCACTGAGATGTGAACTAGGCCAATATTATGAAAACTCTAGTAGCTGGAGAGGTATCACCAAGGTTCCTTTTGCATTAAGTTTCCTCTCATTTTTCACTGAATTTTGCGTTGGAAGGTTATGCTATATGCTAGAGAGTGACCATGTTTCACGGCTTTCTTAGAGATAAACTGCACCTAGGATGCTTAGTATGCACAAGTCCAAACGAACAATGCATAAAATGTGTTATACTCATGCAAAAAAAATATCCACAGTATCCTCTCCCCCCAAAAAAACGACAAAAACCAAGAAATCTCCATTGCCACCCCAAAAAAACCCTCAAAAACCCAAAAAACCAAAAAACCCAACAAACCCAAACAAGCAAAAATTCCCCAGAGTTTTTTATACAATAGTATTATACTCAGACCACTGAGGTTATTGGAAAGTTTGATACTGGACTAAAACACGTAAATCTAGAACACATAAATCCTATTTGGAGGGCTCCTTTACAAATGTGTGTAATTCCTGTAAAAAAATCATTTACAATGAAGAAAGGAATGAAAACGAAAAAAAGGAACAATCTCTATCATGCTAACAGCAGTAATTTCTCAAACAGCTTCAAGCAGAGTTATAGATGGAAGTGATCATGATGAAAGCCATAACTAGAAAAAAAAAAAAAGCAATCAAATGTAAATGCAAACACTGACATCAGTAGCATTTAACCTATGATACTAAATGCTATTGTACCAGTATTTAATTAATTTTGCAAACCAGTCCAGCTTCAGTATTTAAAAGGTCGGTCTCCAAAATGTACACAAGCTAGAACTGAAAGGCAAGACCCATGGCGGACACACGATACCCAGCATGTGCACAATACAATGCTCTGTGTAACAGAACACAAATGTAAATAGAGCCACGGATCTATAGGAAAGGTTTCTGCCACCCAGCCTCCAGAAGAAAATTCATTAGTTTGCACTGACAGTAAGCTCTTGTTCAACACATGGCACAAAAGCCAGTAGCAAACATAGCAACACCCAGACTTTTAAGACCACTCAGGAAGCAATCTCCAAAGTAAGGGGCGGGGGAATAGTTGGGTTTGCTACCTTATGTCATTTGAGAAAAGCCAGGTAGCTTTTCTATGAAAACCTTTTGCTCAATTGTTGACTCAGAAATACATGAATGGCCATCTTTGTCTTTTCTGGTTTTCCAAAAGGTCTCCTTGAGAAGCAGACTCATTGTTACTAATTGAAGAAAAGCCAAGACAAAAGCATTTTCTTCCAAGGATGTCCTAAAACTTCATGCTACATAAATACCTTAATAAAAACAAGTGAGTGCAGGAAGTTTAACAGTCCTATGAGAAATGTGCGTATTTCCAATCTCAAGGAACAAAAACCTCACTTTAGACTTACTCTTAAGAAGTAACCTATACTTTCCTAGGAGAGACCTACAGAAAAGACTTCAAAAGACTAACCTGATCACAACAATTATTGTCATAAAAGATTTGATATTAGATGAGGCCAAGCACATGCCATTTTGTACCCCAGTTTTTATTAAACGAGATTAGGAAAAGAGTCCTGAAACAATTAACAATAAAAATGAAGAAGTTAAGGGAAACTTAGAAATTACGACATAGCTTTATTTTTTCCATTTAGCAACATTAGTTGCATTCTATTTCTAAGGTAGAGAACATGATGGCCACTTAGACTCAAGGCAAGGTACTAGTGAATGACGTTCTGGCAACTTCCGTCCCCTGATCTCCTGATTTTGAACACTGCCACTCCAGAGCCTTGCACAAAAATGTTCATCCCTAAGGGGCAGATGTAATACGCTCCAGAAGGGAACTGAACAGAAAAGCTGCACGTGGCAAAAACAGTGTAAAGCCCCTAAAGCATCACCCAAGTGTAGTCATTAGCATAAAAGTACATCGCTCATAGTTCGTGGTGAGTCCTACTGAAAAGCACAAACACACACTGGGTACAGTGATACCTCACACCAAGGGAGATCATTAATGACACTCTTTCCTCCCTGTTTCTAGAGGAGATGTAATTACAGAATCATAGAATGTTAGGGGCTGGAAGAAACCTTAAAGATCATCTAGTTACAACTCCTGCTATCCTGGGAAAAGACAACTTCCATGCCTTTGAACAACACGGAGGCTCCACAGAATCCTTTCTTTTCCAGGCTGAACAGCCCCAAACATTCCCAGTCTGTTCTCGTAGGGAAGTGCTTTAGTCTCCTTATCAACATCGTGACCTTCCTCTCCACTTGCTCCAACACCTTAATCCACTATAAAGGAACTGTCGGGCTTTTGCTGGAGTCGGACCTTCCACTTCCGAAACAGTTTACTTTTATTATTATTATTATTCTAGAATAAATACATTTGAAATTAACCGAGAATTGGAAGTTCGGGATCTCGCAGCGACACCGTGTTTCCAGGAGCCGCCGGCGGGCCCAGCGGCAGAGCCCGGCGGGGATGGGGCAGCAGGCGCTGGCCAGCCCCGGCACCGGCTCGCTGCTCCTGGGAAGCTGCCGGGCTCTCGGCGGGATTTAAAATCCCACATCCATCCGCACAGAAAGGTCATTCCCGGGCGCGCCGGGCCGGGTCCAGCGGGGCGGTCCCGCCGCGACCTCGGGACACCTCGGAGACACCGAGCGGGCCCCGCCGGGCGCAGCCCAGCCCGCAGCGTGTCCTGAGCTGACACCGCCCGCCCGCCCTGCAGGCAGTCTGTCCGTCTGTCCGTCCGTCCGGCGGACCCAGGCCGCCGCTTCCTCGGCGGGCGCAGCCCATAGACACGAAGTTTTCGTGCCGCCACTTCCCAGCCCAACCCAGACACATTAATCCCCACGCTCTCCCTGCAGCCTCCCGCGGCGCCTGCCTGCCTCCCCACTCCCCGTCAGCGATTCCCAGCAAACTTCCCCCTTCCTCCTTCTCCTTCTCCTCCTCCCTCTCCAGCCGTACCTCTCCCCCGCCCTCTGCCCCCACCACCCCCCCAGGCTCTACCACCGAACGCCGCGGAGGGGGGGAA
>VRYO01001463.1:89445492-89557485 GCA_009812075.1 Sialia sialis | reverse complement strand
AGAGGGGGCGGCCCGGGCCAGGTGAGCAGGTGCGGGGCCGCCCTGCCGCCTTCGGAGTGGGTGGAGAGCGCCGGTCACGTCGTCCTGTGGCGACACGCGTGGTGGCACGTCTCCCGCCCGTGACCTTCGGGCGCTACGGCAGCCCGGCGGAGCGCGCCGCCTCTTCCTCGCCGGCGCCAGCACAAGCTTAGCCTGCACCTGGAACGCTGGTCCTGGTGCCGGGCCCTGCTGCCCACGCCGCGTCCCTGGTGCTCCCAGGCCTGAGGTGATGCTCTCGCCGTGAGGAGCGAGGGTACAGCCGCTGCACGGGCACCTTGCTCTTGTCATATCACTGCCAGTTGTCACAGAATCATAGAATCACAAAATGGTTCGGGTTGGAAGGGGACTTTAAAGATCACCTAGTTCCAACCCCCCTGCCGTGGTCAGGGACACCCTCCGCTAGATCGGGTTGCTCAGTGCCCCATCCAACCTCGGCTTAAACTGGCCTTGTATCAGGAGTGGAGCCTGTTTGGGTTGCTGCTGCTGTGTTTTCTTTTCTGCATTTGAGAAATGAATTCTGAAAACAAGAAGGTGGTGAGAACAATGGAGTAAAGCCTCTGTGTTCTGGGCTGCTGTCACAGGGCTTGGCTCCCTGCTCCGTAAGTGCTCACAATTGAAAGTTCTCTTAAAATCAGGGAGCATTATCTTTTGCCACTGGTAACCCAGAAATGAGGAAATCCGTATAGGCATCTTTTTTTCCCCCGTACTTTAAAAACGCTATCACTTAATTTTTTAAAGATCCATGGCTGACTCATACAACTCTTTCTTCTCACTTTACCCTCCTCCTTCTCAAACATCTTTACATATGAAATATTGCCTTTTGGCTCCAGCCTCACAAAACTGACAGCTTTGTAAAGCATCCACCAAGAAGCCAGACTGCGTTCAGTATGCGCTTGGAATTAATAGTTCTTGACTCAAAAAACCGTTGATGTCTTGAACGTAATTTCATAGGTGCATTTTTTGGACTGTTTTTGTGATGCTCAAATAGTAAATCTTCTGTTCTTGCTGGCTTAGGTCTCAGAGTATCTAACCTGGCTTACCACCTTAAAATACCTGCATGGTTCTGCCACGGTAGCAGATGGTGAAGTATAATTAAGAAGTAATGTCACTGCGGTCACCTCATGTGATTTGTTTCCGTGTCCTTGTAGAAGTAAAAGTGCTGTAGTCTGCCATGAGGTGACATGCTTCACCTACCGATGGCCTGGTAAGCCCCTCAGACAGAGGGCCAGCAAAGTCTGGCCAGGATTACCATGCTGCAGACATCTGAGAGTTCCTGTGCCTGCTGCAGCCTTTGAAACAATACTCTAAGTGTGCTTGATGAGGGCTCAGGGAATTTTTGGGGGGATTGGTAACTCTGCAGCACCACCCCCTTCTTCTGCATCAGGGGCATTTGCGCAGGTGCCTGACCCTGGGCACTGCAGGGCTTCAGCTGGAGCCTCCTGCCTTGCTTCTTTCCTGTGAGCAGTTGCCATTTCTCTCCCCCATCCCTGCCACTGGTGACAGGCTCTAAGTTTGACCTTTTCCTAGAAGAAATAATATAAATAGGCTGCTGGCAGCCGACATCGAATTCAGTATAAGTTGCATCTTCACCTTCTGGGGCTTTTTTTGTTGGGTCTCTTTCACACTTGCAGTGACAATTCCAGCAGCATAGCTGCTCGAGTCTCTCTTTTTCCCTGTATGAAAAACTTAAGGATTCTAGCAGCACTCGAGTGCTACTTTTGGGTTCCTCTTCACCTCCTTCTGGTCTCTTGAGACTACAACATTACGTTGTAAGTGGCTATAGGATAGTACATAAGTAGAAACTAGTAATTAAAATACGTTTTTTTTTTCTTTAAATGAATATTCTGCTATCAACAGATGGTTTACCCTGAGATACTAATGGACTCCTGCTCATTCTGCTGGTCTGCAAGCCAGGAGCAGTAAGATGCTGCCCACAGTGAATCAAGGCCCTGTGAAGAGTTTCTAATGTTCATTAAGCACTTTCGCCTTCTCTTGCTAGGCCTTCTAAGCCAGCATTAAAAACATATTACCCCTTCCTTTTCTGTAGTAATAGCTAATGTTATGCATATGCTAAAGTGTGGTATAAACGTCAGCTGATTCTGTAAGGCAGTAGCATTCCCTCCATTTTATTGTTTGATGAAAAAGAAAGAAGTCTAAATTACTTGCCTGAAGCTACATGCTGCAACAGCGGCAGAGTTGGAACTAATCTGTATTTCTGCTGCCGTCTCCAATATTCATTCTATCCTGTAGCTTACAGGCTATTGCTATAAGGCATGGCATCTGCATTATAAGGGGCTACTTTATTCAACTTTATTCCAACTTTATTCAAAATTCCCCCCCCCCCCGCCTTATGGTCTGGACTGTTAGATTAACATTATATTTTGAACATAATGAAAGAGTCATTCCAGTATGGATACTTTTTTAAAGAGATGATCATACCCTGCAGCTGATAGAGACTAGTTGATACTGTGATGACTCAGCTGTGGGAGTATTGCATAAAAGTAGGTCAATTTTTTAAAACTCACAGTCTAAAGCTAAAGAGAATCCACATTAAAAATTCTGTTATGTTTATACACATTACTGTTGTTTCCTGGTTTGAACGTAAGTGAAAGCTCTTGAGGAGGTGGGAAATGTTTTTGGGGGTTGATTTGGGGTTTGGTTTTGTCCATTTTTATTGTATAGTGACTGAATTCAGTCAGCTTGACAGAGGGGAAAGACCAGCTGCTTTCATTTCTAAAGTTTCCAGTTTGCAGCAGTCAAGTGAAAGGAAGCTTTCAAGGCAATTTTAAAGTAGGGAAAGGAAAAGCAGAGACACGTTTATTATTTTTTATTACAAGCACCCAGCTTTTGTGTGATCTAGCAGATGTGGAATTTGCAGAGGAATACAGGCTTCTTCGAAATCCAAATTTGCATTTAAAACATTCTGGTTTCTCCCCTTAGTCCTTTGCATGGCTTGCTTCCCAACTATAAATGTAAACCAAGTGTAAATGATGCATTGTTTGCCTTAGTGGGCAGACAGTCTGAAAACAATAGTGCTGATGGATTTGACTGCCTCTGTGTAAGATTAACGGGACATTAAAATTCAAGTCTATTAATGCAAATTTCAGTGTTGCCAAACCTGAACTTCCCTTAAATGTTTCCTGGTGCTGATGGCCCTAAACTTCCCTACCCCACAGGCCAAAACCTCAGCTGACAGTTTTTAACCTGTTTTTAGGACTTTTGAGAAGAGGGTAAAATGTAAAACCTGGAGCTTAATGTCCAATTGAGTGATGGGACATGGTGCACATAGTCCTTTTATACTTAACCACCATATTTTATTTAAAGCATTTTTAAGTAGTAGAAAGCCACTAGGAAACTTACAATCTGCAAGTCGCTTATAAAATTCAGGTCTAGTATGTGAGGATTACTTGGCACTGAAATTCAAATACAGGAAATAATATGATTGCCAAAATGTATTTGATGTTCTCTTAGACTTTAGTGGTTTGGTTGTTTTGCTGGCTTATTACTTCTTGGAATATTGGATGCAATCCTTCTTGGTTTTTAACAGGCAGGTTTTACTTGGGGAGCTCTTGGTTTTTGATTTGGAGGGGTGAATTTGTTTCCATCAGTCACAGAAACGTTTTCTCAGTGAAGCAGTAGGTAGAAGGTTTAAAACCATTTGCTGTTTCACTTGCTCGAGTTTCACACTTTCCCTTGTGTAATGACATCCTGTTCTGAAGTTGTTCCTTCAGTAATCTGACAGAGGCCTGGTATTTCCAGTGTGGGCTGTGGGAAAGGAATAAACCCTTTAATTATAGCAGTGAGGTCTCCTTTGAAAATAAGCTAGCTCTCCTCCCCTCTGTATGTCCTGTCTTTTTGTCTGACTCTTCCCTATGCAGATAAAGGATGTGGAGCTGTAAAGTGCTGCTGTTTAAGTTGCTCTGCAAGGGTGGCCATGGTGAGTGACAGAGCTGAGCAGTGGCTGGGGACCATCGCCATTCCGAACACCCTGTCTCGAGGCTTGGGATCATGGCTCCTTGGTCTGTGAACAGACGGATGCTAGGAGTGCACCCCATCTGCTCCTGTGCCAAGTTTATTGGCTTAATTTATGCTTCTGCAGGAAGCTGTTTGGAGTGACCAGCCTGGCTGAGCATGGAAGCAGGGAAGGAGGCCCAGGTGGAAATCATCGTTCCACTGGTACACATTGGGAAAGATGTAAAGCTGCTTCAGCATTTCTGCAGCAGATGTCTCATCCTGAACTGATGCGTCACAAACAGTATCCCCTATTTTTATCTGAGGGACAAAAGCCTCCTTTTACCAGGCATAAAAATGGGATTGGGTAATTAAAAATAGACACTGAAAACATAATGAGAAAGCTAAACTAAGCTTTCGCTATACTTTTCTGCATCTAGGTCAGGCCTGTGGAGCTGGAGTAGTTTCTGGTCAGGTTCAGTTTAGTGCCTGTAGAATTGCTGCAGGTGGAATCGGACATTTTGATCCTGCTAAAATCAGGTCAGCAGAAGTGTAATGATGCCCCCAGAAGAGTTCATAATTGCATCACTTGAGGGACATGATTTAATCCTTTCTAAATGTCTCTACTGTAATCTGCTCTGTCTTTTCCACCTGGCTTCATGCCATCTTTTCTGCAAGGTTCTTTCTTGATTTGGTCTGCAAAAAAGACAGGCTTGGATCTGTGACGGAGAAGAAATGCAAATAATAGGAAGTTGAGAAACTGTGGCCTGCTGCTGTACTCCAGGAGGGTTTGTGGTATTTGAGTCCCTCGTGCTCTGCTTTCAGTTCTTTAAGCTTGCCTTGCTGGTCTGACATCTCTTTAATGACGTGATACTTGCAGGAGATTAGCATATTTTGGCACACACATGCTATGATGACTGGCTAAGGATATTTACAATGTTCAAAAATAAACCATGGGAGCTCATTCTGACATAATCTACTAATCTTAGTTTTGCACTTTGATATTGTGTTGTCTGAGCCAAGTTAGGATAACTATATATTGCAAGCAATTCATTTTTAGCTTTGCTTGCAGATGAGTGTTCAGGCAGTGCATGCTTTTTGCATTAAAAATGATGGAAATGAATTTAAAGAAATTATCAGCTATTTCAGCTGTATGCTTATTCGGTGCCTATTTTTGAAACAGTTTTATGTGAGTGAGTAGAGATACATGCTCCACAATATTTCTGGATTTGTTGTGTACTGGAATTTTGATGAGGTTATTTTTTTCCTACTCTGCCCTTTCCCACATTTGTGTATTATGGGAAGGACTTTCTTTTCTCTTTGAAGATTGTGCATTATACTTTTTCTGGATAAAAAAAAAAATCTATTACTGCTTTGGGTAAACTTTATCTTGAGTCCAGCCAAGAGAGTAAGCTTTTGAGGCTACAAGGTGCCAGGAATTCAGTTTGCCCCAGAATTTGGCAACTCCATTTAAACAGCTGAAAACCACATTTATTGAATGGCATGCATGTTTAAGAATTGCAATGAGGAACTTGGTGATGTAAAGCCTGTGAATCAAGTCAATGGCAATGTACAAATATTTTTTCAAGTTGCTACTACTGAAGTGGACAGAAACCATGAGTCTTGGACAAGAGTCTGTTCAGTCTCTCACTTTTTGAGATGCTTATCTTTATTAGTTGTTATATTTAGCATATAGTTTCCTGTTCTAAAACTAAGAGTCTTTATGTTCACAAAGTACGTAGCCTAGAAATTGCATTTAGATTTTTAAGGTGCTGCAGGTTATCACCTTATGTTCATAGCTTTTTTTCTTTTTATAAGGTACCCATTAGACAGACTGAGGGTGACTTAGAGAAGGGATATGTTTCCTTCTTTCTCCCATTTTTTATTTTGTGGGTATTACTGTTAGCCACTTTGTCCTACAGTTCTTTTTGGTACATCACAGTTGTAAGCCAGATCTCTCAGCTGCAGCATGCATGTTAAAACCCCCAAAGCACAAATTTGCAACCCTGCACATGTGCTAGATGAATTAGCTTCTTAGCAGAACTTGAGTTTAAAAAATCCCAAAAATCCAAGCTACTTTTGATTTGAGCCCTGGAAAGCATGGTTCAGACTTTTGAGTTTATAAAACTCAAAGCCAAGTGAGAAGAAGGCTTTCTGTTGCTATTTTTTAAGTTGACTGGTAACTAAACTGGTGTTGTTCATGGTTCCTTTTTGGGTAGTGTTCCAGGTGACCAGCCTTCATGTGACATATGGATGACCTAGATGGACACCTAAGATGTGATTTGCTGATTGATAGTCACTTTTTTTACCCTCTTGAAGTGTAATGATAATGATAATAATTCTCATGGCCTGTTGCCACCTTGCAGACTGGTAAAAGCTTTTCAAACTTAAAATTAGTCACCCGTAGCAGAAAGACTGCCTTCTTGTTACAGTCTTGTTTGGGTATAATAGAGCTTTTAATAAATTATTGGAAGAAGTACTACTCCAAGTAAGTTCTGCTTTACAGCCACAACTGAAGGGGACATTCTCTGGTCTCAGAAAGCCAATGTTAATTTTTTTGTTGTAGTTATCCAGCTTATAATGGGGATATAGCAATATCACTTTGTAAGACAAGCAGCTTCATGTTACTTAAAAGCTGGACTTAGGGCATGTTATAGTAACTGTAACTTGTGAATTATTTATGATTTGGAAGAAATAATGGTTATCCTAATGGCAAATAATTTTGAAGCAGCTTTTTTTTTCCTCAAATCTGTGATGCCTTGAACCAGTAAAAACAACAAAATAAGAAGTTGCTGTCAAGAGAAGCTGTTCTGTCCTGTTTTACTCTTTTTCCTAATCTATGGTTGAACGTCCTATGCATAGCTTAGCTTTTCGCCTTCAGTATTTTGAGTATGGAGATGAGTGAAGTGCCTAATTAGTTCTGTGTTTCCGTGATTATTCCAAGCCTGCACTGTGCTGGCAGAGGTGGTTCAGCCTTCCCTCTGGCTTCTTGTTCCCTTCTGTTCTGCAGGCTGACGTGTGCCAGTTGATAGCTAACTCCCACCTCAGACTGGGGACTTTGCAGGTGAAAACTGAACTGACAAAATGTGGTTGATTTTTAATGTGGATTCATTTAATATTGCAGTTTGTGATGTAGCTGGAAAAATACTTGGCTTGGGAAAGTGTTACAGGGACACCAGTGAAGTGGCAAAGGAGGGGTAAGATGGCGTCTGTTAGCAATAGAGTTTAAATGGGCTGTGAAATTATGACTAAATAGAAGTCAAGATACATGTTTTATTTCATAGCAAGCAAAATTAGCTGTCCATGTCTATTTTAACGGTTGTTTAGATTTAGATTTTTCTGTACTTCTTTATTGCTGGAAGCATGGTGAATATTAAATAACATTGAAACAAAGTTAGGCCTCACAGGTGAAAATGAAGCTGAAGGTGTTTGTGCCCATGGTGATGGCAGTGCCATAATAATTTCCAAAGTGCTAAAATCAGTTCAAATAGAATTTAAAATGTACTACTGTTACATGTTATACTTGCTTAGGTAGGGTTTGAACAATTTTATACTTCAACAAGAGAAATAAAAAGAGGAAGAAAAGAAAATTAAGATAGCTATGCTACTGGAGGCTAAGTTCCACTGCTAGATGTGGTAGAAGAACCATTACTCTCTTTTTAATTCAACAGTTACACACACCCATCCTATATGCAAGAACTCCACTGTGGAAGTAAAGTGAAGCCAGTGTACTGTTCTATTTTCTACATCTTAGGGTAAGGACCTGCTTACATAAGTGAATTAATGCAGAAATTTCCCATAGCTTTATTTGTTTTATTTTGTACCACAGAACAATAAGTTCAGATAGCTTCTCATGTTAAAACCACTCATGTCTGTTGAATGTGCACACCAACTGAAGTGCTGATGTATTTTTGCCCTGAGTTCCCAAGTAGTGTGAGAAGGCCAAACCATGTCAAATCAAAAAACTACAAAAACCAAGGCTTCCTTTAATTATAGGAACAGCAGGATGTGGCATCACATGCTCTTTTCTCACCATTGAAGCCAACAGTGGTGACCCTATGAATCATTCCTTCATGGTATGGTGCTTTGGCCATATCAGTACAGCCAAAGAGCTGCATGTGAAATAGGGTCATTGAAATTATGAGACTTCAAGATTAGTTATGCCCAGACTTTTTTTCTTCCACCCTCTCATCTTTAAATGGTCTGGTTTCATTGCAAGCCTGCAGGACTTTTTAGTGGCACAGTTAAGGGAGCAGCGAGGCACAAGGACCTCTTTGGCTTTGCTGTGGATTAAAAAGATGGGGAATTGGCACCTTCAGTTTCGATCCAGCAAGGCACTGAAGCACGTGCCTGTCTCAAATGTATGAATACTCTTACTGACGTCAATTGAAGTACTTGGGAGCTTATGAGTTAAGCACATGCCCAAGTGCTTTTCAGGGCTTGAGATTTTGCCGTTCCTGTGTAAGAGTCTGTGCAAGTATTTGCAGGCAGGAATGTTAGTTTTCTAAAAGGGTGGTAGCCATTTAATGGTTTTAATGGCTTTACTAAGTGTAATGCTGCCTGATTTTTTTTTTTTTTCTGAAATGATTCAGGTTTTTTTTTCTTTTTCAGCCTCTTAATGCTTTATTTAAAGGCAATAACTGTTATTTTTCTATTTTACTCTTTATTATAGTCTGTATGTGTGCATAGCACATTCTTACAGCTCACTCTCCTCTCTGTTTTGTCTTCCACTGCTGTGCTTTTCTCTCTCATTTCTGTGTATTTCTGACTGAGCTCCTCTATCCCTTTTGTCTCTGTCTAAGGAAATTAGCACTTGTGAAGTTACTGCCATCTCTTTGCAAGACAGCAAAATGAACTATTGTTGCAGTATTATTTTCTTTTCCTGAGGGCTGCAGAGGGAGATGAGGCAAGATTCATTTGTGGGCCAGCTCCATAGGAAACACTTTGGAAGGAAGGGGGCTGGAATTGTACAGTTGATATTTGGCTCTCAAGACTGTGTCTAGAATTTGAGTGTTGTTTATACTAGCTATGTGTTTGTTTTGCAAGGCTCAACAAACTGTTAATGCACAAATACTGTGGAGGAAAGTAGAATGTGGCCCTGCTCATTTCTTATTACAGTCCTTTTACAAATTTTGGGAAATCAAATCCTGCTGATGTGAGCATTCAGGAAAAGCTAATTTCATTTTTCATGTACATTGAAGGTTTTTATTTATATGCCATTAATATTCACGCTCTTTCATTCAGGGGCAGCATTTTGTGACACGACTGACAAATCATAAAAACCAGCACATAGCTTCCATTATTAAAAGGCGCTCTACAATCTTCATTTGAGTATGATCTTCCAAAATAACTAACAATAGTCAGTTTTCTTCCAGTCTGGGTGACAGACCAGGTATAATGATTTCTGAACCCCGTTGCTTTGGAGAGCGTGAGTACGATTTTCAGCAGAAATACACTTTGAGAAGTATGATCTCTTAATGTCTTCTGGGTAATATAATTTCTTGATCTCATACTTAGTATTTCATTGTCATACTACTTGAGCTGGCTTCTTTGAAAGCTGGTTATCTATCATGCAAAAGAAAAATGTGTTTATCATGTACGTAATTATGTATGTCCCCATACCCCCCACCCTCCAAGCATATTTTCTTTTATACCTGTTGATTCCTTTTCTTTCTTGGTGTAATTTTGTGCCTGTTACTCTTGCAGTCAAGGATGGAGTGATATTAATTTCCTGTAGGCATTTTGGAAATTACTGGTTCTCTAATTTGGATGGAGGAAAGTGAAGGGGTAAACTATTATTTCCTTTTTTTTATGCTAGCTTTGCTCAGATTCTGCCAGTGGTGAGCCTGTCATTTTTTCCCCCAGCAGACTATGCATCTCCTTGAGGCATTTTAACCACTGCTGTCCTCACTCCTGATGACTCAGGCCATTCCTGCAAGGCTCTGCCTCCTGGCCCAAAAGGGACCAGAAACAGCATTCCTGCACGCATGCCTGTCTGTTCGTGTCCTGCTTTCCTCTCTGCAGTAGCATCAAGCTGACCACAGGGATTACTTGGCAAAGTGGTCAGAGATATTTTTTGCATATTGGAACATTTTTTTCTGGATATGCCTGTGTCTCTTTATTTTTCTCTCCTTTTTGTGTCGCTGTTCACCTTGCATAACCATAAGTAGATGGTACTGACTGACTGAAGGACTGCTTGGTTATCAGCAGTCTCAGAATCCATCGCCTTCACTTGAGGCCGTTTCAGAGGTGTTTCAAATCTTTGTCAGTTTATTGCTTGCATTCTACAAGCATGACTGCAGCTTCATCTGGGCTTTGTTTGGAGCAGGAGTGTGTTCAGCTCTGGAGAGCTAACCTGCCGTCCAGCACAGTTTGTGAAACCAAGGTTAGTATAATTTGAGAAAAACAGCCAGGATATTTATCCGTGGTTGGAGTCCTGCTCACGTGGAGCATGGCTTGCCCGGAGTTTCTTGTTAGGTCCTGTCACTGCCCCTGTCTTTAGCCATCTTGGTGGTATTTTTGCTGCTTTTACTTGTGTGTTTACCTTCTGCATTGTGTTGTGGTCATGTCGTGATGAACACGATAGCATAGGAGGGAAATGCTTCATCTTTTACAAGGGAGGAATATATACGAGCACGCTATGCTGCTGCCTTTGGAGTAAGAGTTTTAAGGTGTCTGTTCAGTCATGCTTTTGAAGGTGTTCTGAAATTGCTCCCAACCCTCCTCTGTATAGGTGATTTGTCACCATTCTTTTGTTCTCATGGAGCAGTAATTTGCATCTTGGCTGAAATGTTATATGTTCTTCTTAAAAGACTTTCATGGTGCTGTGTGCTTCCTGCTTAATTTCATGCTCTCCAAATGTCCAGGTATTTTTCCTCACAAGAGAAGACCCAGTGTTTTAATCAGGAACCCCTGCATTACAGAGCTGAAGCAACACAGTGTAGCACTTCAGCTTTAAAAGATCACTTCTCTGTGGAAGAATGCCATTAAGAGACCTTCAGCTGGTTTCCAAGTTTCCAATCTATTGACTTTCTCAAGTGATTAGATCATCTTCAATAAAAGCAAGGATCTGCAGGTGATGTGGGGAATTTAATACATAGTTTAATTTCAACATATGTGAATAATGTTAAGCCTGTGCATAAACTAGTCTAGTTAAGGAGAATGAAATAATAGGTGATCTCTTGAGGCAATCCTTTGAAACAAGAAGTAATATCTTATATAAATTTTTAAGTACGTAAGAAGAAAGACTGAATAGCTGTCATTATTTGAGACAAAGGCTATAAGAGCAATGCTACTACTGGCTCACTGATCTACCATTCAGCTTGGAAAGTAGGACAACATCTAGTAAGGGAAATCTCGGTTATAGTGGACTTCTTATCAGAGCTCCTAATCCTGTCATAGATAAGAGAATATAAAACTGTCAAAACCAAGGTTTTAAATCTGCATCTCCCAGGTCGCTGTAACTTGCATGGCATTTTTTTTTCCTTTTTGTAAATTGGTTTGATTTTTTTTTCATGCAGGAAGTCCCTAAAGAGAAACCAAGAGAATTCGCACAATGACATGGCCTTAAGCTTTTTTTGTTAGGTGTCTGCTCTCAGGGTTACCCATCTCAAAACTTGGTTTTCTTATATTGATGTATTTCATATTTGGTTCATGCCACAGGATGAGAAAGTTCTCTGGAGCAAAGTGTAATGCTATACAGCCTTATTTCATACATTTTTCCAGTGCCTGGCATGTCTAATGCCTGTTGAAGTAAACTTGCATAGTTATTGTGTTGGCGAGGTTGGTAATATCACAGCTCTTTCTGTAGAAGATTTGTGTGTCTGGCTCTTCCTGTACTAGGTTGTAGAGCTTCTTTATTGTCACTTCTGAAAAGTGGTTCTGCCCGTGTTTTCTCAGTGCAGTGAGTCTCCTTGTTATTGTCAGTTTTTGACTTTCTGGTGTGGAAGACCAATGCAAATATTACCAGGGCTTAATAACAGCCTACCTTCGGATGAGTATTACTGTTGTGATAAAAATGATAGGAGGTTGGTTGCTCATTGATTTGTGCTTTTTGGCTGTCTTCCAGGATGAAACTAACTTCATTACGCAAGAGTTTCAGAACACTGCCGAGTTGTTCATTTATTTCCTTTGACTGTTACCAATCTGACAGCTTGCCTTTGGAGGGTCGTATGTTCCAAAGCTGCCAACTGGATCTTGCTACATTTTAGCCAAATGTGGCACAAAGTCTGAAGTGCATTTCATCCCCAATATTCCCCGCACCTCCTTTTTTTTAACCCTCATAACTTTTGTACCTTGTGCTCTCTCTTCCTTTTCTTTCAGTTCCTCCTGCTGAAAATAAAAATGATCTGGGAACAGAGGCAATGCCACAAATAAAAGGAATTAGTTTTTTTGTTGTTGCTGCCTGTAATTTTGGTTTCTCCTAATAAGACTTTAGTTCCTCTGGTTAGATAGTTCTGCATTGTGGAGAAATGCATGCATTCCAAAAATGGTAAATGGAAGATATTTTTCATCTTGCTATTTTTGCTAACCGTACTCTTACCTCTAAGTTGACTGCTTCTTTCCAAATTGTTCCCTGACTTTGTTTTCCTCCTCCTGCTTCACCAGTGCTCTCTTTGCATACCTCTCCTTGGTAAGCCTGTATGAAGTTGGCACTGGGGAGTCTTTGCAATCAGCTGAGTAATCCTCTAAAATGAAGGAGAAATGGGGGGTAAGATAAAAATCACATGTACTATCTGCCTATGTACTGCTTGAAATCAGAAAGTGTTTCTGTTGTAGGACCCAGAGAAATGGTTTCCTCACACTTAGCAGTCGTGACGACAGGTGTAAAATTTTATCACATCAGTAGGGTAGCATCTTCAAATCTTCTAAGTGTTTCATACAATTTAGCTTCATTTTTTTTAATGTCTCTATGCATACCTGAAAAATATTTGATTTGTGGCTCAGTCTTATCTTAATAACTGAGTAAGATGAGTTGAATAGTCTGTTTTATGAAGTAGGCAAGTTTTATTTTGATATTTCTGGCGCCTTAAATACAACACTAAATGAAATGTAAGACCAGAGTTTCAATTTTGAATGAATGTATTCTGTTAGTGAAAAAAATTTTCAGTTAATTGCTTTCAAATTTTTTCCCCAAGTAATTATTGACTCTTTCTTCAGTACCTATATACATCCTTTTAAAATGGAAAAATACTACCTAAGTATTACTAGGCAATGTATTAAGCTGCTTTATTTAGTCCTGAAAAAAACTCTTTAAGGTTTCTGTTAGATGAAAGCATGTATATGTCCATTTCCTCTAAGATTTTGTCTCAAATTCCTTCTATTTCAAGGCTCATGATTTTGATAGTTATTTTAAATTCATACATATGTTTATACATTTATTTTATAAAAGTCTGTAGTATATTTTATAACTTTAATGTGGATTATTTCCTAATTTTGCCTTGTTTCCTGCTTAAGTGGTATTCTGTAATTACCTGATTCACTCTGGTTGTGTGTAAATGAAACTATGAAATTTGTTGTCAATTAGCAATCAATGTGGTATCCATATTTTTAAATGTTATAAATTGCCTATTAAAGCTAATTTTCCAGGGCATCTCTATCTCCGTTCTTAATGTAATGCAGAATATTTTGCAATAATGCCTAGGTTAACAATGATAGTCTTGCTGTATTGTGCAAAAAAGGCTTCTGTGCAGACCCAGCTGGGTTTCAGGCTTAATTCATTGCTCTATGGTGGGATCACCACAGCTGCTGTGGGGCCTTTACAAATGCAAAAAAGCTGTCAGTGTTTGTTTCATCAGATGCATAAATGATGAGGCCAAGTTGAGGAATCCATTCCAGCGCGCGCGGTGTGCATGCTGGAGGCATTATTGTTTATAGAATTAGTGTCTTAATGCTTTAAAATACATGGTGCATGTTTTACCTTAGAGCAAAATATTTTAGGAGCAAGATGGGTTAAGGATCCTCTGCAATTTAATCCCCAGTTCTAACAGCGTTTGCCCTGACTTGTGTAAATGTGCATCTGAATTACTGCACTCTACCTGCCTTGGTCACAAGTAATTCAGTTCTCCTGTCTTTTGCATCTTTTTTGCTAGTACTTTGATTATCCTAAGGAGTCATAGTTAAATAACTGCACAGCTTTAATGCAGATTTTTGCCCTCCCCTTAGCTGTCAGCTGCAGGAGCTGTGCTGTCTCCTATGGTCACCAGAAGTCAGAGTACTTCTTTTGGCTGTCAAGGCTGGAGCGA
This sequence comes from Sialia sialis, assembly GCA_009812075.1. Taxonomy (NCBI): domain Eukaryota; kingdom Metazoa; phylum Chordata; class Aves; order Passeriformes; family Turdidae; genus Sialia; species Sialia sialis. Next base: position 89,543,251 of record VRYO01001463.1, on the reverse strand, counting down.
GGTTTCTTCCAGCCAATTAGCAAGTAACGATGATTGGTTTCTGAGAGGGCTGCTTAAGAATGCAAGGCATGCCTCTGTGCTGGGGCCGAGCACACAGTTCCTCTACCAATTCTCCTTTCCTTTGCTTGTGCTCCAGGAATGTAACATGAAGTAGGGCTTTTACTTACATGACGCCAGACTGGCTTTTGGGAGGCAAGGGTGACGTGGTTCGGGTCTTAAATTGTTTTTCTGTGGGAGCACTCATGTGATCCTTCAGTCTTTGTTGCAGTCTGTTGGCTGCATGCGTGAGGTTTCATTAGGGCACGCCACCCTTCCCATATCACATAACTCTCCCAATAATAGGCATTGCAGGAATTTTAACTAACGCGCCGTTTAAGCTGTTGTCGCTATGATTTTATTAAATGTGCTTGCAGCGTGGAATTTTGCTAATGCTGTGCAGTGATCTGTTATGCAAATAGAATGTAAGAACGGGCTAGTGGGGATTTGTTGACTGTATGTTGGAAACCCGTCTTGTGCATTTGGAAATAAAATGAGCTAAATAGTGTCGGTGCAGACTGCTGCTGAAATGTTCAGGCAGTCTTTGCTGCCTGCACACCCCCTGGTTGGGGGTGTGATACTGTCACCCCAGAGGCCAAGTTTGGTTAGTAGGGAGGCGTGGTGCTGAAAGCATGCTTGCTGCTGGTACATGCTGGCCATGAATGGGTGAGCTGAACAACATGAGTGTAGCATACCTTAGGAACAGTTGTACACAAATTAGATTATGAGATTTATTCTGGCTGGTTGACATGGCGAGTCAAAGCTGTGTTCTTGCTTAAGCTCTTCTGCCATAATGCACGCAGATTCCTGTGCTCGAGCAAATGATGTTTAGTTCAGTGCATGACTGATGGTATCCATCTTTGTTGGCTAAATTGTTGGCCTGTGGCTAAAGCAGCACTTCTCCAGGACAAGGACACTCTTGAGTCCTGACAGGTGAAGTGGGAAGGCAGGGAGTTCAGCTTCTGTTCCAGATTTGCTGCCTCACTGATGCACATGAGTTGCTGTAACTGCAGCAGACATATGAGAGAGAGTCGCCTCCTCCCCATGCTTGTTGCTGCTCTTGTGGCCTCCATTATCTCTCGGCTCAGGCTCAAAAGGTGACCAGCCTTCTCATGCTGTTCCAGGGAGCAGGTTGCTTGCAGCTTTCCCTCTGTCAGCACTTTGTAGCTAGAAAAGCAGCAATGCCGAAAGAAATCTCTACCTGGCAGCCGGTGCCCTATGTCCCTCCCTTTCCCGCGCCTCATTTACACTCGCCGTAAGCGCTGCCATTTCTTTCCCTTGGAGTCTGTTTTATAATTTGCAGCTGGCTGAGGGGTTGGCAGCATTGTGGGAGGGTGCTGAACTGGGGTGTGGTGCAGCAAGTGCTTAGGCAGGGCCTGGAGGAGCTGTGCCGGCAAGGCTGGCTCCATCCCTGTGGCCCACAGATCAAGAGAAGAAAGGCAGTGGGCTTTGACTACAGCTAAAGGATCCTCAGCATAGTGCTTTCTCTCAACAGTGGTGGAAATGCACTCAGTATTTTTTAAGGTGGCTGTTCTAGGCAAAAGCAAAGCTTCCTTGGGAAGGTCTGTCCTTTATTTAATGTGTAGACCCTTAAGCCTTGCTTGGCCTCAAAGTGCAGTAGTTTGGCTGTAAAATGTGGACAGAAATACAATGAACACATCATGGGTCATTTGTGTTTTGGGGGCATGGTGCATTTATGAGCACCCTTTGGTGATGCCTGCACGGGAAAGGCTGAGCTGGGAAGCTGCTCGTTTTGGTGTGGGCATGGTGTGGTGGATGGGCAGCTACTCTTATCCTCCACCAGTGAAAACATGCTTTCCTGAGAGAGAGGGAGTAAAGGGTGCTGCAGAACCAGGAGGAGTGGTTTGTACCCATGATGTGACTACTCCCATTCCCCCTTCCCTGCACTGAGCAGACCAAAGTCAAGCAGGGGTGTGAATTCTGTGCTGTGGGTGACCCTGGTAAGAGACCAGATTCTGTCCTGAATGCTGCAAGTACTCTGTGAGGAGATGGGAGTCTGCAAATTTGTCTCCTAAGGTGTTTCCTCTGATTCTCTGGTGTTCTGTAGGTCCTGTGGCAGAAAAAAGGAAATTATTGTTAAATTCGAAAGGGGGAAGGAGCAGAAAGGAAATGTGACTTTTTCCCCTTTTTGCAGGGCAGGCTTGTTGGTGGCCTGCACTGCTTGTTCCAGGAGCAGCTGATGCTGTATCCCATCACAGCATCCTTGCTTCAGCTCTGAGTCCCCTCTGACCCTTGAGTTCAAGCTTAGAGATAGAGCTGCTTTGTGGGAATATTTTATAAATTAAATCAAATTCTGTACTGTATAATTTTTCTTTTTTCCTTTTTATAAACAGGCATTGTTGTAGAATCAGGCTTTAGGAAAATGCAAATTTTGAGCCAAATAATCATTATGGTTTCCTGTTGCCCTTTGGGTTGCTGGTAACATGCCAAATCATGTTGGTAAAAACACTTCAGTAGTTGCATAAAAACTTGGATACATTTAGCTGTCCTGAAAAATGCAGTAATAATGTTTTAGGTGTAATAAGCATTTTTATTATTCTTATTAAGTTTGCTACCCCTACTCTTACGTGTTCCGCCACTAATGAGGAAGTAATGGAAATTAGGATTACAGTGTTTTATTTTGACTCATAAATGCATTGGCTTTGGAAATAGTCTTGCAGTGCTAATAGGAATGCTTGCTCTGTCGGTGTCAGGAATGTATTTCATGATAGGGGGCTGTGTTAAGCAATTGTCTCCTTGCTGGTGAATTGGCTCTTGATGGAGATTCAGAAGAGCTTATTTTAATTAGGTTTTGTTGGAAAACATGGCTCAATTTACTAACTGAGGTAGGTGCTATCTGCCCGTGGACTTTTCACACTGTTAATGCAAAAATTCCAGGATACTTGCTTTTTAGGTGTGATTCTTCTATACTGTTTGTATGAGGAAAAATACTATTGTTCAGTAAGAATATCATATTTTGTATTAGGAAGTGAAAAAAAACCCATCAAGGAGCACATTGCTAAAAGCAATATTTCAGAACGTTCTGCTGGGAAGTTGGATTTTGGTTGAGGAATGTGAAGGTAGTGTGCTGTTACTAACAAAGTACCGAGGCTTTGGAGGCAGCACATTTGCCTTGGGAAAGCAGAGGTGAGCACTGAAAGCCCTGACACGCGCTCTCTGAGGAGACACAGCTTCTCTCTCGCTTGATACCCGGGCTTGCTGGCTAGCTGAGCTCTCCTGTGGCGATTGTAGCTCGGGGAGAGCCGCTTTAGAGCAGCTTTCGTGCTTCGCTTGGCAGAAGGCATGTTAATATGTGGCTGCCCTGTCTGCTTTTCTTTTAAATAGCTTCGCTGTCGTTCAAGGCTGAGCAACGTGCAAAACAAACTCTGAAAATATTTCAGATGCTTTAATTAAAAGTGGTGGAAGTGGAGAATTAGAGCTGCTTCTGTGTTAGGACGGCTTATTCAAACATGCAGCTTAACCAGTTAGACTGCAAGGTGGAAAATACTGGAGATTGTGTATCTGAATTAAGCAATTTTAATTTGGTCTTTCATCTCTGTCATTACCGAGGGATATCCTGCAGGCTGGTTTAATGAACTCAATCTAGAGGTGTGTAGAGGCACATCTCTTTGCTTGACAGCAGCAAGATGGCATGCTATGACTGGCAGACATATCTTCAGCTTGTGTAATTGTCTGCTCTTGTCATACGATGACAAATGGAGCGATGATCATATTAAACAACAAAAAAGTTCAAAGTAACACGAAGGTTCTGAATAAACTCTTGGAATCAAAGAGATTCTCACATGACAGCATGTCAGCATGGGTATTTTTAGCTGAATTAATGCAGCTATAGGAAACTCCCCTCCCCCAGAGAAGTATTACGAAGTGAAGTTAAATGTCAGTCAGAATTTTTAGGTTAAATTCTCGACTTCCTACAGGTGTGGGTGCTTGTCTTGTTAGTGCTCAGTCTGTGTTGCACACACAGACAAGGAGAAAAGTGTCTCAGGTCAGGAGTTTAAAAAAACAAATTAAGTAGTAACTAGAGTTGATCTGTAGCCTGACAAAGCTGAGGTTTTTTTGAATGAGCATCTTCCAAATCCAGATGCTCTAAGGATGAGATCATGCAGAAAAAATTCATCTGGAACTGAGCATAGTTAGGAGTTCTGGCAGTTATGTTAGAGGCTAAAATAAATTCCTTTCTTTGCCTAGTATTTATCCAGTTTTTCATCCCATCCTGGGTGAAAGCTAATGCACTTCTGTGCATTATGGTATGAGGTTCTAGGTTTTGCAGAAGAAACTGTCCTCCTGATAAAGTCTGAAGTCAAGTACAATTTTTCCTTTTGTGAGTAAGAGGATTCTGCGGAAGGGAAGTACCATACTGAAAAATCAGGAAGTTGATTTAAAACAAAATGCAATATTAGACCATTAGGAAACAGGACCTGAGGGGAGAGAAGCTTCTCTCTGTGGCCCCTTTGCCCCACTTCAATTTCCCCATTAGAACTGGGACTGAATGTAGTTAATCACAGTGGAAAATAAGTGATACAGATTTTCCATTTTATTCAATTCTTGGTGCTTGTAGCTTTTCACTTTGGTTCGCTGTCACAGTTTTCATTAAGATTTCCTTTTTTTCCCCTTTCTTTTCTTTCCCTTCCCCCTAATCTTTTTTTCTTGTGATAGGGAAAAAACAATTTTCATCATTTGAAAAAACATATATGCTCCCACACATGGCCAGATTAAAACTTTCTCCTCTGAATGCTTTATTCATAAACATTATAGAAAACTACTCTACTTCTGGTTTGCCATTCTTGTGTGGTACTCCAGCCCTATAAGCACATTTTAGACGCTGTATTCCAAAAAGGCTTTTTTAACAGCTGCCCTGGAGCTGGGTTTTGTTGCCAGGGTGGACGTAGGGAAGTGCAAAGTGCCCAGCCCAGAATTAGTACTCATGTCTGAATGGGTCTGAAATACATCCTTTTCCCTTATGTTTAAAAGCCTTTTTCACTTTTCAGTTGAATCAGTAAAGTATCAGGAAAATGCTTTGTCTTTGTGATATCCGAAATATCCTTAGTTTACTTTTGAATTGGAAAATTTTTACTGTGGTGGTCGTGTTGTGGTTTGATTGTAATGAGAATAGAGCTTTGCACTTGTAGGCCTCAATTCTCAATTTCATCAAGAAAGTTATCTTAGTCAAAAGAATGCCTTACGTAAAAATAGTCTTACACAACTCAACAGTTAAACCTTGTGTGGAATATGTAATTTAACGAAATCTCTGTGTTTCAAGTCTATTAACTGCATTCGCAGAGCTAATTTTATTAGCTATTCTATTCTTAACATCATGTAACTTCCACCTCCTGCAGAAACTACATGTAGCTACTGCTTTGGTACATGTATGAGTAAGGGCATATCTGTATCAAGAAAATATGCAACATGAGAAAGCTCAGGTATGATTCTGTTCCTAGTTTTGGATGCATTTCCGTTTCTGTTTTATTAAATTGTTCCAGTAGAGTATTTTCCCATACAGATGAGACAGAAAGGAGTAGTATTCTTCCTTGACTATACTCATTTAAGCATCGAATAAGCGTGACTCTTAAAGTTGCTGCAGGAAAACCAGTTGAATTTGCAGTCTGCAGAGCTGCAGAAAAATCACTTTACTGTTTTTGTCCTGGTATGTTTAGATATGAGGAGCCATGGAGAGCTGTCAAACATGAACTCCACACTGCTGCCAAAGCTTCCTTCTGAATATAAACATACCTTAAGAAGATGTTCTGCATTAACCCTATTCTCCTTCTAGTAGAGATTAAAATTCAGGAGTAGAGTTGATGTAGCTTAAAAAAGGAATAAAGCAAATCTGGCTTATTTGCTTGTTTTATGGCTTGAATAATAGGCAGTAGATTAATCAGAGGTGTGATTCAACATCTGGACTGTTCATGCAAAGATAACAGGGAAGATGGAGATAGATTGTAGGGGGCTTTAAAGTGTGAAAGAGCAGAGAAAAGGGACTTAGTTGAGAAATGCAAAGATAGAAGTGACCGACCCAACACAGTACTTATAAAAATGATTTTGATTAAATATTCTGATGGGATTCATCACTGTGGAGTAAAAGAATATTGCAGTAATGGGGAAAGAAAAGAGTGAGAGTCTTTCACAAAGCATTTTGGCACTGAGGAAGATTTGTGTCTCTGTGACATTTTGCAGGAAGAATTGGCAAGATTTGTCCCTGATATGAGCACTAGTGCCTGCAGAGGGGTGTGAAACACTTGATAGCCATATTGTATTTTGAGTGACGGTTAGTCAGGCAGCAAGTTGCAGCCTTTTACAAAACTATTCATGCAGTTGTGTGCAGAAAGGTGGGGGCTGGTTATGTTATGAGTCTCTCCAACAGTAAGGGGAAGAGATTGTCAACTCTTGAAACATCTGTCTTCATTTTGACTACAAAAAGTAAATGTTTGGAAGTGATACAGGCAGCATTTTTAGGAACACTAGAAAATAGCATGTTTATTGTAATAAGAAGACTCACATCTCAGTGACCATTTCTATGTTGGTTTTAATCTGACATTCCTTTATATGCAAACTGGTGGCTTACATGTGGTGGATGTGATTGTTGACTGGCTTGCCAGAACTCAGTCAAATGCTTGTTTAGCACCAGTCATCAGCAATTTCTGAAATTGCCATGGGTTAAGTAAGATGATTACTTAGCATCTTCAGGTTGAGTAGAATAAATCTGGGCTTAGATGTGCTGGAAAGGATGCATCTTCTCTGATCAGTCTCTCATTTTCCGTATTTCTGTTACTAAGAGTTTGTGAGTGGATCTCGCTGATCCTGAAACCATCTATGTGGACCAGGGTGATGCCAGTATTTGGTGGAGAATCCTCTGTAGGCAGCTTTGTTTAATGAGAATCTCAGTAGCTGGTATGAAGCGGCAGGATTAGTCCTTGCTGTAGCCTACATTGGAGAGGTTGCGTGCCTGGAGGATGTAAGAACTACAGACCAAGTGCCTCTGCTACCCACGTCAGTGTCATTTATAGAATTTTGAACTGTATGCTGAGGAAGAATAAAGTGAATGTAAATGTATTACTACTCCTATTATAACACTTCAGTAGGATAAAAAGAGAGAGAAAAACTTCAATAGCTCTGATGATAGCCTGCCAGAATAAATGTTGGCTCAGAAGCAACTGCGGTAATGTAGCTTTTTTCTCAATCGTTTTGAGTTAAATGAGAGTGGGGCCAAGCTGAGAAATTAGTTTCTAAGTAGTACTGGCTCTGCTGCTTCCAGGGCGCTCCAAATCTGCCATTTCCCTGTCCTTTCCATTCCTCCTGTAGTCTTAAGCAGAGCTGAGTGGGTCAGGTCAGGGCTCATCAGCAGCAACAGGGTTTATGCTGTGCATGATGCTGAAGGGAATAAGTGATATCTGTGCAGGTGTGATTTTACATTTAAATGTGAAGCTTACTAGTAGCATGGTAAAATAATTTTAATTTTAAAAATGGTGTGAAGAATGCAGATTGGCATGGGTGTCTGATACTTTAGTATCTCACTCTGGCTTTCCTTCTGAGTTCATGGGCATGAGTTCAACTTACATCTGGTCTTACAGCTAAGACATTCGTCTGCTTTTAGGCCTATATGAATAGAGGAGTTGTTTATAGGCAGCTTCTGAAATACATGGGGAAAGTACCATTTTTAGCATTCTAAATTTGAAACGCATATAGATATGACTTAAAATCTTAGCTGTTTAGTCTCTTGGCATTGGAGGGAGAGAAATGTCTGTAATAAAGGCAGAGGGCTGACTTCAGACTGTGGAAAGATATTCTCACTGCTTGTGGCTGTGATGATGGCTTTACCCTCACTGGGCTGGAGGTTTGCTGTTGCTTTTCAGTTCCTTTTAACTGATGGCAAAGGAAGTCTGGGCTACTCTTAGAAAATGCTTAGTGCCAGTTTTCCTACATCATAGGTATTAAGTAGAGGAGGGTGTAGTTGGATGGAGAAACTTTCCTCAAGAGGCTATCAGATATGAAGGTAAATGTGAGACTGTTTGGTTTTGCGTTAAGTATTGTGATTGTCCTAGCAAATACTCTGGTTGCCTTTATTTATTTGTACTTAGCAACCAAAAGACACCTTGGAAATCAACCAGGTAAAAACCCAAGCATCTAATTAGAAACAAAAATTGTAGAAGGCCTTTAGAGGTAGACCCATAGATGTTGCATTGCGCTTGACCTGATCCTGGTTAGAAATAAAATGCCAACAGCAATTCAAAAGCTGCCTTCAATTTTACATCCATGTTTGAAAATGATGACTGTGATTTCCTAATGTGTAAGCACAGGAAAGCTGCAAGAGCCAAAAGTGTTGTACTGCGGATCCATTTTAATTTTGGTGTACCTTTCTGTCTTAATCTTACTCAAACTTCAGTTAATTGGCTGGTGAGATCTTCATCTAATAGAAACTGGCAATTGAATTTTAATGGATCTGTGCTGAGTACATTCCTCCTCATTGGATTCTTTGCTATTAGTTCCCTGTGTCAGCTTATATACCCAATGCTGCAACATAATTTTGGAGGGGAAGGAGGAGAATAACTGAATGAAGGGGCAGCTGAGAGATGCACATGCATTTAAAAATACCTCTTATTGTGGGATATTTAAGTTGAAGGATACTAAGTAAATATAGAAAATTTGATCATTTATCTTAGCATCACAGAATGTTGCTGTTTATGATTTAGTTGTAGCAGAGAGGATTGGTTGGGACTGTGCTGTTGCGGTATTGTTTAATTTATACATGCTCCTTCCTAACAAAAGATGTCAGTACCATTGGATGTTGGTTTGGTTTCCTGCCTCTCTCTTTCTCTTGCCAGTGTTCTAGTTGGAGACAGGATTACAGTCTTGGGAACCTCTGTTTTGCACATGTCTGTGCACTGCTCACGAAGAAGCAATCACTGTAACTCATAAATATGTGCACTCATCCTCCAAAGACATATAAAACATATTTGAGCTATAAGGCTATACAAACACGGAGCAATGCTGATGATGACATGCAAACCACAAGGGGAAGCTTGACTGGCTCGATCTTGTTAGAACCTGGAAATGTTTGCATAGCCTTGTTGCTCAGCTGTGTTTCTTCCTTCATAGTTGGGTGGGTAGGTGGGTATCAAAGACTTGAGTGAAAGGCTTTCTTCAGCCATGTCATATATTAAATCCTATCCTGTTGTCCAGCTTTTTAGCCTAAAGTCTGGTTTTCTAGTTTCCTTCCCATTGCTTCTTACAGCTGCAAATAACCCCCAACTGTAATGACCCAAGGACCAGAACTCAGAATGTGATTCTTGGTCTGCAGCAGTTCTCCTGTTGGACAGTGTCAGAGGAGCTGTGTAGCCTGGAAGAGATGCCTCTGTATTATGTGCTGCAGGTCACATGCAGCTTTATAATCAGTGCATTCCTGCACCAGAAGCAGTTTCAAGGACTGTTGGATCATGTGTGGAGTGAAGCTGGACATGATTGTGGCCATAAAATTATTGCTGTGCTGTAAGGAAGACACTGAATGAGTTGCTAAAAAAAAAAATAAATAATTAAAACGTATTTTCTTTCCTTTTATGTAATTTACTTTCTCAGATTTGCTTTCTCAGGACAGAAGAGGAGAAAAAGTTGTTCTAGTTTCTTTTGCACTTCTTCTATTTTGCATGTTAAAACAATTCAGTAATACTTCAATTGCAAACAGATTTTTTTTTTTCCATTTCTTGCTTTCTTTCTCCCCTACCCTCTCTACCTTCTAAAAGTAGAAATTTTACATTGAAAGTGTTACTTTCCCTAGCTGGTAATTCTGGTCTTCTGGTGGTGATGGAAAAATTGGTTTTTCATAGCTGTGACTTCACACAAGTCCAATACAGCAGGAAATATCACTTTTAAAATTTATAAAATTGAGATTGTGCATTTTGAGGCTGAGAGGTGTGGTGGGGCCAAGGACTAACCTGTTTTTTGGACAAAATATGTGTCTTCGAAGCAGAATGTGATTTGACTGTGTTGTTTGTACAACCTGTCAGAAATTACATATATGTAGGTGCTAGTATGTTATCAATTAATGTATGATTAAATAGAGGATTTGAGAGCATATGTTCTATTATGTGTGATTTCCTGTGGTAATGATGCCAAAATTCATGTTGCTTACAACAGCCAGATGGAGTTAAGGTTGGTCCTGACTGTGTCTAAGGTATAAGCCTCTGTTTCAGAAAAATAGCAACTGTGGATATTTTCAAACAGCGACTGGTGCCTGGCTCTGCAAAGGGTCGAAAGAGAGGCTTTAAAAATTATTCCACCATGTGCTGTACAATGAGGCATGACAAGTGTCATGGGCTGGCAAAAATTGTTTACTTTGGTTTTGTCACATGTAAAGGCAGGATGATTTTGTTTTCTGTGAGTTTGGAACAGCATTTGATCTGTTTGTCCTTTCTGAGTCTCACAGAAAAGTGACTGCACCTTTAATTTCCCCTGAGTGACTGCCAGAAATTATTTGTGTATCACTCCAGCACTGGAGCTGCCACTCTAACCCACTTCTTGCTTTGCCAGGCTATAGTGACTGTTGTCTATCTTGGCTTTCCAAAGGAGATGATGCAGTAGCAGTGATACCTGAACCACAGATAACTTCCCCTCTTTTTTCAGTGACCACAAAGCTTCTTGGGTGATGGGCTAGACCTAGCTGGGCTGGCCTGTCAGCTGTGGTATTTCTCTTATAATGGTGTGTCATAGATTATTTATTATGTTGTTTTGTCCCACCTTGTATTTATGAACGGAGATGAAGCATTGCTTACGTGCTTTGCTTGACAGACCTGTTGAATGTCTTAAAATGGATTGCAGATTCCTTTGGAAGTGGTTTTGCTTTCGATCATGTGCATCATGAGCTGGTGTGGAGAAAAGACAGCTCATTAATTTTTGCTGAGTATGCTATGTGGCTTTTTATTTCTGTAAGTGTTGAAAGGGAGAGCAAAGACAAAATAGCACAAAAAATTGCCAGAACTAGTCAACTGGAGTTGTGGGAAAAGTTATATTGACATTTGCTGTGTGCATTTAACTGTCTTGGTTGACTTTCTGTGAATGAAATTGAGCATTATTTGGGATGTTTCCTAGTGTGAGATCTGTACCTTAACAAAACTTTAACTGTTGGGACCTAGCAGTGCTGAGTACCTGCTCCTTACTGACAGGACACTGGGTTCCGTGCCTGCTGGGCTTGTACCTAAAGACCTCAGAGAGTGGCAGTTGACATAGGCTGTATTTGTAAAATCAGGTTTTGCTAACACCTTTGATTACTTTGATTATAAAGACAAAAATGTTTAAAGGAAAATATGCTTTATTGTAACAGCTGGATTTTGGGGAAAAAAATTGCATTCTTCATTTACGTTTTGTTTCTCCCTATACTGTGAAAGGTGGACTAAGACTGGTTGCAGGCCTGTGTTGGGGAAAATTTTGATTGGTGTCACATCCTGTAAGTTCATTTTGGAAAGCTTCTTAAGCAAATAATAGGTAGGTTTAAGTGACTAAAATTCTATGTCTTTTGAACTGAGGCCTGTTGGTCTTAAAATACAAATAATTAATTCTGCAGCCTCTAAAAAGAAGTACAACATTTGCTCTTCTTTCCAACTTGGCAGCTAAATGAAGGTGGTGCAGTCAAAAGGAAGTGGCTACAAATAGATGAAGCATATTGGTTGTGAGTCTGCCAAAGGTGGCCAGCTGTATTGCTATTTTCAGCTAATTCTATGCACTTAATCAGAGTTTTTGCTTAAATTAAAGACTAAAGGTGTATTTAGTGATCATTAGGCCCTCCTTTATAGAAGAGCTTGTTCCATGGTTTAATAATGGGGATGACAGAGAAACAGAAGGCAGCCAGCTAACCATTACTGTCATTTTTTCTATGCTAAAATATATAAGGCCTCTGTGACCCTTACAGGTTTTAATTCGTATTTTGACATAAATGCCACTTTTGGTAGAACCACATCATTCAGATTCTTGACTTTTTCACTTTGGCTGGATGATTTCAGAAAGAGTGAGCCATAAAGAGCACTGTACAAAAGATTCTGTGGAAACTCCTGCTACCACATAAACTCAAGTGAGCTAAATACCCTGTAAGTGAACCTTTCAGTCTGAGTTTTTCAACTCTGCCTGTAATAAAGGGTGCCTCAGGTCAAAAGGCTGCTGCTGATCATGCTCCTAGTTTCTCAAGTTTTTGGAAACTTTGCAAAGCTGTTATTGAGGGAAAAACAGAATGGAAGCCAAATATACAGGTTTCTCATCTATATAGGCAATATTTTAGTTTCTCAGAGACTTGGAGGAGTTAAAAAGGCAAGCAAGAAGCAGTGGAAAGTGTACATAGAACATTTATATATTAAAAATGTTAAGTAATTTAAAAAATAATTAGAATTAATCAATAGACATTCCTGCAGTAATTCCTGTCTGTTTTTTTTCTCTCGTTTCATGCCTTTATCTTTGTCCTGAATTCACTGAAGGGATACTTCTCCACTGGCCTGGGTCTGGAATGTACCTTGTAGGTTTTGAGCTCTACAAAGTTTTGGGCATTGTCAGACACAGCAGGGCGCCTTGAAATGCTCTTAAAGAGATTAGTCTTATGTCACAAGCTAGCAGATTCTTTTTAAGTGTGAGCAAGGCAGCAACTACAGCACGTTTGCATCAGTGGATGTGGTTGGTTGCACCTTAACCTGGCAAAATGAGCTAACACCATTTGTGGCGGTGCCTTTGCATTGTTCCTGGTGCTTCCCAGTGGATGGGCTGTTCTTAGCATTGGGGTCTGCTTTTGACTTAATTCCTGCAAGGGCACATGAAACAAGAAAACTGCCTCTCCCATGCAGCAGCACAATAAATATCCTGTAAGGTCTCAGTCCACAAACCCTGTTATAATGCTGCAATTTACGATTGTTGTTATTTTGTCAGGAAAACCATGAACAAAGGCTCTAAATAGGGAAACTCAAAGGCACCAATACATTCAAGAAGGAATTTTTTAGGAGGTTCATACTGATCGCCATGCACCCGAAGTTGAAATGCATGATCTGTGGTGTGCTGGAAGCGTGACTGAGAACATTTGCGCTCTGCTGATTTATTCTGCAGAGGTGCAGAGTTGGTTAGCATGGCATTAGCACTGCTACAAGCTGTTGTGGTGTGCTACCTTCTTAATAAGGAGTCTGTAGTCCTCAAGATTGCTCCTTGGACTCAGTGGGGCTGGAGAGCTGGCCCATGTGTTGTGAGACAGGACTGTAGGAATTGTTTGACCTGAGAATGTTTGTGCATTGATGTCCAGTGAGGGTGGCATTTGTTGAAAAAACACACATCTCTCACCCACATTTTCGATTATGGATAGCATCCCTTGAGGAAATACACGCTTCTGACAGCGCTGCCAGGAGAATGAATGCTGTTGGGGTGGATTGGGTAAATCTTTGTAGAACAGATGTGCTGAACTACTTTAAACCAGTGAATAAAATGCATATATAGTTGTTTTAACTTGTGGTGTTATTGTATCGTACTAGAATTGAGTGTTAGACAGTTTGGCATTCTCTGATAGTTGATTAGCAAAGTCTTTTCCTCCCATAAAAAATACTTTTCCAGTTGGATCACCCTTTGTTTATTTGTTTGCTTGTCTTTTGATCTTGAAAGACAAAACAGCTGTTTGCACACAGCAAAATAGCTGAATATGGTTTCTTGAAACATGTGCTTCAAGGGTGGTGTATGTGTCTCCCTGAAGTATTTCCTGAGGTTAAAGCATGTGATAACAAAACTATTTTTGACCTGAGCAAGGCAGAGTCTGTGGACAAACTCGTGAGGAGCCGAGGTGGCTCAGGGACGAGCATCCTTCTGTGCGGCAGCACTTGAAGCAAATGGCCGAATAGAAGATGGGGTTTCTTCCCTTGCTGCAGTAACTTGAACTGAAATTAATTTTAAACAGCTCCCTTGCCTTTCAAATCTGCGATGTGTCTGCCTTTACTTGGAAGATCTGAGAAAGCAGGCTTTAGAAAACAAAAAGCATTGTTCCCTGTAACGAACCGTCAATTGGTCCGTCATGGTTTTCAGTTGTATTTGTGATTACGCTTGTGAAAGAGATTAAAATACTTCTCTTTTATTATCAGCAAAGTGAATTCCCCTGCTGCCCATTGCTAACAAAGCGTGCCTGGTCCAGCTCTGCTCTGCCTTGGGCTTCCCTTCTGTTCCCCACGTGCTTATTCGGACTGCTGTTCAGACTGGTGTATATGTGGCAAAATCTGCTCAAATTCTGTATCTTCGTGGTGGGTTTAAATTCGCAGATTTCTCACTTACTCTAGACTCACTATAATTGTATGGAGAGCTTAAGAAGAATTCTGCTTCTGTATTTATGAATATTTTTTGAGCATTCTTCACGTTAGTTAAAGCCACAGAGCATATCAGTGAAACTATGTTCTGAAATGCAATTTACAGGTTTGGATTTTTTTGTCTTTTTTGTTTGCTTTGTTGTTGCTGCTGTTAATGCATTTCTTCTATCTACTCTATGAACTCTGGTCAGGAATACTTATTGTTTCATATTTGGTTTTGTCTTCTGGTTGTCTGAAGAAGTTCTTTCTTATGTGTTGTGGGACAGTAGGGTTTTTTCACACACTTATTTCTAATCTACCACCTCTTTTTTTATACGTGCAAAGCAATTTGAAGACAAAACATAGACCTGCTGTCATTTTAAAAATTATTTTGACATACTGCCTATGGTGTAACTTTGTTCCCAAACTGCAGAACTGATGTGTGTAGCTTATTGAAAACAAGTACTGTGCATATTTTGCATCACTGATTAATTTGTGATTGCTCCGAGAATCCTACATTTGAACAACACATTTTGAAGAGATGCTGGCTCCATTTCTCCTGCGTAGAAACAGAAACTCTCACAATCAGGAGACCCAGCATGATGCTCTCCTTAGCTGTGTGCAGTCGGAAAAGTTATGACAGCATTTAAAATACAGACACCTTGGTTTGATGCCTTCCTCTTTCAAGTCAGGGACAAAATCTAAGAGCCATGTACAGGATGGAGGAGCCTGCCTGTCCCTGTCACTACTGGGGCTCAGAGGGATGGTGTTGGGGATGCAAGGTTCTCCCAGCTCTTAGTTGAGGTGCTACCTTGGCATGATGTCAGCACCTGGGAGTCTGGCAGTGCCTCCTGTAATTAACAGCATAAGGTCCAAATTCTCTGCTTGGGACAATTTTGAGGAAAGGTTAATGCTGCCCAGGCCTGTAAACTTACTGCTAATGAACTGTTTGCAGTAACTCGGCAAGCAGTTAAAGTGTGTGGGTTCAGCAAACAAAGTGCAGTGGAAAGTTTATGTAATTAGTGTTAATGTTTGGTACAAAACACCCCATCGACAGTATCAGCTGACTTATCTCATTATGGAGCTATAGCTGTTTCATGAATCTAATAAAACATGAATTTTTTGACATGAAATTAGGTTAGAGACTATAAACATAAACTCTGGCTTCTCTGCCCCCTGCACAAAGCAGCATTTGGGCTTGTCTTTTATAGCAAGCATTGGCTTTATATTTGAGCAGTAAGGGCCAGGATACTGTCATTCTGGAAAGTCCTTCTGTCAGTCCCTTAAAGAGAAGAGTGTTTTTCAATTTCCTTTACTGAGATCTGGAGTTTCTTACTCAACCGTCGTGGAAGGTTTAACCGAGCTATTACTTAGTGTTATGAAATACTGAGACTCTTGCTCTGGAAGGATAAGCGTTGTTCCCATCTCCTCTGCTTCCGTAGCACGTTTCTGTGACATACACTATGGCTGTGTAGTCGCTGTCTCCGTTTTCTTCTAGTGTTGGAAGGCAAAAGGTCATCTGTGGAAAGGAGACGGGAAATAATTGCTGACTACTGCAGCGGTAGGAACCAAACCTTGCTTTGCAGAAGGATGGGGGAAGTCCAGCAGTCCTGGATTGCGTAGCTCCTGGGGCAGCTGTGGCTTAAGCCAGTTGAAGGATGGGCTGCAGTGTGAACCTGAGCTGCAGGGTGTCATTCAAGCTGGTGATGAAAGGGGTGACTTCACTGTAGTGGAAGCCAGGCAGAACTGAGTTGTGGGGAGCACTTGTTAATTTCCTGACTCTAGTGAAATATAAAATCCCTCTTGAAATAACACTTTTTAAATAATAGTATTGTTTGTTTAGAATGTGAATAGAACTTCAGGGAGGTTAAAACATATTCCTGGAAGAAATGGAGTAATTTCTGAAATCTGGAACATGAAATAAAGTTGATGTTAGGGCACAGGGTTGGTAAGCAGGAGGAATGGCTGGGGCTGCTTTCTGCACTCATCAGAGCCTTTAAACAAGGCAAGAATGAACATGCTGTAGAGTTATAGGATGTCTGAGGTTACCTGCTGTGAAAGAGCACATTAGCATGCTGTGGTATTTTGTTTGAGGTTTTGAGAAATTATCATATCCGGATAGCAAATCCTTGTATAGAAATATACTACTGCTTCTTCTTGAGATAGTTTCCTTTATCCTGGGGCATTTTATCCTCCCCAAGATGTAGTTTAGTAAAACTGTCTTCATTCAGAAAGTGAAGAAATCTATGGTGTGATACTTTTTTTTTTTTTTAAGCAGCCCCATAGTCTGTTAATATGTGATGTTTTCACAACAGGAGGATTGACAGATAACTAACTGGATTTTCCTTTTGCTTTTTTACAACATTTCATAAATACTGAATAATTTTCCTTAAGATGAATTGTTTTCATTCTGCTGAGTAATTCAAGTGGAAAAATGCCAGGTATTGGTAACCGACCTGGTATGCACAGTGCCTCAAAGTATCTTCAGTTATATTTAATATAAATACTGTAGGCCAGTCATCATCTTGGGGATCCTGTCTCTCCCTTCTGCTGTGCAAATACCAGCACCAGCTGGGGCATTTTTGTTACTACGTCAGCTGCAGCAGTGGCATGGTAGTGCTCTGTGTTACTTGTGGAGAACATGGCAGAGAAACTTTGATTTTCTCCTCTGGCAGTACGTCGCTAGGGGGAATAACAAAGTTTGTTTGCCACATTTGGCTAGTAGTTGCTAGCTAACTGTAGTGCTCCGTGCTTTTCTCCTGTGGGTGTAGGTAATCTTGGGGGATGCTGACAGTCAAAAAAATGCTCCTAGGGCAGGATACCCATAGCAACTTAGGGTGGAAATACAAACACAGGGTGGTTTAGTAGCTGGTCAAGCATCATTCCTTCAGTGTTTTGCAAAGGTAAGGGAAGGATTGTATGTACATATCTATTTGCTTTTTAGCACTTGGGTTTTCTAAATGTGTCATTATGAGAAGATTAAATATGTTAAGTTTGGAGTTTGTTTTTTTTTTTTTAATTCCTAAAGTTTATGTTACTGAGTGAAAGTTAAGTAAGTCACTATGTTTTGGAATATTTGGTAAGTATCATACGTACTGTAGAGTCTCCAGGGTTTTAGGAATAAGCTACTTTCCAGGACCTCTGATGACATCCAGATAATACATGATATTGGCCAGAGGTAAAGCTGCTTCTTTTTAATAAACTGTTGCAAATTTCCACTACTTGCCTTGGAGAAAACCTGTCTTCTGGGAAATGGAAATTTATTTGGGACTTATTCCAAGATAAGGTTATGTTCAAACGTTTTCTTGAGTCTGGAACAAAACACAGACAAGAAGAATATAATTTTAATGAGTACAAGATGCCTGCAAAGTGCTGCTCTGAGTTCATCGGTAAATGAACTATCCCGACCCCAAGAGCAGTATTTGGTGTCTTTGGCTCCATTAAAGGTCTGTGTGGGACCAGCAGGTTTTCTGGTGGATAAACGTGCTGAAGTGACTGAGGGCAGGAGCCAGGGAGAGTGCACAGTTGAGACGGAGAGTTTGGCTGCGGTTGGGAAAGATGTGATAATATATTTTGCTGCTGTCAAAATGGGTGGTGGAGGTCAGATTAATCAATTCTTTTGGTCCACAGAGAAGCCTGGTGAGACCATAACCAGCGGAGGTGGAGAGGTGGGATGTGTGGTGTGACTCTGGGGCTCAGTGGAAGGGGAACTAAAGAGAGGAGAAGACTAAAGCAAGCAGAGGAGTCAACCTCCTCATTTGGCAGCAGGGTGTTACAGCCTCGAGGAGCTGCATCTTAGGGCTTTTTCCAAGCCTATCAGGTCTCTCAGTTTTAGGGGACCACTGGATCCACCACTGGATTTCGTGGGCAGCTCGTGGTTGTGTACTTGTATGCCAGCTGTTTCTGAAATCCCTGCTACATCCTGCAGCCTGTGGGGCAGGAGGGGAAAGAATGCAATGGCAGCACCAGCCATTTCCAGTTGATGGTAAGAAAGGATAAGCAGATTGAGGATGGGGGGCAAGTAAAGCAATTTTTTTGTTGTCGCCTGCTTGCATTAATGAGAGGGGTTGTGAGGTGCCTGTGTATGAGTTTAGATTTTGCTAAGCCAACTGATCTGTAAAAGCAGAGAGTAAATCCATTTTTCCCCCCACTACTTTAGTAATTGGCAGAAGGCAGAAAGTCATTGTTGACTGAGAATAAACAGATTTCAGGCATTCCTAGACTGAGAAACCTGCTTAGCTTTCTAAAATCGGTCTCCCTGGTGCTCTGCTAAAAGCTTAATTGGCTGACATTTTGTATGTGAGAGATTTGCTCTGCTGGCCTAAATTGAGTTATTTTGTGTAAATGTTTTTGTGGGGTTTACAAAATATTCTCCTCAGAACATACGTGTGTGTAAACTCTGGACTGTTTCTTTTGAAAGAGTAATAACGAGTACTAGATGTTGTGGCTTTGGCATACAGGGGAGAATTTAACATGGAGTTCAGTTTACACTTCCAGTTAACCTTCTGAGGGATAAATATCTGCTTTTTTCCCCCTGCAAAACCAGCTGCTAAGATACAGTCTTCCTGTAAGTATGAAAAACGATGGCTGTGCTGGTCATGCCAAATTTTGAGGGATGGATAGCCACTTTTTTTAAGCATTCATTTCTTAACTGTTTAAGTGCTGCAGCTTTGTCATAACAGGTACAACACAAAGCTCTGCAAGCGCTTGAATCCTTTAAAAGTTGCCAGGTCTCATTAGGAAGGAGTTAAACGTTGCTGCAGGGCCACTCTTGCTGCCTGTCTCTGGCTTCAGCAGTGACCAAACTGTCTCCTCCTCTCTTCCTTACAGTGCTCGAAAGTCATCTCACACACTTCCTCACTCTGTTTTTAGTACATTGTAATTAGTATTTTCATTCAAGCTTTAAAATTCTTTGGAGATTTGCCTAGGAGAGGGCTGTGCACTTTTAACCCAACTGCAGAAAAGGGATCTGCATCGTATTAACCGTGAAATTTGCAGGTCAGCTTTGGAATTTCAATATTTGGTGTTTATAACTTGCTGCCTGGTTTGGTCTTTTTTATTTCGCATTAATTTCCACCTCTTGTACTCCCAAATGTGACTGTGTTTCTCTCCTTTTATAATATTTTTTTCCCCATTGGAATCAAGTGCTTACTCCATCCAAATATTTGATGAACTTTTTTGGCAGAGATCAGCAGAGCTGCAGAGTTGCTACTTGGGGCTTTCTTTGCTGGAGATCTGGAATGAGTTTAAACATTAAAGTTTGTTTAGTTTTGGATATAACAAAGGCTCTCCTTGAACCTTTTTTTTTGCATGCTGTTAGTAGAGTAAACTTGTGTAGGACAACAAGCACCTCCACCCCTGATTTAGGTGTCCGGCAGTCCATACTAAGGATAGATAAGCCTAATTTCTTAGAGAAACAGGGCATATACAGCAGCTTTGTTTCTGTCATCCTGCTCTAAAAACTAGTCTTCCAGTTCCTAACCAGAAGAGGATTTAGGAGTATTTTAAATAATTTGCTGATTCTGTTTTTTTAATCATGGAGTGAGCTAGAGTGATCCTGAACTGGTGGAGCTGTGATCAGAAAGGCAGGCAAAGCTCAGCAGTTGTGTCTGTGTTGCAATGTGTCAATGCCTCATGCCCAGCGGCTGGGAGAGCTGGCGGGGATGGAGGAAAAATGTCATTGCTACGGCCAGAGGAGCACAAGATCTTTGGGAACAAAGGCCATGCAGCCAGGGAAGAACCTCACTCTTCCCGTCCAGGTCCAGCAACCCCAGCTCAGTTCCCTTTCTGTTCCCTTGCCATTGTACTTTGACTGGACTTTATTCAGATATAGTGGTTAGAGAGACTGAAAACAAAAGGCATGGTTGAAATGCCAAAGATTGAGACTATTTTTGGAAAACGCTAATGTATCAGAAATTGTTGGAGGTGCCAGCTGTGTGAAAGAGGGCTAGTTGAGTCACAGAGGCTGGGCTGCGGTGGGTGCAGCCCCAGGGGAAGGAGGCTGGCAGGGGGAAAGGCTCTGGTACATCATCTGTGAAGGAAGAGCTTCAGCCAAAGGTTGTTTCACTGCAGGTTGAGGTTGTGTGTGTGTTAAGAAGCTGGCTACAATAGGCACTTTTAATAAACATTTATGGGGAGTATTCACACTCTCTGTGTGTTGGTCTGTAGGAGGGTGTGCTGCTCTCCCACGCCTTCAGTTACATCCCAGCCTCGGAGTGATACAGCCTGTCCCTTTGGCTCAGTTCTCTCAGGAAATGCTTCAGTGTTGCAATGTGCAGGGAAAAAGGAATCCTGAGCACAGTCCCTCCTTGTCTGCCAGAGGAGCACCAAGAGAACATCTGAGAATTTTTGTGGGACACTTGTTTTCCTGCTTTGTTGTAGAGCAGTACTGTAGTGCCTACCCTGCAGGCAGCCACTTCTGGAGTAGGTGCTCAAAAATGTTTTGAGTTTGTGGATGGTTAGATCAGGAAATAACACGTGTGCCTAAACCAGTTAATTCTTCTGGGGTGCATGCTGTGTTATTCACTCCAAAAGGTCAGTAATTGCAAATACAATTTTTGAAGTTAGATGGTGTGGTCTGAGCCAGATTGGTAGCTTGCTTCCACATAAAAGCGTGAGTCATGCTCCCTCCTCCCTCCTCATTAGCTTGCTGGCTTCTGCTCTGCTCTTTGTATCACCTCAGCCCTTCATCTGTTTGCAGAGCAAACATGATCAATTTGCTGATTTGTTAGACACCCAATCAAAAAACAAGCGATGAGGGAGGAGTGGGAATGGAGAGGAGGGTGTTGGACTGGTCAGCAAGGGCAGGAGCTTGCTCAATCACATTGTCCAACCACACCCTTGGACAAACACGGCTCCCTGGCTGCCAGAAATCATCCCTTGATCTTTCACTGTAAAGGAAGCAGAGTCCTTCTGAGAAGCAGTGGGCACATGGACTTACTGGAAGCCAGGGGTGCCAAAGTGAAACTCTGCCTTGTTTTGGCAGTGATGCGCAGCTGTGTGCACAAATGTGATTTTACCCAGTTTTCCTTTCCAGACTCTTATGATGAGCCATGGTTGTGTTGCAGCTTCAGGGACTGGGCATCAAAAGCCAACAACCTGGATGAGCCAGAGGTGTGAAGGTGAAATCTGTCCCAAATTTGCCATTGCTCTGTAGGTGTTACAAAAGTGAGAAGTATATAGTAGAGAATATTAACAACCTGATGTAGTAGAGAATGTAATTTATTGTACAATTGACAGTTAGATATTTTCCATCAAAACTGGAGATTTTTATATTATGGAAATAATGCCAAAGTCTGTAAAATCTAACATTTTGTGTTGTTTCCTAGAGGATATGTTGTCAAGGGTTATGTTCAGTGACAGCAAATATGAGTAGACAGGGTCATCCACTGAGCTGATCAGTCACCAGCCTGAGAAAGTGCTGTTGAATTTTTACAGCCTCTCCATGGCAGGAATTGGTTGACCTTAGTGCAGACTAGGGGAAGAGTCTTAGGGAAGGCTTCAGGACTGACCTAACCGGTTGCAAATGTGGTGTTACTGTAGTTGTTATGAGGGCTTCCTTTGTATCCATAAAGTACAGCTTGTGTCTGTACATTTTGATAACATGCTACTTAAGAAAATGAGTGAGCTGGGATTTTGCCAATGTGAGCAGGCTTACTTTCTTGATAAGCTCCTAGATGTAGTAACTGCATAAAAAAAGAGAAAAACAGGAAAAGTTTATAGCAGAATAATGTTTTTACTCCATTCACATGATGTTGAGGAACTTCTAAAAACTTTATTATACAATTTTGGGGTTTTTTTACTCTGCAAAGTTTGCATTGCATTGTATCACATTTGAGACCAGTATAAAACCACTGTAAGTGCTCTGGTGCCGATTTTATGAGAGGCAGACCCATTGGCTGGGCAGCCTGAGGTTGGTATTTGCAGGAGGGACATTGCTTGTCAGGGAGGAATGGCAACAGTAGATGGAAACTGCAGAATAGCCAAGTGAGCCTAAGTATGTGGGTCGAGATGCCTGTACTTTGGTGCTGAGGGCCCAGCAGGAGTGGACTTCTCCAGATGAGATGCATAGGGACAGCAGTTCACTTGTTACCAGCCTTCTTGGAGGGTTTTTTGGTGGTGATGGTGTGTTGGAATGGTGGGTGCCAGGAACAGGCTCTCACCACCACAGCAAATTACCTGGCTTGCTGTCTGCTCCTAGCCCTTTACAAGAGATACCCTGGAGCAAGGGAGCAGCCAGAAAGTAGGAGATTGAGTTATTCTGACAATGTGACTTTCCCTTGGCTGGCTGGTACCCTAGGAGAACTGTGGGTGGGTGGGAATTTATTCTAGTACCTGTGGTTTATGTGCCACGAAAGTCTGATGCTTTCAGCACATCCACTTGTATAGGTTTGGTGGGGTGGGTGGGCATGGAGAGCTGTGTGGCTCCCGATCACCACAGTAAGGTTTCATAGCCTGCCAGAGGGAGAACTCAGTAGGGATAAAGATTTGCTGTGGAGTTCTTTGGTTTTTTAAACTGAATGGTTTCTGCCAGCTCCTCTCTTCAAGGTATTCAAGACTTCGTACTTATGTAGTGTATGCCATGAAAAGACCTTCCAGGGGTTTGCAGACATTTAAGTCCTTCTCCCACAAATGTTGGGGGGCAGGAAGGAGTGTCACCATGTTTATGTAAATAAGGAGTCTTAACTTACTGGGAGTTGCAGGCAAACAATGCAAGAACTTTTCCTGGACCTGCTTCTTGTTTCTGGGTTTTTCATGCAAGACCTTCTCCTCCATCAGTCCCTCTTGGCTGCCGCACTTAGACCTGTAGTTCTCTTCTGGGCAGAGCCAGCTGGTTGCTTATGCTGGCTTTTGAAATACAAGGTGTTTTCCTTTCTTGCACAGTTACAAGTAGCAGACCTGTCATGGCAGTTTGGCTATCCCCATCCTGTTCAGCATGCACTGAGATGGAGGATGCTTGGAGGAAATACTTTCTGTTCACTCAAATGCCGTGTATTAATCATAAGTGCCAATGTCACAGTAGCTAACAAATTAGATGCATCCTCCTTCTACTTCCTCCATGGTTCCTGGAATAGCCTCTGAATGGTGTCTTGTCTCAAACTGTGGTAAATTAGCCTAGAACAAAGGCATTATGAACAGGACTCACAGATGTCATGGGAAGAAACGAAAAATTGCAAGGCTTTACTTTTGTGCTGTTGTCACAGAACTTCTTCCTTTTATCTTTTCTTCGTAAATGATTCAAAGCTCTAAGGAGGGTAACATCCTCTTTTTAAAACCTACTGTCAAAACAGAAAGGAAATACACAATGCAAACAAAAAACGAAATTCTGTTTAGGTGACAATGACCTGTCTAAGTAGTCCACGGTGTGTGGTCCAGAAAGCCAAAGTAGCTTCTGTTTAATTTACAATATGTACGTGCTCTGAAGAGTGCATCAGGAAAAAGGAAAAGGGAAAAAAAAAAAAGGAAAAAAACACCCTTCTGGAAGAGGGGGGATTAGAAGCAAACTGACAGACTGTTTATTACGCAGCGTATAACTTACCAAATGGCTTCATTTTTCTTAGTGGTCCAGACTTGTCACTTCCATTTGGCAAACTCCAACGCTGCAAATTCTGAAAGCAGCTATTATTGGCTTCTGCTTGAATTGTGCTCAGCTCATATAAATTTGGTGTCTGATCTTTTATATTGAGATTAATAAATATTTATTTAAGCAGACCAAATATCGCCAGGCCTTTCCTACAAAATTTGAATCCAGTGCAAGATTTTCAGGTAGGCATGTGTAATTTAGCTTCACACTTTACTTTCTTTTTCCTGCCTCAGTACCTCTCTGTTCTGCAGTGCTATATGTAAAAAGTGTAGCCAAACAAATAGGCAGGGACTGTTACTAGATAATTGTGTTAAGAATGTGCAACACTGGGTGGTTTAACATGGAGGAAAACATACAAAGTAACTCTTGTTCAGCACAGCACATGCCTTTTTCTTAGTTAGGCCCATTACTCTAGTATATTACGTGTATTAAGAATTTATATTTTATTGTTTGTGTGCAACTTGGACAATCCTGCTGAACTGGTCTAAAGAGCCTTCTTTTAATTCAAATTCATCCTCTCCTTTTGATTGTTTCTCTACATAGACCAGCCATCATATAACAAGGTGTCATCATTTTACCAAAAAGCATGTGTAGAAAAGACTTCCAGGGTTCTGTTGGGGCAATGTACATTTATGTTCTTTCATGCTCTGTCACTTCCAGTTCTCAGATTCAGGATTGGCTCCCATCATTTTATGTGTGCAGATGGATCTGGGAAGTAACTGGGGTACTACCTGGCTGCCATCTGTGCAGCCAAGCATACAGCTTTTTCTCCCCAGGGTATTTGCAGTGGCAGGCTGGCAAAATGTCCTGTGAGGGGCCTGCTGCCCTTGTGGACAGTCAGTCTTGTCTCCTGCAGCCCACTCCAAGTGGCCTGTCCAATCCTTCTCCTCTCCATGGATGTTACCACTGCTTAGTTTAGAAAAAGGAGTGATGAAAAAAAAAGTGTGAAAGAAGTGTGTGTCAGCAGAGAAATAGGGAAAAGTGCTCTGGATCTTCAGTGGTCATGGAGTTTTGAGCTGCACTTTCCTTAGAGTTTGCTTCTGCCTTCCAGGAGGTTGTAATTAGCCCTCTGCCCTTTGCCATTAACCTCGTAAGTCCATTCCATCCTGTTCCTGGCCGGCTCTTCCTGGTGCCTGTTCATTGAGTATTGGGCAAATGCAGTGTTGGAGATGCTGTTCCTGGAAAGACTGTGTGCCTCATTCTCTCTGTAGAGCACCTCAGGTTGGAGCTTGGGAGCAGAGGTTGGGAAGGGAGCACACGCACCATCCTCCCTTTCCCAGGCTCCCATCCAGGAGGTGTTACGCTTTGTCTCGATGGAGATTTCAGCAGGTGGTGAATCACATCATTGCCTAATACCTTAAAGCTGAAATTTTCTGCTGCCAGTTTTCAGGCATCCATCAACCTGGTTGATTGATTCATCTGTCCAGCAGAATGGCTGGAGACATTTATATGATTCTTCCCCATGTTACTATGAGAATTAGCAGGGAGATTCAGAGCGCACTGAGCAAATTAGTAATTTGCCATTCTTTTTTTATTTCTTGCTTTTAAGATACCTGTCCCATTGCCTGATAAGGGAATTTATCTGTAACACCAGTTCTCTCTGTATTCATAGTTCTCCTCTGTGAATATCCCCCATTGCTTGTGAATTTTCAAAGATTTTCCTTTGAAGTCCAGGAAAGCTTTTATTTTAAAAATGCTCTGAAGAGCTCAGAAAAGCTGAACCTTGTGATCCACATTCATAGGCTATTAAAAGTTGTCCCTTATACCTTATGTAGGAAGATTTTATTTTGATCTTCTGCACCATTCTCCCCTGTACTTGATGATAAGGGAGTCATATTTGGATTTTTGCTTTAGTTTTTCCTAGGGGAAAAACAAGCTAATAACCAACAACAAAAAAATAGTCCCCAAAACATCAAGGCAAACAGATTTCTCATTAGTTCTGCTTCAGAAATCTGTTTTAGGAACCTAAATGTGTATTGAAACTCTCAAACATTTTACAATAGTGGGAGGGATATGGAGCCTTCAGTGAAGGCATTCATACTCCTACACCTTCATCAGTCACCAGTGGAGGGGGAAGAGGAAACACGCAGCTGTAGATTAAACTCCTCTCTCCTAGTTCCTGCAGCTTTAGTCCCATAGGATAGGCTGTTGTTAGGCACTCTGAGAGCCTTTTAGGGAGAGTGAGACCTCACATTTTGTGTGTACTTAAACACAAATTCACCCTCCAAATTTTCTTGACAAGGTTTCTTTGTGTATCAAAGAGAAACAAAGGGCATAATTTAATTTTTCTGTAGATGCTGCCAATTTTCTTTTTCTATACATGCTACCTTAAAGGCAGATTTAGAGGGAAGGCATTTTGGCATCAGTTGGTGTGAGTCAGCGAACCTTTCCATTGATTTACAAGTTCTGACAAAACCTGCTTTTCAGACACTGCTTTTGATGCATGCCAGGGCTCTGGTAAAGTGGATTTCTTTCTGTCTGGCCATCTCTGTCATTAGAAGAACCTGTTGGGAGAAAGATGTTTTTCTGTTGCTTCAGGACAAAATGCATAACTGGCTTGTTTAATTTGTCCCTGTAGATAACCTGGAAGTTCAAACTGACCTGGAACATTACTTCCATTTTTATTTCTTCAGTTCTGGGTGAGCATTGTGTCTTTGCAGAGCAGGATTTACATAATCTGGATATTAGGACAGATGTCAGGTTTTTTAGAACGTAACTTTAATGAACAGGAATAACAGAATGTACTTTCCTCTGCCTCAGAGCTAAAAATATTTATTGTATCTTGGAGGTGTTTTGTTTTGTTTTTATTTTTAAAATCAGAATATTTAATCTTTTGGTTGGTAGCACTCCTGGCATTATTGAAAACAATTTGATCAAATGCATGTTTGGCATAACAGCTGTTACCTGCCATTTATTCACTCAATACAGAAGATTGATGTGCTTTATTGGGCCAGCACAGCTCTCGATTGCAATGTCCTTTAAGTTACTTTCCACAGAATTTGATTTAAAATATGCATAACTAATAAAAGAGTTCTTGGAACAGGGTATGTATTTAAAACCCTGTAAAAATTTATGTTTCTGGTGGAATGAAAGCACCTGGCTTGTTTATTATGACCCGTTACTGGCTGCTCCTGTTAAAGACATTCACTCAGCAGTGGGTAGGATGTGCAAGACCAGGGAAGCAACAATGGGGGGAGTGGAAAAAGTTTTAAATTCTGTCCTCTGACTCCTGATTTCTTTTGCTAATGCTTGTTGCAAAGAGAAGCTGCAGTGTGGTTACAGAGGATGTGATTCTGTACAAGTATCTTTATGAGTTTTTGGATTATTTTAAATTTCTGTTAACTGCTGTGCTACATATTCCTTTTAAAATCCCTTTGCACTGGAGACATCCATGTTTTGCAACAAATCAGAAACAAATATCCCTGCTCTTGCACTTCTGTGTCTTGGCAGTAATCCTTAGGGACCAGAACATGGCCTTTCCATTGCTGTAGCTGAGGGCAGGCAGCATTGATGTAGCTAAGCTTGGTACAGAACTCCAGAGCTTTGGAGCAGATCCGTTGGCCATTGCTTGGTTATCTGGCTGCTCAGCCAGCCCACTCTTAATACTACCACTCAAGCTGGAAAATACTTCTCTTTTGGGATAACTACATCTCTGACCATAGTAGCAACTCACACCCGTGTCTCTGGCATTTGCTCTCTGTGCAGGTCTGGTGTCTGGGGTGGCAGTAACTGCCCTGGGCAAGGCTGCTCTGCAGTTCTGGTGTCAGTGAAAAGTCATAGGTAGCACACACAGGGTGGATGCAGGGCATGGTGTGTAGTGGGCATGGAGGTGGTGGCAGGCAGAGCAGGAGCACATATTGTCATGGAGAGCTCTGTAAACCTTTAGACACTGGTTTCTTTTCACTGCATTGTGAATTGGCGTGGGGGTAGCAATTCTTACACCAAGATGGTGTCATGATCATCCCAAGACAGAGCTGTGCTTTCATTTGCTTTTAGGAAGCCTGGGCCATTGCTGGTGCAGGTGGATTTGAGGAACAAGTATGTGGGTTTGGGAGTTGGATATAGCTTAGTCTCAATCTTAAAACTTTCTCCTTTAAATTTAAAATAGTGACCCTCAATAATCAGCCTTTTAGGCTTGTTGTCTTTACTAATGGGAAGAATAAGTTGTTAAAGCAAATTTTAAAAAAGGTGAGGAGCATGCACATTAGTCAGACACAGTTCTTTCTCTGCTGACCTTAAAAGCAGTGCTTTCCTCTCCCGTGGTAGAGCTGGATTTGTGGCAATTGGCTCCAAGTTTCTATTGTATGCCTTTTAATTTTTAAGCAATTTGTTTTTACCACAAGTCTGTTTCTGGAGCAGCTTGCATGGCAGAGTGAGAGATTTTTTTTTATGGAAAGGTATGAGCTGTCATTCCTTTCTACATGCTGTGAGGTATTGAAATATAATTATTGCTGTTTACGCAGGAGGAAATGGAAGCACAGAGCTGTTCTGTGTGAGGCTGGCCAGGATAGCCAGGGCAGGCTCAGATGAGAAACACCAGCAGCCTGTGCCCCTCTCAGTCCCTTGGGAATGGCTTTATGTGTCATGCTGGGCTGGCTGCCTTGGTGGGGAAACGGGGGCAGGGGGAATACAAAGGTGACTGGGACAGAGAGCTCATTTGGTCAGAAATTACTGTTGTTCAAAATCAGTGGCATCATTTATTTTATGCATTATTTCAGTTCAGTATGGGTCCCATTTTCTTTTTGCAAAGGCACTACAGAGGAATTTCATAGATGTGTGAGACTGCATCACTGCTGCTTCAAACCAAATTTACTCGAACACAAAGGCACCACCCCTGTTTTAAAAATATGTGTACATAGGGTTTTTCACGTTCAAACAGTTACTAACTTTAATGCTGAGAAACCTCAGCCTGAAAGGAAACCTTTTTATAGTCGCCATGTGAAGGAATATAAATAGATCTGTAGATTGAAGGGTTCTTTCATCCCCTGTCTGGAGCAGCCAGGACAGCGGCTGCTTGTGCTGTGAAACTGCTGGTGGGTTTTCAGATTCCTTGGGATCTGCAGAAGCCAATTAAGGGAAAAGTAGTTGGTGCTTTAAAGTAAAATGTAGTGTATAAGTTTTCAGATGCCTGCTTCCTTCTTCCCCAACACTTTTTTTGGGGTGTGTTTAATGAACAAGACCCACACTTTCAACAAATTTATCACCGTTGTCCTTTTTTTGTTTTGCCTTTTTTTAATTGGAAACTCTGACTCATAAAATATTTTAATCCCTGTTACTGAGCATCATTAAAATGAAGATTGTTCCCCAACAGTGTGTTTTTGATTTAAGAACTCTTCATACTGTGAGTGCTCTCTGCATTGAAGAATGGCATATAATAAGTTGATGAAATCAGAAGTTTTATAAGACACTGTTATTATAACTTTTTCTTATGTGAAGTAAAATACTTCGTTCAAAAAAGTAAAATTGTCTTTAGAAAAGTGTCCAGCGCTTACAAGCGGATACAACTTAGGATGAGGAAAATGTGTTTCTGAAGGGCCTTGGGGATGCTGCTTAGCCCCTCTGCCTAATGTATTCTGGTTAAAAGGGGACAGATGAGCATCCAGCTCAGTTCAGTTGGTATGGTGCAGGGATCATGGGCTGGGAGGGGGTTGGTGCCTTTAGGCTTTGGTACCATCCCAGTCTTTGGCCAGAAGCTTGCATTGTGCTGGTCCGGCCTTTAGGCACGGGTTTGTGCCCTCAGTCTTGGGTTTCCCTGCCTCGCTGGGAGAGGAGCATGGTGTGCACATGGCTTGTTAACATCCGCATGCTGTATTTTGTGAAATTTCTTTCACTGTCTCTTCCAGGGGACTACTTAGCATGTGCGTATCCTCCTTCCTTCCTTCCCTTATGGGTCATATCGATTAACAGTGACAGGCATAATAGCAGCCCTAAATTTTTAAATAATGGTTGTGAAAAGAAGAAAACAAAAAAGCACCACACAAAAGGGGAGGAGGAAAGAAGGTGCAAATAAAGCAGATGCTTGCAACATCCTGTGTATTTACCCAACACTTAATTTTTAGAGGTTTTTCTCCTTACCCATAAATGCCTCTATCCTTAAAGAGAGCTACTTTAGAAGCTGCACACTCAGAAGTACTGGACATGTCACTGGGAAATGAAGATAGACCATAAAATGCATAGCAGCATAAATCCTTCAAGTTAGTAATTTAAAAATGCCAGGCAAATTTTTTTTTCCTTTTCATGCACTACCATTTCACGTTTCAGCAAGGTTAAGATGGAGAAATTTTTCTTAATTTCATTTAAAATTGTCTGTGTGGGACTCCTTGGCTCACCATGGCTATAAACTCATAAAGGGTAGAGGTTTCATTTAGAAACCATCCAATTTAAAAGGGAACTGGGCGGGAGGTAGGAAACAATGCCGAGTGGGATGCCTAAATTGCTCAGGATGTTGTAAATAGAGCTGCCGCCTTTTGATCTTGTGAAGGGCCACAGAGATGCCTTTGCTTTGACCAAAGGATGTTGGAAGCAAGTGGCAAGAAATCACATCACCCACCTTCCATCCTGTTTTCCACGGCTTAGGGCTGGTGTTATTAAGGAGGTGTAAGGAAGCAGCTCAGACAGGCTTCCCTTTAGGGCCTTGTTGCCGCTGGAGAATTAGAGAGCGTGTTTGTTTCTGGTCTGTTCAGATGTTTTATGGCAGCCCGTTGTTGCTCACTGCCTGCTCAGGCTGGCTACTGGCTCTCATTAGGTGTAACATCAGGCTGCTGCATAGGAAGGAAAAAAGAGATGAAAGCTCCTGCATAACTGGAGAACCTGAATGAAAAGTTAATATTGGGAGATTGCCTGTGTGTTGTGCAGAGAAGAACTTGTATGTGAAGACTTTGCATAGCTGAAGTGTGGAACACTTATGTGTATATATTTACATACATACATATATATGTATATATAAACAATAACAAAATATAGTGCATGAACAGAATTTTTTTTTTTAGGAAATACTTTCAATTTTTCCTTTTTTTCTTTTTTTTATAAGGATTTAGATGGAGGCAGTGTTTCAAAAATGTAAATTGGCTGACGCCTGAGAGACAGAGGCATCTCTGGCTTTTGGTGAAGAAATTTAGTGGTGAACAAAGAGCACTCTGTCTCACCATGCTGCTGCCTGCTGTGCACCGGGGAGGCAGAAGTGGCTTTCTAATGTCACCCATACATACAGCCTTGCCCTGTGTAGAAACTGGCTTCCCCACTCTCATGCACCAGTCCTTGCATTTTCAGCCTCCTGTCCCACTGGAGGAGAGCATCATCAATAAACAAAAGAGCCTTTGCTGCTGGATGGTTACCTTGTCTTTTGTCACAGCAGTTTGAAACCACAGTCTGTGCCTCCTCCGAGGAGCAAAGGCAGCCAGTTTTGCTTGAACCAGCTTCAGCTGGGGACAAGTGGCTTCTCAAAATGCACTGCTGCAATCGTTCAAAGATGCTTTTAATTCTCATAAATTAGAATTGCTGTCTCTTGCCTTATACAGCACTGGTAGTTGGACAATTAGTTGTTTGGATGTTTTTATATACAAGACATTTCCTGCATTATTTAGCCAACTGGATATGGGGGAATTAGTTTATGAAAAACCATTTCTTCCTGTAGAGATAATATCATGTCTTTACAGCAAACATAGTAAATTGATTTCTTAAACATTCCTGGTTATTTACAGAAGCAATCTTTTCACGTATCAGAGAGCTTGTAAACTAGAAGACCGGCTGCTAACCTGCACTAAATTTCAGTGAAGTTGGGGACAGAAAATATTTCCAAGAATTTACCGGAAAGATACATATTGAATGTGAATACATATTGCATGTGAATAATTACATTCTAAAAATAATAATGTTTTTTGCAGTCTATTGTATTTTAACTTGTCTGGGGTCCATTATGGTGTGGATCATAAACAAGATGAAACTATGTGGCTAATAACATGAAATGTTTCCTACTTTGATCTAATCAGAAGCCTGTCTCGAGCTGGTGGTTAAGATCTTCATCAGAGGAGAGGAGAATGTCGGAAATAAGTCCTTTGGAGTGTTTCTCTCTTGGCAATTAGCCACAGGAGCTCCATTATTACTTTTTGCCTGGATCAAATGAGGTCAATGGCATGAGCTTCCTGCATGTGATCTTTCTCACAAGCAGCAGCAGATGGTAATTGTGAACATCTCCGTCCTGCAGGTTGGTGTCTCGACAGCAGCCATGGGTTGCAGTCTATAACTTCAGAGGGAGGGGTAGGAAAAGTAGACAAAACGTTACTCTGGGGCCTTTGAGGAAAACAGCAGTTTGACAGTATTGCTCTGCCTTAAGATAATTATTAATGCCTTTCAGAAAGTTGTGATGATGGTGGTAAAA
Source organism: Sialia sialis (assembly GCA_009812075.1). Lineage (NCBI taxonomy): Eukaryota > Metazoa > Chordata > Aves > Passeriformes > Turdidae > Sialia > Sialia sialis. The sequence continues at coordinate 89,510,955 of VRYO01001463.1, read as the reverse complement.
GAGCAAGACTTGCATGAGTGGGAGGCCTGCCCACTTTAGGATTAATATCTCAGTAACAACCACCTGAAATTTGACTCAAAATAAAATTTAAATTTTTAAAGAAAATTGCTTCAGTGTTGATTAAAAAATAAATGCAATTAAAAGCAGTGCCTCCATGCCTTTATGCAAATATACAAATATAAGGCTTTTTTCTTCTACCTCACAATGAATTTTCACTGTTTATGAATCAAAAAGAAATTAGTTAGATCTGTAATCTTAATGGTAAATTTGTGGGTAGAATATTCCCTGGAAGTGTCTGTAGGAGTTACTGCAGCATCAGACAGTGTCCTGATGAGGGATCCTGATCAGACGAATGAGCCACTGTCATCTTCAGCAAATGTATTTGTTCCATTTTAGTAGTGATGTACCCATTGACTTGCATCTATCTAGAATAAACAGTAGAATGAGAAAATTGTATGTTTGATAATGAACTATTGATGGAGCGGCTTTAACTCTGTGACCTATCATGCGGTTTCTGCTATGCAGTATAATTAAGTTGCCTTGTCAAGTGAGGAAATAGTCTTATTTTAAAATAATGCTCAAATATGCAAATACTTTATGTGATAATAATCAGTGAATTTCATGAGTATGTTTACAGATAATTTGATTTGTTGAAGTTTTTGGGGGGACTTTTTGTGTATTTCTGTAGAAGATCCTGATTGAACTTGAGTGACTCCATCTGTTGAGTCCTTCCCTCCCAAATTTAAGTACATTTAATAACAAGAGTGAGTTAAGTGTTTTAACTTTAAAAGCCAGAGTTTTTTAGTTGTGTGGTTCTTTCTGGAGCTGGGACATACTAATCAGTGTTCTCTCCTCACCCCTATCACTGTCTTCTCTAAATGCATCTGGAGACAGGCATTTGGATTTGGACTCCACCATATCCTCTAAGTTGGTTTATTCCCAGTCCAGTGAGATTGCATGAATGGTTTTATTGGCCTTTATTCCTTCTCTTCCCAAAGAGCGATGTCCCCTGCTGCAGTCGCTCAGGAGAGGATCCTGGAGTTTCTCCTAAGTGCCACAGATGTGCCCCTGGGATGCAGGAGAAGATAGCAAAAAAGCAGCTAGGATTTAACTGAGAGAATTCCTCAGACCTGGCACTCACCCTTGCATTTGGTACACCCTAACAAGGTTTTTCTGGGCAGAGGCAAAATTCCTTCGTGGGAATACAGTTTCAACTATTTGCATGGTATTTGTGTGGATGTTTGTAGAATCTTCTGGATCTCAAAACTGTTCACATGTGCAGGGAAATCAGATTTTGTTTTGAAAACAGCATTACCCGATCTTATCATTGTAGAGGGAAGTTTGGAAAACGTCAGCTCTAGCTGAATAAAAATGTGGAGACAGACAACACAGACACACAGAGCAAAGCCCAGCATATTTTCAGTTTTTTGGTCTTTGTGAAATCTGGAGATATGATATTAGTTTGTGAACCTTGTGCATAGTTGAGGAATCCTTTGAACAGGCGAACTGGTGTAATGAAGTAACATTGAAAAAAAGAAAGGCGGAGAAATCCACCAGAGAAGAGAAATGTGCAATAATATCTCAGTGAGGCAATAAAATGACTTCAGTCTTTCAGTACGCTGATGGTGGTGGCTAAAGATAATCTAACACTTGTTGCTGAGGAGTGTGGTTTTCTGATGAGCTGATTTTAAGAAATGAGGATATGAAATACTTAGAGGATATTGTCTTCTGTCTCTGAAAGGAAAGATAGCATCTCACTCATATAGGCTGGTTGAAATTTTAATTAAACTTGAGCCAAAAAGCATTGCTGAATAGAAGAAAGCAAATTCGTTTAGAGACTGAAGAGACTGAGGGTGAGGGATTTCTATGTGAGAAAGATAAGGAAACATTATTTAATACGTTTATGCCATGTCTGTAGTTGAAATATTTCTATGCCGAAATATTTCTATGCCAAAATATTTCACTAAAAACTGGGTTTCAGTTGGGATGTCCTTGTCAGGGATGTAGGATGCAAAAGAGTTGGATGGCAGGGAAGGAACACGGTTGCCAGAGGAAGGAAAATACTCGTGAAGGGGAGAAGAGTCTCTCCTCCTGTCATGCCTTGTTTTCCTCCTGCTCCTTCAGCTGAATGAGTTGGCACACGCATACAAGCAAACGCTCTTTAATTTTGTTTTGGTAATCCCTCCTCCCCACCCACAGCTTCCCATCATAGATGGCTCCGGCCTCTGATGGATAGTGCGAGGCAGGCTCTGGGAGGGGAGCGCAGCGGATGGCACTGGCCGGGCTCTGTGGAGCACAGGATGGAGCGTGGTGGCTGCAGGAGCAGGGAGAGCTGACAGCATGCCTGCTCCAGTACAAAGAACAGCGTTTAGGCATGGCTGCGATGATGTGTTGAAGTAAACTCTGTTATGATTATGCAGCTACATTCTTGGCAGGCTTACCGTAAACCATAGTGTGTTTTTTGGTGTGTACGTGGCTTTTTTTTTTTCCTTTCGTATGGGTAAGCAGATCAGTTAATGCCTGCCTTTCATGAGCCTAGGATTTCATCCTTAATGCTGGGGTTAAACTGCATTCAAGCTGTCTGTAGCCTGTGAAGGTCACACTACCATTTTGATTTCTTCTCCCCATGTTACGAACCTCCTGCAGGAGTGGGTGTGGAAGGGTCATGCAGCCCTGATGCAAAGGCTGAGCCTGACCCCACTCCTGCTCTGCTCGAGGGATGCCCTTCTAAGTGGTTTTTCAGAATGAGCAGGGTTGTTTTTTTTTTTTTTCCTCTAAACACCCTTGTCTCCTTCATTGTGCCTACCTTCATGTCAATAAATACTCAGCTTAAAAGGCAGCAACTCAGAAGTAAGACATGCAGTTCTCTCCTCACTTTAAGACCTTGTGGCTTGGCTTTAACAGGCAGCCAGCATGTAAGAGTGAAATCGATTGCCCTGAAATAAGCTTCTGCTCCAAGGTTTTGTGCTCAAGAGGACACTGCTTCCTTCAACCTATCCATATTTACATATGCCCAGCCTGAACTAGGCTACCTTTCCTCTTCCCTTCCCTGTCACAGCATCGCTGCTGTCTCACCCACTGGCTGCCGGGGCATCCGCCATCTGGTCCTAGAAACCAAATGAGAGCGGTGTGTTGTTTAATTTCTTTTCTACTTGTGTGGTCAGGAGGTTGTTTGGTCTGGTGAGCTCTACTTCAGGCCCTTGCTCTCTATTAATACCACCTTGCATACATCCTGTTTGAGTACAGGAATCGTTGAGTTATCCACTTGTGTGGCCAGCTCTTGATACGACACAGTGGCCAGTATTTACAATTATAAGAGGAAGCTGTTAGATGTGGATTATCCTGTATTTTTCTCCAGTGATGGTAATTACTTACATAAATTTCAATTTAATCCCAGGACTGAAGTCTTGCTAAAAATTTGCACATAAAAATTCCACTATTCAGAAGTAAATGTCACTCATTTAGATTTTGAAATTGTGTTTGTAAAGAGCCTGTTTTTTTTATTTGGGGGAATCCTTCACAAGTCTTTGTAAAACCCAACAGGCTTATGAAAAGGTGTAAAACTTGATGGAACAAGAGAGCAAAAGCTACAAATTAGAAAAATGGTTTTGTCAGCTTCTCGGACAAGGGATCATTTTTCACTTGAACAGACAGAGCAAACACTTGCAGCTGAACACTGAAACTGGAAATGCCTCTACAAGATGTTTGGCATGTGACTTTTTAAAGTTTTTATGTATCCTTGATTGAGTCCTGTTGTAAATGCAACCCATGAGATGGTCATAGGCAGGCAAACTCCTGCCTCCAAATGTAAGAAGATAAATGCCAGATTTAAAAATGCTTGTGCTATCTGATACACACTTAACTGCAGCAGGTTGATATGGTGCAGAAACAGAGGTGGACAGGGTTTTGTTTCAGTCTGGTTCCCATTGTGTTTCCTGATTTCAGAAAAACAAACCCTAAGTGGATGTAGCTGGAGGAAAACAGTGGTAATTAGGGGCACTGTGCTCTGATTTTGGCTGGGACTGTTGAAGCTGGCCGTACTTCTAGCTGCTGCTGCAGCAGAGACAGATCCTTTCGTTCATGCTGGGAATCTGAAAGGACTTGTTGCACCTTGGTTGTCGCTCACGTTGTTGCAAGATTAAGCTGACATGCCTCCAAGTCACTGCTGGGCTTCTGAGTCACTGTTTGGATGGTATGTTTAGTGAAGGCCCTTTTGAAAGGAGTAAATTCTCTGGATGTGTCCGTGAGAGTTCAGTATTGTCAAATTACAATTTGGAATGGTAGAGTTTTTAATCTCTTGGGAAGATAAATAGCTCAAATTCCTGGGGCTTCTTTTTTGAAGATACCATAAATTTTTATATTAACTTTCACATTTTATTTAATAGCAGAGTTCTTCTCAAGTATGCTGTTCATATGCCACATATTCTGAAATGTGGAAGAGGGAAAAAATAAAGTGAAAAGAATGCAACATCTTTACATGTAAAAAAGAATGTTCTCTATGTCATCAGCATGTTGCAGAGTCCTTGGACGTTTTGTGGTTGATTACAGGACACAAAGGAAATTCAGACTTCTGCATCTGAGTTAGGCAGCCTGGGTTGCTCAGTGAGCTAATACTCAGCTCCTCCTGTGAGAACTGTGTGAATGGTGTAATGCACAAATCTGCGTTACAAGGAAACTCCAAAACATGTTCTCAGTAAATTAACGAGGAGGTTTAGTGTTGGCTTCAGCATGCATTTCAGAAAAAAACCCCACCCATCCAAAAGTGTTTGTGGTTTCTGAGTTCTCTCACACTGCCTCTGCAGATCCCTGTGATGCAAACCAGGTTTTGGTGAATTAATTTTCCTTCTGTCCATGTGTTCACCACCTCGCTCAGAAACAGGGCACAGCTGGGGGAGAGGGGCTGTGCCTGAGGGGAACTGTGAATAAAGAGGTGGGGGGTCATGAATAATTGTTATTTCCCATAGAATAATTCAGGTATGGTTTTGGATTAAAAGGGCATTTCATGGCATTTCTTGAGTTGGCATAAGTCATGTATGTATCATTATTTCAAGGGTCCTCATCTGTGTTTTTGTTTGTTAGTTTGGTCTTTTTATTTGGGGTTTGTTTTAGGGCATTTTTAGGTGGGATTTTTGCTTGCTTGTTTGTTTGTTTGTTTGTTTCTTGAATGCATGCTTCCTGTTGTGCAGCTTTTAATTCAGCAGGAGCTATGTCCTGCCATTTCCCTTTGAAACCAATATAATTGACAGATCTTTCTCCAATTTTCTCCCACCAGCTTAATTTTAAACTTTTCCTTTTTTCTTTGCAAGAGGCTGCAAGATATGCAAGTTTTATTTTTAAAAGCATAGCCTAATTTTTCTCATTTTGAGAGAACTACTGCAACTTGTTCATGTCCTTGTGTATAGGCTCCAGACCTCTAACTGCAGTAGTACAGGTGTATATTGACTGAAAGGAGACTTACCTGAAAATAATTTTTTTTTGTATTTCAGAAATGTCCTTATGTATAGTGCTAGATAAATGTTAAATGGGAAAATTTAGTGTCCTCGATAAATTCCTCTGTTAATATAAAAATATTTGATATATCTGACAGTATAAATCCATGGGGGGTTTTTTCTGAACAAGCCAAATGTTTCCACTTTTCAGGTATTTTAAAAGAAAGCTATGAAAACATCAAAGATTATCTCATCTTATTATACCAGAGGATATTTAGTATTTCTTGGAATATTGCTCATTTTTTCCTCTTGTATCTTTCCAGATGGACAAAAAATATTGTTTTGCCTTTCCAACAGTTTGTTACTGGCCAAGTGGTGTAGTATCACAACAGCTGATCTGCAGGTTTAGCCTCTGATGAAAATAGTTACATTTCAAAAGTAAACATTTTGCTATCCTTAAACCTTAATTTAGAGGTCAGATTTCAGCTCTGAAAATATTGTAGCAACCGTAATTCAAGTTAAATGATGAAAATTTGGGTATTCGGAAAAGGTGGTAAGGATTATTAATGTTTTTTAAATTGGGAAATATTTATTCCTTGCTAGCCTGAAGCATCATTGCTAGATGCAGTCTGAAATCGTAAATTATGTGCTTGACATGGAACATAGCCCTGAAAATACAAGTTTTAAAAGGGAAATATTGGCACGACACAGGCTGTATTAATACTTGTGGTCAGTGTGCTTTAGTGTTTAAAATCCCTGGTTTCTATGTTACTTTGTACATACAGCTTTGCTTAGTTTGCTTGAAGAGTGACCCTTTGTGACTTTTGAATTTGTGCACACTTCTACTTTCACTCAGGCTTTTTTCTCCTGAGGAAAACTTAGGGACATTGTCTAAGATTTGAGATGAAAAGTGTTTTTGCCTTGTCTAAGGAGAATTTGGATGTAACAGTAGGACAGCCCTGAATTTTTGTAACCTGTTCAATAAATTGAGAATGCATTTGCAAGTCAGTCTTGACAGGAGACAAGACGCTGAAACACTTGACACTTGAATTCATCTCTGTTGAGAAAATATGACATGTTTTGAAAGATAAAGCCTGTCATTAAGGTGCTGTATTCTGGTTATAAATATTGTCTGGGGCACAGGTAGGGAGATGGTTTGGCTGTGCTGGTCTCCTCTGGAAGACTGCTGCACTGCTCCTGGCAGCTCCTTTGCATCACAAGATGCAAAGGCATGGGTAGGCCAACTCATTCAGGAGCAAGAAGTTGATAAGAGCTCACACCCAGTGCAGCTGAGGTGATATCTTTCACTCTTTGTTGGATGTGAGTGAATTAACATGCCTGTATTACTCTGTGCTGTATGTACCCAAGTGAAATGAACTCTTGGTGATACTAGCCCCAGTTGATAGCAGAATATTTGGGATACTGTTGTCTTTGCTGTCCCTCAAAGATGGTGCTTTCTGTGCTGCTGGAGGATGCCTTCCGTGTAAGGTCAAGCCCACATCTTATCTCTAAGTCCTCCTTCCCTTTAGGGTATCATCAGGCATTCAGCTTAGAAATCCTCAAAATCTTCTGAGGTATTTCCCTGTGTGCTTTAAAAAGTTTATGTAATCTCAGTGAAGAGTGGCTTCTGCTAAGCTGGCACACCTTGTATTTGATGAAACCTTTGCTTCATGCTTGAAGGACAACTTGGCTCACTTCAGAAATCCACTGGGTTTCCCTGTTGGAGACACAACAGCCAAGTAGAGTGTTTTTTTATTTTTCTGCTGTCTGATTTATGGTGTGGGGGAAAAGGAATTATGATGTATGTGCTGTAGAGGTTAGGTCATGCCCTCTGTCTCCAGCTGATTGCAAAAAGTAATTTTGGCAGAGCATTTGGTAACATCTGCCATTTGACATGTCGTCAGTGTTTCCTATTTTTCACTTTTATTTTGCCTTCTTACTCAGCCAAGCAGTTGATGCCTAGTAATCCTTACTTTAGAAACACACGTCACTTCTGGTATGGTTTTACTTTTTTGAAGCAATCCTTACATCAGTTCGTATCTCAGTATTTACCTGCAGGTACTTTCCTTCTGACTGCAAAATGATGTGTTTTTTTTCTTCTGTCACTCTCTCACCGGACTCCGTAGGGGGCTGCATCTCCCCAGCATGACTTTTCTTCCCTGTCTTTCTTGTGACTTGGAGATTTGGCGTTTGTGTCTAGCTGCAATACCAAGTCCTATTCAGGCTGCAGTTTTGTTCTAGAGGTCTGGGCTTTTATGGGATCATAAGTGGAGTGTTAGACTGCTCCGATCAGAAGGTGGCCAGGGGATGGTGTTTTCCTCACTGACTGGCTGAAACCTGAGGCATAGACTGTGGAGCTTCATTTCTTTGAGTACAGGAAGTCCATACTGAAGAATAAAGGCTTTGGGATCAATATCCAATTCACAGAGCTCAATCTCACTTAAATGTGTTTTATTTTATGCAATGCTGCTCCATTTTGTTGTCCTTTTCCAAGGAACCATCACCGGAAGTTTGTGTTGCAGAGCGTGTGGTTTGGCCCACCCCTTCTTCCAGTTAGGCAGTGAAAGAGCTCCTGCATCTTGTCACAGGGTATTGCAAAAGTAAAACAATTGTGTTTGATCCCTGCAATGTCTGGTGAAGCGCTGGCCTAGAGAGACCAAAATCCAGGACAATCTACAGGTTTTTTTGTATGTTCTGTGTTTTAATATAGAGGAAGGTAACGGAGATACCATAAAACCAACATGTCTGCTTCTGTGCATTGACCTTGTAATTGATTTTTGCAGTTATATCCTTTGAAATTCAAATTAGAAACGATTTTTGGCCTCATCCATAAAATTACCTTTTGGAAACTAAAGTTTGACATGCAGTTAAAAGGAATTTATTCACCACTGAGTACTTTTAAAATTGTGAGTTACATTTTTGATACTCATGGCAAAGAGCTCTACTTGTTTTGTGTGTCCAGAGTTGGAGAAGTTCAAATTTAAAATCTGTCTAGGTAAGATACTGTAATTCCCGCTTTACTGTTGATGAAAATGTTGATAGCAGGCTGTAGTTGTTATTTCCCCCCATAATCTGAAATACAGCCTGTTGAGCAGATAACTTACATATACAGGTATTTGTAAAGAGATGTTTTCAGACATATGTGCACATGCCTCTTTGTCAGCTTTTTCTCATGTGGTTATGCAATCCATATCCAACTTCCCAAATTTCTTCCTTTCGGCAGCATGTCCCTGCAGGATGGGTCAGCTGGAGGAGTGCTGCCTGCCCCACGTACTCCAGCTCTGGATTTTCCAGTGTGCTGCTTTCCCTGCCCAATTGCAGGTTATGAAAGCCAAGGCCTTGAAAAAAACACTGTTGCCTCTTAGGCAGTTTGGTGCTGGGGAATTGACCTAGAAAACATCTGCCTGCTGCTGGAGATAAAATAAGCAGAGGCAGCATGGAGGTGCTGTATGAGCACTTTGTGTTTTGATTGGTGCATGGATGGGAGAACCAAAGGGAAGGGATGCAAGGAAATGTGGTGTCGGATTTGGGATGTAATGTCCTGGTTGATATATGCTAACTTGAGATCTGCTTCTCCCCTCCTCACAGGCAGTTTGTCCTTCCTGTTTTACAGTCAGCATTTGGCTACAGATAAATGTAGGAATATTTCAGTGAAGAGCAGGAGTGCCCCTGTCACCAACAGCCTGCTTTTGGATCAGCTCAAGTGAAGCATGAAACCATAACCATAAGTTTTAGCGTCCCTGGAAGCTTTCCTTCCAAAGGTGTTTATGTAAAAGGAGGAATTAATGGGGGAAAAAATCCCACCTGCAAGCAACAATTGTAAACAAGTGTAGTTTAAGTTTGTTGATTTCTGGAAGACTGTTTGGTATTTTGTTCTGTTCATCAGTGAGGTTGACTAGTTTGAACTTAGAGAGGACTTGATAAGAGCTAAGGCACTCATGAAACAGAGGAGCAAACAATGCATTAATATGCCACATCCTGATCCCTCTTAAATTTATCCATGAATATTTGGGAATTGGTATGTGCTCAGTCACAGAACCTAATTGGGCTAGTGTTAATGTGACCCAAAGAACTAAGCTTGTCTGTTAGGGAATTTATTTAAAGATGGATTATTTGCATTCACGCTGTAGCCAGGTGAGTGTTTTCTACTGATACACTTCAGTAATGTGAGGTTCATGTTATCTAGAGGTCCAGACTGTAAAGAATGTAAAAATTATAAGGGGTTTTATGTCTGAACTGCAGGATGTTGTAGATCTCATGTTTTTACATTTCACTGATAGCGCTGCTGGCAAAGGAAGGACTTTTTTGTATGTGTTATATTTCTGGAGTTCCCCTCACCCTCATTTTTATTTTTACTGATCTTGCAACTGGTGTTTCATCCGGCCCTTTAAATGATGGCATTTGGGAGTTAAACTTTGTGCTTTGTTTTTAATTCGTCCCTCCAATATTGAGCAGATGTTCCTAAGAGTTAATGTCGCTTCTCAGTTATCTCTGACAGAAGTAGAGTCTGCTCTACATCAGAGAGTTTAGACTAATGCACATTGATCTTGGCAGGGAGAACACAGGCTCCTTGAGCTCACTAGGCAGTACAGGCCTGCAAATTGTTGTATTAACAAGCCAATTAATTAATAAGCAGGAATTTGATGTAAACCCTGAGGCAGTATGTACTGATACTATATCCTTAGGTTTTGAAAAAGAGATGTTGCTTTAATACATAAAATGAAGCGCTCTCCATGCTACTAGGATCCAAGTGGGGAAAAGCTTTTAATATTTCTTTTCAAACCAAACTCCCTTTGACAGTTGTCACTGCCAAAAATTGGTTTCTCTGTTACTTTCCTTCTCTCTCAGCTTTGCATATTTTTCCAAGGAAGCAAGTGGAGAAGATATGATCATTTACCTGCTAAGTGGAGTGGTGTAATGGGCTGTTTCTCTGCAGCTTAATTACTTGCTGCCCTTTAATAGACTTGTGTAGGTTTAATTTTGGTGCTTTACAGATGCAGCACAGAGAGCTGCGCAGAGGTTTCCAGATGTCCTGGCTGTGAGTGCATTCAGATCCATTGTCCTTTGGGAAGCAGTCTATCCCATGCCACAGCTGGAACAGGCAGAGGTGTTTCTTTCCCAGCATGAGACATAACAATACTTAAGTGAGAGAGAGCGAGCAAAATACCAGATTTGGGGTTGAGTTCATTTATGTTTCTGATCAGTGACTTTGCACACCCCAGGAATGTGTGGGATTGATCTAAACTGGTTTTCATTCAGTAGCTCAAAGCCTCCTCTGTGCTATTCATTTCTTGATGGGCACTGTGCATATGTAAGAAGTAAAAGTCAAGTTGTGCTGCACCTTGAATTAAGACTATTTTTCTGTAAACTTTTCATATGCCTCAAGAAAATTTTATCCTTAGCATTAAGGAGGAAAACTTAAATCTTATGCGCTTGAGAAATAAATCCCCTGAGTTTATAAATGAAGTTCATTTCTACAGTCTTGGTAACTTGGTGGGAAATAGTTATTTAAAGTTGTGACATTAGCCTTTAGACTGTGAGGTTGTTATATATGTTTTGATTTGCTGTCCAAAGGAAATTAACTTTTGTTTGGCCGACTTTTTCAGTGTTTTAATCAGCTATCCCAAGATTTTGTATGCCAAATTTAGTCAATTACTTTTCTAAGAAGTAAGGTATAATTTTTGTCTGAGAAAGAGTGATGTTCAGATGATTACTTTCATATTTTTTTCTCTTTGAAACTGAACCAAAGTGACAAGGCAGGAGGAGAGAAGTAAGAGCACCAGCGTGTTGCAACTGTGGCTCTTCCATCACCTTGCCATCGATCAGTGTTTGCAAGATGGGTTTTGTTTTTGTTTTTTTTTTTTCTGGAAAGTTTAATGTGCAAAGCAACACTCTTGGCACATGCATCTCTGACTGCCTTCAAAGCACTGAAGAAATGCCACATTCAAAAAGATTCTGCTCCCCCACCCCCCCGTCAGGATATCACTTGCTGTGCTTCCTCCCTTTCTCCGTGGTTGTGGTGGTAAATCACAAATTATAAGACATAGGCAGGTTTTGATGCAAGGAAGTGCCCAGTGGTGTGCAAGAGGCTTTGGTGTCTCCCCTAGGTTAGGTGGGTAACATCCATCTGTCTGTCTGTCCATGTCCATCCAGCCCCGTGTCTGCTGCTTCCCACTTGTGCCCACAAATTACTTATTGGGCTGCTCTTTGGAACAGAGCATTGCATTGGCCTGGCTTAAAAAGAAGCATTGCAGAGAAAAAAAGCCCCTCAGAGCAAGAAGTGTTGGGGGAGTGAGGAGAAGGAAAAAGCCCCCTGACCTGCAGGTGTGCAGAGAACTAACTCCTCTGGCATTACAGTCTGAAGGTGGGCTGTGCTTTCCCAGTCTCCCTTCCCAGGCTCTGCCTAAAGCAGCAAGACAGGAAAGAGTCATCCCAGATAACAGGGGTTTGAGACTGAAAGTCAGCAGTACATGTTGGACCACAGCAGAAACATCTTACATACAAGGTGGCTTTAAGAATTAATTTTGGAGTTGGCTTCGATGAGGAAGAAGCCTAATTTCTTACGCTGCTGAAATGATGGGGGAGCCACCTTACAGTTAACACCAGTGATAAATGTCAGACTGGTTTGTATTAAAAATGCTTTAATCTGATTTGGCCCCATTAATTTTTAAACTAGCAAAGGAGGTCATTAAATCACAAGTCCCTTTTTTGTTATAAATGCTTGCACCTCTGTGTTCCCTCTGCTTCCACAGATTCTGCTTCTAATTAAAGTGGCAATGTGGTTCGTGGCTTGTCAAGCAGATTAATGTGCTTTTCAAATCTGGGTTTTTCTTTTTTTCCCCCTTCCCCTGTATTGCTTGTCATCCTGGGGTTTTTTTTGGGAACGGTGTTGCACCTGTATTGAAAGCCTACAAAAAGGTTTTCGCTCTCACTGTGCAGGCTTGGGTGAAGCATCAAAGAGCCTGGAGTGGGGAGGTGAGTAGCTGGAGAGAAATCTGCTCATCAGAGAATGACACATTCAGTCTCATTTTCCCCTGCATTTGAGTGACGTGCATTCTTTTTGTGACAGCGCGTTCGGAGGTTTAGAAACCTGGGGTCCCTCCTGGTTGTGTCCTGCCCTGCATGGGACCATCCGTGTTTGCCTTCTTATGGCTAAACTCCAAAGTTGGCAGGTCACATCCAATCAGTGATGGAGAATTTACTGTACCAGGGGCTGTGCTGAGCTGGCACCTTGCCAGCAGCCTGAGGGTTGCACTTAATTTGCATATAAATTTACATAGGAGTTTAATTGGAGATAAATGCTCATGTTTTTTATTTATAGAGCTCTGCAAGTGTATACACAGATTTACTTAAAAAAATTAGGCAAAAAAACAACACACCAAGCTCGCTTGCTTTAAAGCTGTGTGGGATTAAGGTTATAAATGGGGCTCAGACCCCATCACATCAACAAGCCCCTGTGGCCAGGGGCTTTCATCTGTGAGGTTCCTGCCAGCCTGCAGCCCCGTCTCCACAGTGTGCCTTCCTTCATCCCTGCTTCCACCAAAAAGGCATGAAGGACAGTCTGGCATAAAGCATGTTTGTTTCAGAGCAGCTTTGGAGCGTGCCCCACTGTCCTTATCGGCAGACAGCCTGTGCTGTTGCTGGATTCTGTGGACATGCAGTTACAAGCTGTAGCCCAGAGACCAAATAAGTGTCTTCCTTCCTCTCTTATGTGATATACAGCCCCAGTAGGCTCTGTGGGCAGCTTGCTGGAAGATAAAATTAATTTTTGAGTAATGCACTTTGGAAGGAATAATCTGAACGAGACATGTATGTTACTGGGTTATAAATTAACCGTAACTACTGAGGAAAAAAGACACGGACATCACCCAGACCGGCTCTCGTAAACCTTTTCATGTTCTGTTACAGCGTGACGATAGGCAGAAATAAAATAGTGCAGAACAGAATGAAATATAATTATGAAACTTCTCTGTTCTTACAGAATTCAGAGGTCTGACGTCAGCTCTAAAACGGTTTAATTTTGCTCATCTTAGAAAACTGACGGAATAAAAAGCTGGCCGGAAATGAATCATGCAATGAATAGAGGATAGAATTTTTTTTTTTTTTCCTAAGTAGTTGGGGAGGTGGAATTGAAGAGATTGAGATGAAAAGGTAAAATGCTTGCAAAGTGTAGGCAGGTGGATTTAATGAAGGAATGCGTAAGCCACTTACTTATGGGTAGAAATTAAATGGCAGAAGTGTGCAACATGATAAGCAGTAGAGAAGTAAATGGAGCACTGCTGTCTTTAACCTTGCTGTGCAGTGGGTCGTCCTGCTTCTCTCATGCCTCCAACAAGACTTCTGACGTGATCCTTCAGCCAGGGCAGGGGCAAATGCCACTCACAGAGGCATTTAAGTCAAATGAAAAGACTGTGTTTGAAATGGTTAAAGGGAATTCTGTTTTCACAGTGAATAATTAAACGGGGAGCTGATTGCCTTCTGTGCAGGAACATCCGTGTCAGCCTTCATCCCCTGCAATGCATTGTTCATTAAAATAGACAAACAAAAGCTCATAAGGCACGTTAAGCCATTTTTTTCTAAATCAGGTTCCATGTTTTGTTGGGGGTTTGTGGGTTTTTTAAAGCTCTGTTCCTGGATTTTGTGCTGTCTAAAATGGCTGTGATAACTCCGTGATCTTGTGCGCTGAGCTGTTAATGGGCAGCAGAAGCTCTTACCGAGAAATGTAGTATGGCTGGGAGTGTGCAGAGGAACAGAAGGAAGATGAAAATGTTTAGTCTGAAAATGCAGGTCTACTTAAAGCCTAAATGCATAGATTAGCATCTAAAAAATATGAAGGCTTTGACAGTGAAATACACTTTAAATTATTTTTTTAAGTTTATGTTTATGGATTTATCAAGTAAATTACCTTAATCTTCATCAGATCACTGTGAAAAATGTTCACTCTCAGACAATCCACATATGCCTCTCTAATAAGTACATGCAAATCAGTAACAGCATCAACTCTTAGGCTAAGCAGAATTTAATTTGCCAGATCAGAGGTAAAAAGAGAGAACAAAGCAGTGGGAAAACTGATTTAGGCTGATCTTGCCCCTCCTTTCAGGTTTCTGATGAGGGCTGATGTGTTAGAGCAATGTACAGTGTCTGATAGTGCAGTGTAGGGTAGAAACTGCAGAAATCTATTGAGCAAAAACTGAACAAAGCCTTGCCTTCAGGAGGATTTCTAAAAGTACAGTAGAAGTTCCAGCAGCAGCTTTATGAAATATTTCTCTTTGTCATCACTGCCAGTTTGACTCATGTTTGGCTACACATACTTCCCTCCCTTGCACTCTTACTTTTCTCTTAAAATTTGTGAAGTACTTTCCCCAACCTCCTTTTCTGTCAACTTTGGGGCGGGGAGGGAGCAGGAAAATTTGTTGTTTCTAAAGCCATGGCTCTGCATAACCTAATTTAGGAGCACAAACATTGGCTGTCTGTAGTGTAGCTGACTGGAGTGCTGAGGAGCTATGCAGTGACCCCAGTGAGGGACCAAAGCATCGAGGGGCTGCTCTGGCTGTCCTGAAGCTCATGGGGAGACTGTGCTGCCAGCTCTCTCCTTACATGTCTCCAGATCTTAGCCTGGAAATGCAGGTTTCCTGGGCACTGTCAACCTGCTCTGTGTGTCTGGTGTGCTGCTCAGCTCTGCACAGATAAGGGATGGCAAGGCCCCTGGGAAAAGGGGTGACCTGTCCTTCTTTGGGAAAAGGAGAGCCAAACAATTCCTTTTGCAAGCCATCTCTCTCTGTGTCTTAATAGATGTCTTCTGTAGGCAGTCTGGGATGGCTGCCTGCCATTCGCCTGTTTGAATTACGATAGAACGGATTCTTTTTTTTTCTCTCTTTAAGATCCCAGATCATCTGAACGTGTCATGTGAGATGCTTTATGGTTTTGATTTTCAAAGGTGTTTCTTCTTTGGCTTATGCAGTGCTGTGGTTTGCTGGCACTATGAGATGCCCCCGTGCTGTCAGGACTGGTTTTGTTCTGCTCTGTGAAATATTGACATTCCCGGTGCTGGCTTTTGCTAGTGTTAGCACGCATAGAAAAAATGCCTGATTAAAGGTTTGCCACATGTTGCTCATCTGCATGAGTTTTCTTTGTTCTGTGACTTTGGACGATCCTGTGTATCTGGCAGTATTTCTGCTGTGTGAGAACAGGGTCTGTTTGTCTTTCTTGATTCTCTTGGAAATGTGTGTGGTTTCTTTAATGTAGTAATTTTATTGAACAATTTTAAATGCAGTTCATACGTGTATATTATATATGTATACTTGTTAAAAAGAAAAAAAAAAGTAGTAATTCATTCCAGAAGGGGAAAGAAATAGGAAGAACACATTCAAACTGAAATGCTGTTTTCCCAAGGGATTTTCATAGCTGTTGAAGTAATTCTTTCTTTGTATTTTCCCTCTGTGTAACATACATTGCCTTCTTTCTTTTAACTCCAAAATGTAAATTGCTGCCATTATTTTCTGTATTCCATAAGGTTTTTGAAACATTTTTCTCAATTTAAATGCTGAGAACCCCATAGCCTCTAAAGCCTACCAGAAATTGTGACTATTTTCCCTAACTTTTTTAGGCGTTGTTTTCAGATGCAGTCATATTTTGGCTTTTTTTATCAAAGTACATTTTAGTAACTTTAACCATGTATTGAATTTTCTATCACAGAAGCTTACTGGGAATGGATAAATTTGATAATAATTTTTAAAATTACCTATAGCTTCTCCCTGTTATTTGGTGACTCTAGAAATTGTTTGATAAAGCTCTGAGGTCTTTTGACCTTTTCAGGGAGAAATTTTGGTCTTGAGAATTTGTAAAATTCTACAAAGAGCTATTCATCAATCAGTATTTTGTAAGGAATATGTAAAGGATCATTCCAGTCTGGTATTTTATGTCTACTGGAAAAAAAATCCCAAGGCCGTGTGCTAAAAAAAAATACGTATTTCTAAGCTTTTCCAGACCTGAGCATCATGTGGCCGCTCTGAGGAAAGTACAGCTGGAGTGATAAGAGAAGCAGCTGTGTTGAAAGGAAATTGAAGTGGAAAGGTTTAGCTTCATTAATCAGGGTGAAAGCGTTTTTTTGGACTTGAAAGACGCAGTTGACCACTTTCAGGTTGAGTGAAAAGTAGTCATCTACAGAGTATATCTCTTTGGGAATGGAAAAGTTATCTCAAGTATATGTGTCACAGACAGATGCAATGACGTGAATATTTGAAACAAGTTTTTGTAGAAAACAAAAAAAAAAATAATTAAGGTGTAGAAAGTATGCGTGATCCTAAGAGGTTCCTTTTAGCTGGATATATTTTACAATTCTGTGATCCCCAAGGTTTTTCTAGCAATAAACTGATTATATTTGTCCTGCTTGTTTCATGGGCTGCTAAGTAAAGCTAACCCTGTCAAAGAGGGTACATACTGTGGTGCCCCAAATGAGTAACCTTTCTGGTTGGCTGGATCTGGCTGGGGGCCATAAGCTGTGAATGATTAGTTAGTAATTAAAATCTATTTATCACCTTTTCTCTTTCCAACTGATTTAGGCAGTGATGTTAGGTAGATTATTTTGTTCCTTCTGGTGTCAAAAATGCAATGTCAGTTGCAAATACTGCAGTTTTTTTAAAATACTCCCTCATGCAATGATAAGAATTCCTTAATCAAAAACAATTTTTTTCCTGTACTTTGTTTCACAGATGAGTTATTTAAGTATTTGTAAAAATCAAGAGCAGCTAGTATTTTCAGAGGAAACGTGTTCTCTACTGGGATTTTCCCCAGTACATGCAGTGATCTCGCTTTGGGGACAGTTAAACATCAGCGTAATCTCTGTGTCCCAGCCTCATGGCTGTAACACGGAGCAGTGCCGCTGCTTCCCAACCTGCCTGTTGGGATCTCTGATGCTCCTGTCCTGATGCTGTGTCCTACACAGTTACTGACCCCTCTGCCAACTTGCCGACAGAAACATTTTGAGAGGGGTTTCCCAGGGACCTTCTTGTGGCATTATGTTGCTGCACAAAACTCTGGTGGAAAGTGAAGACATTTGAGGATTGATTTGTACTCTTTTTAATAAAGCAGTGTCTGGAGTTACTGAAGCCCTAGGGGAAATTCAGAATACTTCTGGAAGAACCAGACTGATTCCAGATGTCTTTCCTTTTAACCCAGATCTCCAGTGGACCATGGTTTTCTGGTTAATTCCTCATAATAAGGTACCTAATTTGGTGGATTTGTGAAGAAAGGCCTTGAGATGAAACTTATCCTTTTTAGAAATACTTGTCTATATCCAGCAAATAGTCTGATGTAAAGGCTAGACTGAAAAATTAAAAGCAACATAAAGTTGTCATTGAAATTAAGCGGGATTCTGGCACAAAGTGGCTTTAAAAGTGTAGTTTTGGACAAAGTTTATAGGTCTTGGCTTGTCAGACCTAAGAGTGTCTCCTGTGGATGAGCTGAATGAGAGGCAGGATACCATAAAGGGAAATTAGGCCAGAGAAGAAAATGCCAACACTTTTTTTTGTCCCCATGCAGACAGCAGTTCTGGATCAGCAGAACAAAGGGGGAAAAATGTGCAAGGGACTCAAAAAAGCACTTTTCAACTTCCAGTTTTGGTTTCAATCTTGTGCATCCTTCTGCGTTTCCTTGCCAACACCTAGAGGCCTCATAGGTGCTAAAGTGCACGGGATTTCCAGTGGAAGCAATCATATGTAAAGGAGTTCACTTGATGAAGTCACACTTGCCAAGGCAAAAAAAAAGCTTTAACAGCTTCTCCTGAGCTGAACTCCTCCCTGCCTCTCTTGCTTCCCGTGCAGACCTAGGGAAATGCTGCTGTGGAATGTGAACGCTGAGCTAATACACATGAGATATGTGTATCATATGATGTCATTATGATGATATTATTACAAGATATCATTATGATAGACATCCTGAAGAATCATTAAGGTGCAGTGTGTAGCAATCAGTTTGCTGTCCTGGATAGATGTGCATATTCCTTGGAGCTGCCTGACTGAGAAGAGAGCTGGTCAGGCTGCCTTCTGCAACAACTTCTTCTGAGTGCAGCATTTTTAATAGGCTGTTTCCTGCCAATTTGGTTACTGGGCAGATACAATGCAGTTGATATCCTCTTAATTCATTGCTGCTTTTAAAATTCTTTTAAAGTCAACGGTATTGTTTCTGAGTAGCAAGGGTATAGTAAGAGTAGTATGATTCTTTAACTTTGCCTGCGTCTCCTCGGCCTGAATTCCTGCTGAACTACTTAAATATAACCACTGTATTTGCTTCTCCTGACTTTATGGCAATATTATATACACTTCTCAGTGAAATCCTCAACAGATGAAAACGTCTTTGACATCTGCCTTTGAGTTCCAAAGAATCTATTATTTTATACTGTGCGTTTTTTTGGATGTATAGGCCTTCGATTTTAGAAAAGTGAAAAATATCTCCTCCCACCCCCAGCCATTAAGGTGAGGAATGTGTGTGGTACTTGGTGTGTCTGTGAGGTTTTAAATTTTACACCACGTGTAAGGACCTGCAGATGAATTGAAGTGTAACAACACAAAATTTGTTGTATGGACCGTATGGACTTCTGTATTTATCTGTCTGTTCTAGCAGTGCCAATGATCATTCAGCAGTAAGACAGTAGAGGACTGTTATAACCACACTGCAAAATCCCTAAATTGATTCTCAACTTCCCAGGCTTCTCCTTTGTTCTCAACCATGTTGTTTCCACAGTAAGAAATCTCTTTGCCTTGCTATTCAGGGCAGCGGGAACATTAATCAGATTTGCAGATACATGTCTACCCTCCATCATTTTTCTTGCCACTGCTGTGGCTCTAGCTCCTCTCTTGCATACCTTGGTGCATCTTGAACATCTCTGTCGCCCATCTGGTTTTAACATGCTTGTGAGAAGCAGCCTTCATGCTGCAGCCATTGTGCCAGGACTGCATGGAACAGCACATGCAATTCCTGGATGGGATCATAAAAGTATTTTCCCAAACACGACGTAGAATATGGGGGCTGATTTACAGTTCTGTTTACATGAGGGGTTGAGCTGTTGTGTCTGCATTTCCAGACTTGATTGCATTTGTAATGACCTGTGTCTGTGTAGTAAACGGGAAGGTGTGATTTCACCTCAGATGGGTGCTACCTGCTCGGGCTTCATCCTACCAGCAGAGAAGTAAATATGAGAAAGAAAATAAAATGGATGAGGATGCAGCAGCATGGGTTTGAGCCTGGGTGAGCAAATGGAATATGAGCCTTTTGGGTACACCCAAAACATTTCATGGTGGTTTGGTAGCTAAAGCTGAAGGCCATGCTGTCACATTCTTAATGCCACTTTTACTTAAATTCATTAAAAACCTTTACAAAACCAGACAGACACAGTGAGGATCTGTTTTAAAAATTCTTTTAGTTAGGAGTATGAGACTCTAGTGATGGTTGCTTACAGAAAGAGAATTTTTCCATACATCTGAGTCTGAAGGGAGCTCATTCTGTATCCAAAAGAGAAATTGACTCAGCTCTCAGCCCCTGCATGGATGTAAGACTCAGTCCTCAGGTTAGGTTGGAATGATGGTCTGCATTTTCTTACAAGTCAAGTACTTTCCAACATGAAAGGAAAAAAAGGTTTGTCACGAGCTTTTCTGAGTTCTGTCAGGAGTAGCAGCATGAAATCAGTTTCAGTACTTCCTTATTTAAAAAAAACAGAAACAAAAACAACAACAAAAAAACCCAAACAACAAAGCCCCCAAAGTTGCTGTTTGAGATCTTCTGAAGCAAAGGGTTGGGAACTGGGGACAGAAGAAAAGGAGATCTTGAAACAGGTTATATTTAACTTCTCTCTGGCCATTACAGATGCCCTCATTTCCCCAGATTTTTTACTTCTCTCTCTAATCACACTAACCAGTTGATTCCTGATCTTGCCATCCAGCTGTTAATATTGCTCAAGTCTGTTAATGTCTAAGCTGTGCTGTTTACCTGTATTCTGAATTGGGGGGGAAGGGGGGAAGATGGGGAAAGGCATTGTTTAGATTATTTTAATAATTTATTCTTGGTAAAAGGATTGGGAAGAGACTTCTCATGTACAGAAATAAGACCTTAGATTTCATCTGGGTATGGTGGTTCTTGATTTAACTTCTCACGCAATAATTTAAAGGGTTTTTTTTGTATATTTAAGGTGTACCTTTGAAAACAGTGTTTTCACAGAATGGAAAAGACTTATTTATAGGTAGCTGGCTGTTTGCTTGCTTGAGTTTTTAGTAAATAATTCCTGGTGAATTTGCAGTGTTTGTTGTTGAATGTCAATATGTGAGTATGACTGCTTGAGATGTGCCTCCCTACATTTCCAGTGTTGCGGAAATGAAATCTGTTTGGACCTGTCATAACTGAAAGATGAATCCTGGTTTTGTTATAAAGGCCTTTAGAATTTCCACGATGCCTATGGGAAGTGAAAATATATTGAATTGTGGTAGGTGCTGGAAAGCAGGTAATAAGCTCTGCACATCAATTCTGATGTCACTTGTCAGTCTTCTAATCAGTGCACTGAAAGCAACCCCAAGTATCCTCCCTTTTGGAGACCACAGTTTGAGGAAAATAATTTATTTTATATACCCTTCTAAAGGTTGTTTTCATCTGTGCTACACACATTGTTCAGTTTTGTGTTAGTTGACTTTCTTAGATAATGCTGTCCAGAAACTGTCTTGTCACAACAGCTCTGAAACCTTAAATTATGAAAAGTAATATGACTGTGATAGTTGTCACAGGACAGAATGAACATCAGTCCCCTTATGTATAGTATTTATGTTATGAACTCCACCTTACAGATACCCTGGCATTTTGATCTAGTTTTCCACTTCATCCAGACTCAAGAATAAGAGCCTTCTCTCTATAACTGACCAGTTTCTTTGACCTCAGGACTATAATGCATTTTAAAGTGGATATCTTTGTTGTGGTGTGGGGGCTTTTTAGTGTGTTCAATTTATTAAGGGTTATCTAAGCACTTGCCCTCATAGGTGGACTGAGAGGTCTCTAATACTTCTACTTTGTCCATAAAGGTGACTCAGATGATACAGAGTATCCCTGAAACAGTTGAAAAAGGACAACTGTTTTTTTAAGTACAGTAATTTCACACTTATAAGGCACACTCCCGGGTAAGGGCGCACATTGCACGCGCTCTCTCTCTCTCTCTCTTTCTCTTTTTTGGGAGTGAGGATCTGTGTGCAACAAAGTAGCGAGTTAGTAACAGAATCACATCATCGCAGGGTTTGTTGTCAGCTGCTCAATTTGCAAACCATTTTCACAGACTAGCAAAGCCTTTAAACGCAGCCCCAGGTGCCCTCCCTGTGCCATGGCACGGGCATCCTGCCGCGGCTCCCTGCCTGCTCGAAAACGGCTCCCTGCGCTGGCCGAAAGTGCCGAGCCTCGCTTGCCAAAACGGCCAAAGGCGCCAAGCCTCGCCGCTCAAAAGCAGCAGCGACTCACCACCCACTCGCCAGCAGCTCTGGCTCGCTGCCTGCCAGGCAGTGGCTCCGTGGCAGCTCCCTGCCTGCCCAGTTCACACTTACAGGTTGGCAGTTCACTGGAATTTGTCCATATATAAGGCACACCGCGTGATAAGGTGCACTTCCAGGGTAGGCTCGAAACTTCCATCAAAAAGGTGCACCTTATGTGTATGAAATCACTGTACTTGATATGTAGGATTGGGTCACCGTGCATGAATACACTTACATGAATATTTTAAACATTGTATTCATCCCTCTTGTTGAGAAGGAAAAGAAAGTTGGACCTTACACAAGCTGGAAGTTAAAAAAGCAACAGCCATAAATTGCATTTAGACAAATATACACCAAAAAGAAGGTAAAGTTGTTGGAAAATTGTGGCCTTCATTCATAAAATTGTAAGGTAATTGACTTAAATTGCAGATATTTGCAGCAGTATTGTTTGCAGTTGTACTATTGGATTATTTTAGCTTGGACTAAGAGTCTGTTCTGTAGGGGCAAGATAATGCTGAGATCAGATGAGCTTATGTAATTTCGTTGATTTTTTGAGCTTTCTAGCAATTGCATGCTTTTCCTCTCTTCCTCTTTTTTTCCTCCTTCCTGGAGGTGTAATGCTGGTGGATGCCTGCCAAGCCTTTGGAAGAAAATCTGGGAAAATTACAACGAAGTGTAAGCTGCTTCACAGACGTCTTGAATATTGTTTTCAGTGGATACTGGAAGTACATGAGCAGAAATTCAGTGTGCTCTGCTAGCAAGGAGGAAAGCTGGTGGAGGGCCTGAGGAGCTATGGCCAGTGTGAGGGTTTGGGCCATGCTGAATGCATGGAGCAGCAAGGCAAGGATACCATGAAGGGAAGAGGGCATCATTCCTGGGGAGTACACTAATATGCTCCGTCACCCTTCTGCCCTTCACTAGCCAGTTGTCATCTACCAGCAGATGTCCACGAAATTGCACAAAGGGGTAGGATTCACAAAGGAACTCCTGCAAGTGGTGTAGCTGAGCTGAGGAGCAGGAGGAAAGCTGGTGGCCCTTCCTGGCCACTAGGTGCTGTGTGCTGGCCAGCAGCAGCTGCAGTGGTGCTGGGGAAGCTGAGCACAGGAGTCCACATGCAGTCAGATCTCATTAATTTAGCTGCTCACAAAGCAACTTGTTTGAGTAATTCAGATTTATGTCTGTGAACACAATGCATAAGATGAACTTTTTACTTGTGTTTCACTTGGTGTGGCAGCTGGGGAAGCTCTTCTAAGACCATCATCCTGCCTTTTCCCTGACAGTGAATGGGAGAGTGCCCATGCTTCCAGAGCAGTTCCCAAACCTGATAAAAGAGTAATTAAACAGCCCCACCTTTATTTCTTAAATGCAGCAGCTGGACCCTGTAAGATGTTTGGCCAAAATGGAGACATGGTCGTTCCATTTACTAATTGATTTTGCTTTTGAACTCCAGCAATAGAGATAAGAGGGAGAGTAAAACAAAATAAAAAAATCAAGTGAAGCCATTTTGTCTCTTTTCTGGTCTGATTTCTCCTGTACCAATGTGGACTTCTCTGTGGTTGAGCTCTTCTGTGTGCTGGGCAGGTTTGTGTGAGCCTCTGTCCCTGACAGCAGGTTCCTCAGTGGGATGGATGCCCTGCCTCTCCTCACCCCATGCGACTGGGCTTGGGAGTGGGCCAGTGTTGGGCTTGGGCAGTGGTATTGGTTTCTAGTGCTCAGGCACAGTGGTCTTTTGGGCATGGTGGCCCTTGGGAAACTTGCTGTAGAGTCTGTGTGGAGGCACACATTTGCTTGAGGGGATAAGCAAGTTTCTGTCCCTGAGAAGTGAATTTTCACTGCTCTGGTTGGTCCCCAGGGGGTTTGGCACCTTGAGTTACTGCTCAAGCAGAAACATGTCTTTTTCTCTCCTTCTCGTAAGAGAAATTCTATAACATAAATTTGAGGGAATGAACCCATTTGAGGTGTTGGAGGTGCGCTGTAGAGGAAAAATGGTGAAAACATTTTCTACATGGGTCTCCTTCTTCTTAATATCCTTCTGTGTTCAATGTCTTCCCATGCTGGTCCAGGACCACTGCTGTGGCTACAGCCTCATCACGTTCCTTACCCCATTCTGAGGACAGTTTGGTAGCCTTCTCTGTATTCCCATTTTGATGTCTGTCCTTCCTTCCTTCCCTGGCCATGGCACCCTACAGTATGGACAAACAAGCAGTTATGCCAACTACCTCCAGCTGTGCCACTGTCTGTCATGAACTCATCCCACTGCCTGGGTGGTCACTGATTGATCCCCTCTGAATTTAGCCCATTTGCCCCCAACCCAGTATGCAGAGTCCTCTTGTGCAGGTGCCAATGCCTGCAGGCTCAGGGGATGGGTCTCTCTCTCCCTGAGCATCTCCTCCTCACACTACTTAACATGCCCAGGATCTTGAAATGGTTTTGTAAATTAAAATAAGATTTATTACGGAACCAGGTCATGGTGCCATCTACATCATAGGCGGTGCTGCGTTCTTGAGTGCGTATCCTGGGCTAGCCACATTTCTAGTAATGCATGTCTGCAGTGCAGTGGAAAGGACTAATTTCAGCACAAGCAGGTAAGCATGTTTTACTTCCTGGAAACTGCATGTAGAAACGATTTATTTGTGGGTGAAAGTGGACATGGCATTCAATGGTTGCATACTGTGTGCAACTTTGGGATATTAAATACTTTGAGGTCTGTGAATGGTTTTTTTTTTAGGCTTAGTTCTGCACACCCAGACATATGCTGGGGATTTCCCAGCACTGCATTGGCCTTTCAACCAGCCTTGATATCCCACTCATCCCTTCTCCATGGGTCTCCATTTACAGCACACGGTACACCAAAGGCTGGATATTGTCCAGAGGTAAAAATAGTTCCTCACGTTGGTGTCTTGCTAAAGTGAAGAATCTGGCTAGCCTTCTCTCACTGCTACTTTTTTTGTCCTATTTCTGTTAACTGTATTTTGAAAATTAACATTCCATGCTTTTTTCATGACTGAGGCAAAATACATTACTTTTCTACCAGTGACTGTATTTATTTGTTTTGTTTGTTTGTTTTTCTCCTACTGCCCTCTCAGTCCTTCTGGAAATAGATTTAGAGCTTTTTATTTTCCCTGTACATTTTTCAAGTTCCAGTAGTTTTCAGCTCAGAACCTATTCTGCAACAGGAATAAGAGGGTTTATTATGATAGGAAGTAGGGAGGTTTTTGTGAGAATCTTACCAGATTGCCATGCCTGGCAAGTGTTACAAGGCCAGAAACACAGAAAAAAGATGCAAATGGAATGATTGCTTTCAAACTTTGTGATTTGTATCTTTTTTATCCTCCTTTTCATTGCCTTGGTCTTGTGTGTATATTTGGTCATGAATCCAGATTTTTACCCAGTGAAGTTTGCTGCATTAGATTGTTCAACTCTTGTGCAACTTTAACAGCATTTTGATTTGATGCCTTTTTCATTTACATTTCAAAACATTTCCAATCTGTACATCTCTTTCTACCCATGCTTTTGGCACTGTACATTTTTGATGAGGTATCTGAAGCAAAAGGCTCTCTAACCTGAGAAGTAAATATTTTCTCATTCCACATTTGAAATGTCCCAGCTTTATTCTTGCATGGTTTGTTTTTTCCCCCCTGCTACCCAAGACTGGCTGTAGAAGGTAAACACTGAGGGAGCTAAATGAGATTACAGCATCACTTTGGTAACCTTCCTTAGTGAATGGGCAGTTGATCTGTCCATAATGCAAAGCACTTAATGTATTGAAGTGTCTAAGAGAGAAAGCTACTAGTTCACCACTCAGGGTTCAATTTCTGAATAATAACATTTATTTGTAGGGGAAAAAGAGTTAGTTCTGCGATGGCAAAGTAGATATTGTCACTCAAAGCATGGTCTTTTTCTTAACCTCAGATTTATATGGTTAAGTAATTGTTGTATTAGTAGCATTTCTTGACTGGTAAGGTGGAAAAAAAAAGATGTGTGTGTACAATGTGCTCCTTGTTTATTTATCTGCAGTAGGCTGGGGCAGGGGAATTGGCCCGCAGTCAGGGGACTGTGAGCAACAGAGCATCAGCTCTGCAGCCTGACGCTTGAGACATAGCAGCTCCTGGACAATACGTGTCACGTACTTCTCTGTGTTTGCATCTGTCTGTGCTTTCCTATGCACTGCAGAAGGTAGGGTAAAGGCTCGTGTGAAAGTGTCAATACTGAATTTTGTTTTTCTTGGAAAAAATGGCTGACAAAAAACCACTGCTTTGTGCTATTTGTTCATATGTGCCTATGACTTTCTGTGGAAGTGCAGGATATTTCTTCAGAACAGAAATGCACATATATTGACGGACTGCATAGCTTGGCAGTAATACATACAGAATGCTTGGAGGTACTTGTTTTGCCTTAGTATGATGTTGTTCACATTTTGAAACTAATGAAAATACTTCTGATATATCCTTTCCTATTTTGTTCTTCCAATTTTCGTAACACTTTCGATTCGAAATGTCATAAATTTGGTCTGAAACTAAAAGCTTGTTACTAAGAAAGACAGGAGGATAGTCGTAAAAGGAAAAATATTTAATGTCTCTTCTTCTGGCTTTTTTCTTAAACCTGAAGTAAACAAAGTGAAATTGAGTGAATTTCTATTAAGCAGACTCCTGCTTTCGAGTCACGTAGGGAGCAGACAATTGATGGCATATTTCCAGCTGGCAGAGCTGTCGAAAGGTAGCATGCAACTTCAACTCAGTTTTTTTTCCTTTTTAACATATGATTGTGCAAGTCTAACTAAGTTCATCAGAGAGTAAATATTCCTTCCATATATAAAATAAAGAATAAATCTGCAAGTTAGATTCTGTGAGTAAACAGAATACTATTGTAATACAGGGTTTTCTTCAATACTATGAGTGCTTTTGACACTGAAATTTTTCAGATGTGATGATCAACTTGATATCAACTGTTGGCGTTGATATGAAGTCCGGTAAGTTTACTTTTGCTTTTTAGTGGTTTTTTTTGCTGGAGAAGTGAAGGGACAGGATAAGGGGTTTGCGCAGTATTTCCTAAAGCTTATGTGGAAAACCAGGCCATTTAAATTTGTCATCTTTTTCAGAAATAGAAAAAAGTTTCACCACATTTTGGTGGCTGTGATTTTTTCCCACATAAGGTACTTTGGAACTCATGGTATTTGCATTTGCTGTTGGTTTTTTGTTGATCATGTTTTGCCCAGCATTAACTGCTTGTCTGAGCGTTAGCAGCTTCTCATGGCCTTCCCCTCTTGTAAAATACTGGGAGGCGATAATCTGACCCGAATAAATCAGTGACAAACTCTGCTTGCCTCTATGCGTAACTGGTGGCTGAAATCCTGCACCTCCAGTATGATACTCAGGGACTATTTAGGTGCCTGAGGATATTGTAGCATCCTGAGAGTGCCTCAGAGTGCAAAAGCAACTGCAGCAGTGCTGTGCATATAAGGACAGTGGGCAGCAGTAGCTTCCCAGATTTTGAGAGACTCTGTGTTGGGAGTGTAGCTCTCAGTGTAGACTGTGCTGATTGCATCATATTTTAAGAGCAAGGTGCATTTGTGCAATGCTTTCCCTGGGAGCATTGCTGCCTAGTGAAAACAGTTCATGTCAACCCAAAACAAGCCATGTGACTGCCTGTGGTTTAGTTTGGTCACACAACAGAGATAGAAAATTCATTGAATTTCTCTTTCCTGACAAGTACTCCTTCAATGGAGTTGGTGTAAATTTAGTCTGTTCACTTTGTTGAGTATCGAGAGCAGTGTGATATGTAAATAAAGCTTTATCAGACGAGATAGATTTAAAATTCCACAGTTGGTGAGGAAGCGTTAGCAGTATAATATAATACAAATATTTACGCAGTAACTTTTAAGTCTTCAATAAGTGCTTAATATTTGAAATATGTGTTGTGAAAACATTGACTGATTAAGCTGTACCATTGCTGCTACATCTGTATGCAGTGACTTGCAATGGCTAGGATGCAGGAGTCACGGGGAGGAGTAGGTCACCCAGTGATGCAAAGGCATTGCAAACAAGTTGCCTTTTTTTTTTTTTTTTCTTTTTTAAAAAATGTAATTAGGATTCAGCATGATCTGCTGAAGGCGCACATAACTCCATCCCTGCATCCTGTTGGAGCCGCTGCTTTCAAGGGGTGTTGCATTCATGTAACATGACTGCAAGTGATCATGTGCTCAGTGCATCAGAGACTGCTCCAGCAGGAAAATTGAACTATCAAATTTGTGTCTGCCCACAACATGGAGTATGATCATCACTAGTCTGTTCCTCCTCCTTGTATCTGTCATGGCCTTTTGATAAGGAATTACAGTGGGCTGAAATTACAGATGGTTTATCTTTTGCCTTCTCACAGCATCACAGGAATGGTGCTGGGCTCTAACAGGTCTGCTTGTTTTCTGGGGAGCAGAGGCTGGTAGCTGAGGAGGTTCCCCCTTTGGGTGGATATATCTGCCTTGCCCAGTCCATCGCTGCATTCAGCCTCCAATTCCACCATTTCTCATGAATGAGCTAAAAAAGCAGTAGGCTCAATAGACTGCAAATGAAAATAAACAGAAACACAGCTCCTAAACTTGTCTGGATAATTCTCTGTTGCCACCTCATTTGCCAAGATCCACACCTAAAAATATGGGGCTGCTCTAATCCAGTCTTCATTTTTTTCCTTTCCTCTTTTGGGTACCCTGTTTTGCCTTCTGAAAGCCGAAAGCTGAAAACCGGAGTAGTTTGTTGTGTGCTTAAACTGTGAAGTTTGGGTTGAGTTTATTGTTGGGTACGGTCAGATCACAGAGTCGATCACAAATGGCCTTCATAACCATAACTGTGGTGTTATTAGATATGATTGAGCCACTTCCTGCAGTGTTTCAGCAGAGACCTGTTTTTGTTAAGCCCTGCTCTGTCTAGACCTCCATGACAATTTCATTCCACTAAAACAGTCCTTTTCCACCGAGAAGCAACAGACAGCTTCCATCAAGCCCAGTCTCTTCCCTTGGGAGGGTTGAAATGATGTGGCTGGTCATGCAGGAAATCCAGTCCACATAATGAAGTGCCCCCTCTTTTCCTACAGCAAGCTAATGCCAACAACCAGTACCTGATGCTGATGATGCTTGGGGAGGTGTATATCAGCCTGTGTTTCTGCCCACTCCCTGGGCAGCTGCAGTGGTGCCTGGCTCAGTCTTTGGGAGGGCTGGATGTAGGTAGGCATTGCTACATGCGGCCCCACAGAGTTGTCCTAAAATCTCAACTTGACATTTGCTCCTGCTGCAGTTGCAGAAGGTTTTTCTCAATCAGTTTTGGTGGTAACACACAAAGCTAGGTTTTGTGAGAGTAAAGTTGTAGTAGCAGTGATTTCGTCAGAAGCTGATGTTGGGGATGTTGCTGTGGATAGTTTATCAGGCAGGTGATGTGTTGTGAAAATCACCTGTTAAGGTCTTTCTCTGAGGTAAGGCTGTAACACTTGCCCATCCCTTAACTTGATGCAGATGAAGAGTTGGAGAGTTTGCAGAGAAATGATGCAATTCTTGTACTGCTTATGATGTTTTTGCAAGGCTAAGAGCAAATAATCTTGAAATGAGCTGGCAGGTTTATGATTGGGTTTTATGAGCTTTTACGATGTTTATAATCTGGCATTGAACTTGCAGTTTAAGAGGTGAAAGGTTTAAAGGAACACAGTAGCAAAGGTGTACTGCTGAATTTCTTCTGGGTATAATTTTAACATACATCTTAGATGCTTCCCTGATGTGGTAGGTTTGTTGAAGTATGGCCTAGTGAGTGTGTCACTGAGAAAAATGGACTCCATCCGTATCACATGTTTCACAGAGGAAAGAACTGAAAGGAAAATGTAATTTTGCCTTCTGTGGAAGAACAAATATTGCAGGCAACTTCCTTATTTGGTGTAACTGCCTATGCCCCAAAATGCAGGCTTTGCCATTTCCATTTAAATCCCAGTCTCAGAAATACCTTGCTTTGTCTATACCTGCTTCTTTTCTTTGTTGTTTTTCTGGTACCAGTAAAAATCTGAAGACCCCTGCAGTCTTTAAACTGGAATTCTTAAATTTTGGCCTTCCTCCATGGTACTTTTGGGGGGGAAAATGAATACTTTTTCCCCTACTCTTTTTCTTGTGATTCTGCATCTGCTTCTTTTGATGGATGCGTGCTTCAGAGGTCCGGTCTGCAGATGTTTGCATATCTACAGCACAAGCCTGTTCTTACTTAACTATCTATTTCTGTTTTCCTGTGTTATCTCGAATTGCTCCGCAGGGCTTAGTGAGTTGCAGGTTTGCTGCTGGCTAGCTTTTTGAGGTTTCTCTTATTCACAGTACTGTATTTGTCTCCTGGTTCTTTGATTTGTAATGTTTTGCCATTGATTGCTGGAGAAGGTATAAACAAGCCTGTCAAAAGCCTTGTTTAGCGTGCAGATTCTGTGGGGGTGGCTGGCAGCCTCAGACCCTAAAATAGATCTAGCAATGAACTGAACGGCTTAAAACCCTGGGAATTTAATTTGATCTTTCTTGTTGCCTTAAATATTGGGACTGAATGAGAATTTCTCTAACAGAACAGAAGGTGAACATGTTGGTATGTGACAGTAATGGAAGAAGGGTCCAGACCTGCTGTCATTGAGATGCTCTTCTGTAATCAGAGGCTGGGCTTGGCTGTGGGTAGGGGCTTGTCTGCTGTATGTCACCATACCTGGGGAGGGGAGTGCTGCATCCTCTGTTGTTACAGCATCTGTGGGGATGCTTGTTCTGAAATGCTTCCCTGGATCCTGTTATGGGATAGTCATTGTAGGAAACCTAAAGCAGTCCCTCGTGGTTTTAGCATCTGTTTTATGCTGGCTTTGTGAAGGAAGAAAGAAGGAGCTGCAAAATCACGCAGGGGTTCCTTTTTTCCCTCCTCTTTTTCATGTAGCACCATGCAGTTAGTAATATCATAGCTGGGGTTTTCAGTTGTGGTGGTGTGAAGGTAACAATGATTTGGCTTCAACGTGCTGCAACAGCTGCAGAATTCATTGGAGCTTAGAAGCCTGTGAGTTATAGCTGTGATGCCATTTACAGCTTTTATAGAAGAGCTCTTAAATTTGTGAAATGTGTTACTTTTTGAAGTGCATTATATTTGTAATTTGAATTCTCTAAAATCCTGTCTGAGGGGAAAAAAATAGCTTTGAAAGTCCCTCTCTACCCTCAAAAAACACAGGGAACTCTTACCAGGTGGAGTTTCAAGTCTTTTAAATTGAGTGATAGAACACATAGATGGATTTGTAAGTGCTAAAATGTCAATTAGTGCACTTAAAAGCTTAATGGTTGTCTTTGATGTACTTCTAATATCTCCAGTAAAGTTTGACTGTTGCCATTGATCAGGGAGTGGAGGAGGGATGAGGGGATTGAATGGCAACCCAAACAGGTCTCATGGAGCTTGCGGGTGTCAAAGCAGTGCTTTGGTTTTGCTCAGTCTGGAATTCTTATTTGCTGGGTAATATTTGGAAGTCAGATGTATGTAATACTGAAGAGTGAGCTCGTGAAAGCCCTAGAGTGTAGATATCTACAGCTTATATAGCTTATCTTTGTGATGAAAACTAACTGATATAACTACACTGACCTGAAAATATGTTTAGAGTAGCTTTCGAGTCTCCTCAAATGTGTCCTTTAATTGGCTTAGAAGCAAAGAGCATAGGTTTAGTTTACATTTCCCAGCTTCAGTGGATACGTCTCTCCTAGATTTAAAGGATATTCTTTCAGTTGGAAATGTAAACGAGGACAAAATGATTCTGATGGAAATCTCCCTTTTTGGATAGTACATCAAGCAAAATCAACATGTTGCTCTTCTAGTGCAATACCGGTGTGTCCATCCCAGGAGCCTGTGTCAATTCAACTGATTTGGTTTCCCATCAGGCTCAGTAAATTTGATTCAGGCACCAGTATCCTGAGGCTTCTCAGCAATAGGTTTAGCATATTTTACTGTCATTACCCCTCCCTGGGTTAAAAGATTGACCAGATAATTTTTCTTTAAATCTATTTTTAAACCTGCTGGTTGCCTGAAATACAGATATCATGTAGACTGACATGAAAGTGGAAGAAATAAAGTTAAACATTTGCAAGCTAAGACAAGGGACTCCTTGTATCACCCTGACCTGCTTTGGGTCATATTTATGCAATTTTGCAGGTCCATCATAGTTCAAGTTACTTTGTGGGTAGAGTTTGCCACACCCCAGCTTTGGCACTGCCACACTCTTCACTGCTGGCCATGGTCCTCTTGCAGGGCTTTGGCAGCAGAGCTACTCATGTAGGCATGAGCTGCTACAGTGCCATCACAGTGAGTCAGGTGAGCCAAAACATCCCCTTTGATTCCTTTAAACCAGTGGAAGCCATTCATTCTGGAAAGGTTTAAATGGGGGTGAATACAGGGTCATCCAGCAGGGATCTGTTTCCTTCCCAGATTTTCAAGGGGACCTCCTAGCCTCAAGCCTAGACATTGTGTTCTTGGTGGGCACAGCTGTATTAAACAATGTGGCCAAACTACATAGGCTTTGGGCTGGTGTGCTTAGGTCAGTGAAGGATCAGTCTGAGTTCTTATTCACAGAAGCACATTTTTGCTGATATGTGTGTGTGTGTGTGTGTGTACAAACACACATGTACTGCTATACTCTTAGCAGATAGATGAGCATATCTTTTCCTGTGTTTTAGGCAAGGCTTGAGCATCTGAGTAATGCAGTCCTGTGAAAGAAATGGTATAAGCACTGACCTCCTGTTGTACATTTCAGGATAGATGCTGAGCACATTAACAGTTCTTCAGCTTCTCTAAAATATTGATACCACTGACCAACCTTTCAGACACTGTGAGACACCAAAAAATTGGAAATTTTTAAATTCCTGTCTAAATACAGAAGCAAATTTATAACACACCAGTTTTATCTTTCTGTCTTCCTTACTACCTATTCACTATTTTGGCATGCAAAAGTGGTTATTATTTTTCAAGTTGGGGATCAGGCTTTCTAGTTGAGGGTGGAAAAAAGTCTTAATATCATTAGCAATATGCAGCAGGATTGGATTAGCCATACACACCTGTAGGTCTTATTAGTAGACATTTAAACTGCAGAAAATGCTTTTTATTGAACTGTATTCATATGACTGCATTCTGGAGCTTGAACACCTTTATAAAAATGGAATCAAAGTGAAATTAATTAGAAAGAATATGTTTTAATTTCATTATCTTGAGCTGTTGAATACTCTTTGCATACTGGGTTTTGTGTGTCTATCTGAAGTGTACTTGGTGGAGAGTTTTAATTAGGACTGGAGACAGTAAGAATATTTGGAATGTGAAATTTATAAATGGCAGTGATTTTCAGCTGGGAGTGTAGACATTTCTTGGAGCTTGCTACCTTTCTTGCTTTTCTTTTCCCCCTCTTCTTAAGCTACTTTTATGTTCAAATTAATACCAGATTGTGAAAAGGAAGAAATCCTGTTGTGGCTCTTGGTCTTCCGCAGCATGATCAGAGTTGTCAGATCCACAGCTGCAGGAGGTTTTTTAACCTTTATGTGTTTAATGGCACATACTACTCTGTTCTTTGACGGTACCATTTAACCGTAAAAGCACGGGGCTGTGGATGGCATGGGACATGTGGCTGCCTTGACTACTGTCTTAGATGTCGGACATGCCAGGACTCAAAGAGCTGATTTGGCAGCTGCCCAGCAGATTTTTATAAAGGCTCAGTTGGTGGTCAGAAACTCAGGCTGTCAGAGTTGTTATGCAATAAATTGTTTTTCAGCAGAAGTTTCTAATCCAATTTCAGCTGAGTTTTTTTTTGTTTGGCTGTTTTGGTTTTTGGGTTTTTTTGGTACTATGTAATCAAAGATGAATAGACATTATTTCGTGCTGCTTCAGGGAAGTGAAGATATGTAGTGTAAGCATCACCCAATCAGGTTGGTTTGTTTGTCTTTCTTTTAAGAATTACAGTAATTTCACAATTACAAGCCGCACCTCATTATAAGCTGTACCTCCTGGTAGCCGGGTAGACCACGGATTTGTCCATATATAAGCCGCACCCCCACCCGCCCCACCCCCTTTTTTTTTTCTTTTTCTTTTTTTTTTTTTTTTTTAATTTACTTTTTTAAAAGCGGATCATGTGTAACAAAGTAACAAATTAGTAACAGAATCACTGCCAGCTGGATTTGGTGTCAGGTGCTCAAGTTGCAACAGTTTTCATAGACCAGGGAAGCCTTTAAAGGCAGCCCCAGGGACCCTCCCCAGCTGGCTCTCACTTCTGGGTTGGCATTTCACTGGGATCTGTCCATAGATAAGTCACACCTGAATGTAAGCCGCACTACTAGGGTAAGCTGGATTCTTCAATGAAGAAGGTGTGGCTTATAATCGTGAAATTACTGTATTTAGACCAGTTCACCAACACAGGAAATGATGCTTAAATTATTTTGGTGTTCTGGGAGGGATGTATTTGTATACAGCATACCTTTTCAAAAATCATTCAGTGTACATTTTAGGACACATTCCCTTCATTTGAAGAGAGCACCAGGTAGGAGCCTATTTATCAAAATCAGAGCTTTTGCTCAGACAGAAATTGTCTACAAATGATGGTCAGAACATTGTACTTTGTGAGGTTGTGACCTACCTGGATCATTGCAGGCCTTTCCCCTGTAACAGATGCCCTGCCACACCTTTATATTTCCCTTTCATTTCTCTAAAGTACATGGTTCTTTTTTGAAAAAGTGGCTAAGGTTCATCAGAACACAGATATATGGGGCTCACAGTAGTTACGTTACAGCAAGGTTGCTTTCATTTCCTGAATACCATCTGTGATTCCCTCCCTTATCATGGTTGTCATGTTTCAGTGCTGTGATAGGCTTGCCTCCCTCCAAGGGTGAGTTGCTGTTCAAAGGGACAATCCCACTTCTATCTCTGTCCCAGAAGTAGTCGCCATTTGATCATGTGGTTAGGAATAAGGAAGGTGATCTGGATGAAGACAGTAATTTTTCTTGTCTTGAGTTGAGATTTTCAGTCTTCTGATGAAACTAGTCAAATAGGCACTTAAGGGCTAATGAAGTTTTACTGCAAGTTGATAAATAAAGAAACTTTAGACCTGTCTTTACTCTGGATTTGTTTGGGCTTTCCCTTTTTTTTAAATGTTTATCTTGGCGGACCACTATGGGAAACAGTTGACAGCTTGTTAGCTTTCACTAGTTTCATACTGAGTAATAGTTTTCTAGAGGTGCAGGAACATCATCAAGACCTCTTAAGTTTATGTAGAAGAAACAATTAACATGAGACACAAATGTTTTTAAATATTTCATTATTAGGCTTGAGATAAATTTAGGAAGTATTTTTTATGCCTGACTTCTGGGAATGACTTATATTTGGAGATTTTGACTGTAACTCTTCTACCACTATGTATATTTGCGAGAGCAGGTTGAAGCTCACTGGGCTTAAAAGTGCCTGAAGCCTTTAGTGACCCAAAAACCAGAGATCTTCTCTCCCTTGCTGCTCTTCAGAATTCATCTGGAAGAAGGAAATGCAGTCCCTGGTGCAGCAGAAGGCAGAAAGAGTGCAGACCAATAGGAGATTGCAGGGGATGAAAGCTGTAGGAGAAGTGCTAAAGCTAGAAGAAGAGAGATTTTTGTTTTCTTCCACTGTTTCTTTGCCATAACACTGGTTCTTCAAGTCAGGAGCTGTAATGTAACGCGAATTCTTTGGGAAAGTTTTCTGGAAGTAGGAGGGGAAAAAGTAGCTATAATTACCAAATAGACTTAAAATGTTAAAACAGAGCCATTAATAAAGGAAATTTCCC
Source organism: Sialia sialis (assembly GCA_009812075.1). Taxonomy (NCBI): domain Eukaryota; kingdom Metazoa; phylum Chordata; class Aves; order Passeriformes; family Turdidae; genus Sialia; species Sialia sialis. The sequence continues at coordinate 89,475,221 of VRYO01001463.1, read as the reverse complement.
CTTTCTTAATGTTAGTTAGCACATTTTTAAAACATGACCTATTTTCCTAAACTAGACAGAACAGATTACATTTTCCAGAAGGCATGAGTCACTCCACTATAAAGCCTCCAAGCTGTATCAATCTTCATCAGCTTAAGCCATTCATGAGGTTTTATTTTTTCTCACTGAATATAAGTAGTTTGTTTTAAATTAGAAACTGCTGCATTCTCTCTGGGTGGTTGAACTTGATTAAAAGGTTAAATATTAAGTAAGTGTGAACTTTATTCTGAGAGAAGGGAGTGGAGGGACCTTGATAGTAAGCGAAAGACTACAAGGATATTACTATGGAGATATATATATATGAGTATAACTAGTCTTGCACCATGCTCTACTTGGCTGTAAGAAGCCCAAGCAGCATGAAAACTGCCAGAAGGAGCAAAAAATCTTTATTTATGGAGCTTTGGTTGAATATATTACAGTCTGGTTTCAAATCGTTACCGTTGAAGTTCAAATTTTTGCTAGGAGTTTGTGCCAAGAAGAACTTCCGCTGTCTGGTGGTGGAGCAGCCCCCTGGGTGCTGCAGGTTACTCAGAGAGGGAGATTACACCCAAAGGCCAGCAGCGTGGTTTCCCTCTCGATGCGCGTTTGAGGTGGTGAGGAGGCTGATGGAACTTTGTGATACCGTGGAGACCTCTGCCAACGCAGCAGCAGGGGAAGTACGTGTGTCAGTACATCAGCAAGACGTTGCAGTTTCTCATGAGGTTCACTCTGTGCCATACACATACCAGGAAATTAGGCTTTGTAAATGAGTAGGATAATTGCTAATAAGTGCTAATCACATTTAGCAGCAGTAACTCACTGAAGACTGCACAGAAGGATCTCTCTTGGCCTCTGAGGGTGAAGCTGGGTTTTTCTACCAATTCCTCTTTGGTCTGACTTTCAGAGAAAAACAGGTATAACCGTTTTTCATTGATAATATACAGCCAAAAGGCAAAAATCTGTTGCAAGTCTTCCATCTAGTAAACAAATATATTCATCTCAGTCCTTTAGCTGAAAAGTAATTTGTATGATCACTGAAAATGTGTTGTCTGTTTTTCATGCAAAAACATACTTTTTTTAATGTTGCTATAAACACAGTAAAAACCACCCTTTGAAATAGTTCTCTTTCAAAAATATCCTTGAGGAAAGGGTAGAAACTTGTGGTTTATTTTTCCCATTGCTCCAAAATGACCTTCTTACATCTGCAGGAAAGACTCTCTGGGGGCTGTAGAACCATGAAAGCATATTCATTTAGGGCATTGGGTGCCACAGTGATTTTAGCTGAGTGTTGGATGCAGTGCTGGAAAAAGAAAAAAGAGGGAGTTTGTGTTTTGTTGTTTTGCAACCTGGCTTGAAGAATGAGGTCAGGAGATGCGTGCTTGGGGAAAGACCCAAAGAGAGAGCTGGAAATATGCCAGCCACACTGAGTCATAACACACATGCTTATAAGTATCTTTGTACCTTTCAAAGTCCTGACTTCTCAAATAAAACCATCACTGCTGTAAAAGTATTTACATAAAAATTAAAGCAAATAGCATGAAGTGCTGCCTGCATTCTCCCTTGCTCCAGCTTTGTTTTACCCTCTGAACTATGACTTCTGTTTGCTTAAGGCAACACTGGGCCAGGATGAAGAATGCTGTGAATGAAGGGAGAAGCTTGAGTCATGCTTCTGCTGCTGCCCAAGGAGCTCTCATGATTTCTGGCTGTCATTTCACCTGCCCAAGAGATGATGTGAAGCCTGCCCCTCGCTTCTGCTTCTTAAAAAATAGGATTTGAGTGTAATTTTGGAAATAGGAAGCCTGTGTGCAGGTCACATGTGCACAGCATGCAGCTGGACTGCAGGGAGCAAGCACCTAAGTTGTAGGTGAATAGTGAAAGGTACTGGTGGTGCACATTTTGATTTCTTTGCAAATATATACACATTATGTCTAGATGTGTGTGATATATAATTACTGTTATATGTTGATTAAACATGTATTATGATTGCTGAAGTTCAGACATAAATGTACAATGGATGGTTCCCTGAAATGGCGTAACAAAGAAGGTGGCTTTTTTTCCCCCCTAGTGATTTTTTCTTGTTTGTTTGTTAGTTTGTTTTTCTCAAATTTAAAGGATATTATGGAGCTATGTTTCTTAATTCTGCCCCTGGCTATTTGCATCTGTTAATTTCATTTGGAGTTTATATGATAATCTTATTGTCATATTGGGAGGTCAAAATCATCTCAGCTAACCTGCACAGTGAAGATTGTGGGCTTGTGGTGATGAACCTGCAGTTTAAGATGTTATTCAGTCCTTTTTTGGGTTTGAGTCAATAATGGACAATCCATTAGTTCCCCATAAGTTGTTTCAATGGCTAATTACTTGCACAGTTGCAGAAATTGTTCTTTAATTCTGTCTTACATTTTTCTGAATCGAGTTCCAGCTGTTGGATGATATTATACCCCTCTCTGCCAGCCTTGAGAGCCATCTAGTAACAAATCTCTACTCCCTGTGGAAATATTTAAAGGCAGCAGTTGAGTCAGTCCCTTTGAGCTTGGGTTGGGAAGAGGGGGTGGCGGGGTGGTGTTGAGAAGTTACATAGATTAAACTCCTCTAGGCTTTCACTTGCCCATATTTCTAAGCGCTTTTGGGGGGTGTGTGTGTGTATGTTTTGCTAAAGTGAGATAACTTGCAGTTGGCGGTGGTGTGAGTGCAGAGCAGGCACACAAGCACAACACGGCTCTCTCTCCTCTGGGGTGACGAGGCAGAGGCGATCTGACCCATGTAATTATGGTTAAATGTTTTGGGAGCTGGAGCTGCGGCTCAGCTGGGCTCTTGAGTCAGCAGCTCTCCAGCATTCGGCAGCTTTTGTGCCACAGGCTCCAGGGAAGATGCACTTGGTGGCTGTGAAACCTTTTTATTGTTCCTGCAGTGTGGAGCCGTGTGGCTGCAGGTGTTGGCAGCAGCTTAGCCCCTGTTTTGCTGACCTTGGATAGCACCCAGTGTTAGAGAACTTGAGGACTTTTCTCAAGCTGAGTGGTGTATGCAGGGGAAGCCCACAGCAGAGCTGTGCAGGCAGGACAGCTGCTGCAGCCTGGGCACAGCTGGGCTGGTGGGGGCTCTGGGGTGGAGAGACTCTCCCTGTGCATTTCTGGAGGCAGCTCTGGGACTAAGTCCTGCATGGTACTGGGGCTTCCAGCTGGCACCAGGGAGACACCTTGGTGGGAAAATTGGGTGTCAGTTGGACACGCAACATTCTTTTGCTTCCAACATACTGCTTAGGGAGATGGAGATGACTCCAAGCTCTTCACGGGAGGGTGACCTAGATCAGAGGCCACTGGTGTGCAGTGGTGAGTGCCTTCCCTCCCACAGAAGGAACTGTGGTGACCTCTTTCCCTCTCACGGGAGGGACTGTAGCCAGCTGGTGTCAGGGGACAAGTCCTGTGGTCAGCACATTTAAAGACCAGTCCTATCAGCAGGTTTCATCCTGTCACTCTTGAGGCAGTGAGATGTGACAGAGCAGATTTAATTTATTTTAGTTTTTTTTCTTTTTGCTTTTTAATTTTATTAAAAAAAAAAATTACCTGTGTTTTTACTAGGGTAAAAGGGCCAGTGAAATCAAGAACCAGTGGGTGTTTTTGTGCAGTTTTCAGTACAAATGCCAGGGAAGGGAGTGAGTGGGGTCCATAGGCTTGTGTCTGTACATGGGCAGGGGCTGGAGCTGCCTATGACTGTTTCCTAACTGAGCCTGACTCCCTTAGGATTTAGGTAGTTCCAGTGAAAACAGAAATGCATGATGTTCCATTGGGCCCTTTTTGGTGGGAATGTAAATGAGGGCATCCTTGTGCACGCTTTGTAAAAATTGGGCTGCAGCCCTCTCCTGTTTAGTGTTCTTGTTAGGGCTGAAGCTGTGTTGGCAGCAAATTGGTAAGCCAGAGTTGTTTGTGTAAACCTTTGTTGACAAAATAACTGGATGTACTACTCCTTTTAAAATGCTTGCCGAGAGACTTTTTTGTCTTTTTTTGGTTGCGTTGGGTGTTGGGTTACAAAGTTTGATTTCTTGGCCCAGAGCTGCCTGTATTCTAAAACTCTCTGGGCATAGCTCAGCCTTCTTCAAAGTGTAGTAGCTTGTCCCTCGTGCAAAATGCACATCCTGCTGCCAAAATGCTGGCTGCTTTCACTGCATTCATTGTGTTGCTTTTTTTGCTGTTGGGGTTTTTTGTTTTGTTTTGTTTTTAAACCTCTGCCAAGTAATTTGTCGTAGAATTTTTTTTGGGAGAGGATGAGAGGTGCAAATGTTTTTGATCACAATTCAGCAGCTGAATGCCAATATGTCACTAGAGCACAGAAAAAGCTATCGCTGGTCACCCTAAACTATACTTATTTTTTTGGGAAGTTGGTGGTGTCTTTCTTTTCTGTGGCACATGGATGGTCTAAGCTCTCCTGCCTCCTGGTGGGGATTGCTGATGGGGCTTGTGGAGTTTCCAATGTGAGGTGAAAGTGACAGTACGCTGTGGTGCATTTACCATTTAAGGTCTGCCTGGAAATGTTAATCTTTTGCTTTGGCAAGAGTGCTGAAATTGTGGTTTACAAAGACCCCAAGACAATTATGTGGCTTATTAAAATATGATGACTTACCTATGTCACTTATGTCTTTATATCAATTTGTTGACTTAATTTATTTTAGTGCTAAAGGCTTTAGGGAAATAATTTTCCAGGGAGTATAACTAAAGTGAGTACTAAATTTGACATAGACTAGTATTCTTTCTGACAAAATAGCATTTGTTTCCTAAAAATAAAGTAGAAAACATACGCCCCATGAGCCAAATTCCACTTGGCTTTATGCTGAGAGAAATTTAGAATAACTTCATTGTTATCAATACACAACTTCCTTGTAACACTACAATTATTGCAAATCACTAAACTGTAAGGAAAAATAACTTGAACCAAGAGGCACAGACAAAGGTCAAAATGGCAACAAGAGAAGTTGGTTTACCAAAGTTGTCTCTTCAATTTCTGCAACATTCATTTTAGTGTTGTGTTGGGTTTTTTTCCCCTCCTCCTAATTACCTGGGAGAATACTTCCTGGCTGTGATAAATTTCTCCATGAGGGATTCATTATAAGGATTTTAACAATTAAATTTTACCTCCTGCCTAACACCTGGTACATGCCTACTGCTGTTTGCAGAATAAAGGATTAGAGGGACTAAAGCTCTGATTTGATAATACTTACGTTTCTGTTCTCTGTTTGAGCTGGTCAGGTTGCATTTTCTTACATAGTATTTTTCTTTCTTTAATAATCTGTGTAGCCTTAGCATTTGGGGGTTTGTTTGGTTTTGGGTTTTTTTGTTTTGTTTTGTTCTGTTTTGTTTCGTTTCAGGTGCATGCAACTAATGTCTCCTTTTTGTTTCCATCTCCTTTTAGGATGACAGTGATGGGATTCCCTGGTCAGAGGAGAGGGTGGTGCGGAAGGTCCTTTACTTATCACTGAAGGAGTTCAAGAATGCACAGAAGCGGCAGCACAGCGATGGCATTAGCGGGAGCCTCAAGGCAGTGAACGGTGAGACACCTCTGTGGTACTGCTGGAAGGACTCAGTCCTTTCTCCATGCTGTGGCAGGGAGGGAGATCAGTGTACCATCTGGCATACACTGCGTGTGCCCTTCTGATCTGCACGGAGGAGCTTGTTTCTGGAGTGCTTGAAATGCCCAGGTTGAAGAATCTGTATGCTTTGGTTTCTGACTACAGTAGTTTCACAATTATAAGCCACACCTTTTTCATTGAAGAATCCAGCCTACCCCAGTAGTGCAGCTTATATTCAGGTGCGGCTTATCTATGGACAAATCCCAGTGAAATATCAACCCAGAAGTAAGAGCCAGCCAGGAAGGGTGCCTGGGGCTGCCTTTAAAGGCTTCACTGGTCTATGAAAACTGTTGCAACTTGAGCACCTGACACCAAACCCAGCTGGCAGTGATTCTGTTACTAATTTGTTACTTTGTTACACATGGATCCTTGCTAGAAAAAAAAAGTGCGGCTTATATTCAGGTGCAGCTTATATACGGACAGATCCTGTGGTCTACCCGCTGCTGGGAGGTGCGGCTTATAATTGTGAAATTACTGTAACTTATTTAGATGGGGATCAGGTGAGGGGACAGAAACAGGCTGCCAGTCTGGAGAAATGGAGCCTTTCTAGTCAGTCTGCTTCCGGATGTGCTGAGTATGTCAGCAGGGAAGGTAACCTTTAGAGGTGATTGGCTGCAGTTACCTCAGGGAAGTACACTTGGACAGAATTTTCATACTGTCACTTAGATGCAAGAAACTGGCTTAGTAGCATCTCTCTCTGGAGTGATCCAAGGCTACAGGTGAAGTAGCATAAGATCTACATACAGAGTAAAGAGCTTAGAGGACACAAGCACTGTGACATTGGACTCCCTAGTTTAGTAGTTCATAGAGCAGTTGTTTAAAAGTATTAAAAGGAGATGCAGACAGGATTAGATCACAGAGGCTTGAAAGGAATTGAAGTTCATTTCTTTAATGCTCTAGTCAGTTATCTGTTGCTTCCCCTTCCCTTAAATGTTGCTTAAAAAAGTTATGGTGTCCTGAGAGGTGAATATATAGTGTGTCTTTTTCTGATTCACTTAGACCCTTACTTGAAAAGGCTTTGTCATGCTGGCTTGAGCCTTGAAAGTGATTACTAGCAGGATTCAGATTTCTGGACAGGCTTACAGTTTTCACTCACAAGAGCTTATTTGTTTCATGGAGGTTTATGGCAGTTCCTTTTCGGCATGTGCATAACTATACATGTGGAAATGCATTTTAACAGCAGCTGGGTGCTTGCTTGGTAGGTTATCCATATTTATATGTAGCTCTTCTTGTTGACATGGTGAGTCAGATTCCACTGAGTGTTATTGCTGATGAGGCAAAAAACTAGGAGAATGGCTGGATAACTACAAGGCAGCATGATAAAGTCACTGTATTGTGTAAGAAATTGCAAACTCCTTAATGTGATTAAAGAAAACTTCAGACTTCCGAGTTCAGTAATAATATCAAATACTGATCTGATGGGAAGGGGCATCTAGCTTTAAGAGCAAGCTGTTTATAAGCTTGGAGGTGTACACAAAACAGTGTTGGCTTTTTTCCCTCCAACACCTCTGCATCATTGATCTTCTGTCAAACACAATTTCTCTTGGAAAGTTCCTTATTCCATTGTGGGGGTTTTGTTTAGTCAAAGGAAAAAAGTCCAAAGGCATGAAGCACAGTAATTGTGTGTTAGGAGCTTTGATGATGTGCCAGGTTACAGGATGACTGAGGTTTTCATGGTGTCTAGTTTCTCCAAAGGCAGCTTAGATAAAAAGTGAGTTAGCTGGGAATGCTATGTCAATGCAGGTACCAGACATGGAGCATGCCACTGGCTTCTCCTGACAGCAGCAGAGCTCACATCTTCAGAGCTTTTCTCCTTCACAGAAATAGAAGACCAGTTATTTGAGGGTTGGTTTTTTTTATTATTATTTTTTATTTGAGATAGAATGATATTCCATGTTGCTCCTTCTGTTTGCTAGATGATTTTTTAAAAGTCCTCTCTTGGCATTGCTCTGTTTCTACATCTCTGTCCAACAGCGTTATTTTATTTAGCCAGTGATATTTGCAAGAGTGTTTCATTATGCAGTGAAAAAGAGCAAAAGGGAGGAGGATTGATACTGTGCAGTGACATCAAGAAAATAAATTTGAAAATGTGGTTTGTTCATTACATTTAAAAAAATAGTAGCCCTGTATTTCAAAATCCGTGGGTCTTTGTGGACTGAGAAAAAGGCAGGTCATCCTGAGAAATTACTGAGTAATTTTGAATTCAGGGAATTGTGTAGTATTTTAAGGATGAGTTTTAGATCCCAGATTTCATACTGTTGGGAAGAAAAGTTTCCTTGTATGTATCCTTTGTTGAACTTTCAGGTCACATCCATTGTTTTTTTTGCATGTTGCTCCAAAAGGTAGCATGCAGTTAAATGTAGTTGTGTATTAATTTATTAATTTATTTATGTAACTGTTGAAAATCAAATCAGTTACCTTTCAGTACCTGCCAAATGCAAACATTTTCAAAAGTGAAAAGGAAGGGTATGAGGGGGATTCAGGCTCTCTGAACTCCCTGCTCTGTGCACGAGTATGGATTGGTCTTGTGCGCTTCTAGTAGCTGAGGGGGCCAAACAGCTGGGGAGCAGGATTTCATCTTGGTACCACCATCTGTAATGGATAGAGACTTTCTCTGGTCTAATTTTATAACTGCCATTCCTTAAATTTATTTGTTCATAGACTTGCAATCTGTAATTTGTTTAATTAGAAAGTATTTATTTGTAGCAATAGAGGAGGGTAAAAGGTACAGGAGCTCCTTGCAACTTGAGTCTTTAACAAGTTTTTATGCATTTGGAGCAGCTGAAGTTTGATGAACATGCTACAAAAGTTCCTTTGCCAGTGTTTTTGAAGCTGCAGCTAAATTTGTATGAAAATGATTGCAATTGTAGTTCATCTGGTGAGTTCAGTAGTATCATTAATGGTTTGGAATAATGTTATCTCTTTGATTGATAGTGTGAAAAGCAAATTACTTTAAATGTGGAAGATGAACCCATTAATAGAAATCTTTTCTGTATTAAGGTCTCTGCAAGCTCTGATGGTGCTGGTGGTGGTGCAGAGACAATTAACTTTTGTGCCTCTCTGAGTTATAAAAATAAAATTTAAAATAAATAAGAATTGAAATTACTTTTTGGCAGTTTTATGTATGGTAATACCTTAGCTGTCTCTGTCTCACTATTAAATCTACTTGTTACCATGAAAATAATCATTCCATTTTCAGTTTATGTCTGAAATCCTGTTACTTAATTGTCTCTAATTGAAGAGAAAGGTGAATGGGTATGTTTTGGTTGTTATATCAGTGGTTATATTGCATGTGCTTTTATGTTGACTCTGGATATTTGCAGAGTATAGAAGAACACCATACAATGTGCCTTTGTTTCCTACATGTTCCTCTTCGGCCCTTGGGTATATAAAATTTGAGGGGGGTGCTTGTGCTGGCTGTCAAGAAACTCTCTGTAGCCCTAAAAGGGATACTGGAACTCTGATTATGGAAACAAGGTCGTGTGCTGGTAAAACTCCGTGAGACCTCTTTAGTGATTTTGATTACTGCTGCCTGTGATTTGCATTAGGATTTTAAGTATAGGGATTGGTGTTCAGAATAGTGATACCAATTTTCAGAGATCCTCATCTAAAAGGAGAATTAAATCCTTAGCGAAATTGGTTTCTTCTTGTGTAGCTTAAAATGTGAGATAGGGCTGTAAAAAAAGCAATGAAAGATGTAATAATGGCTTGCATTCTGTTGATGAGAGTAAATCCAGTAGCCTCAAAAGACTATATCATAAAGCAAACTTTTATGACCTAAGATTTTAAGTTCTGTTTTTCTAAACTCACAGTAAAGAAATTTGTGATACAGAAGTGCGTTTCTTGAATGGAAAATGTTACAAAGTTTCCTTATTTGTTTAAGATAGTCAGTTTAATCTACAGAGATGACAAACCAGACGTTAGAGTTATTCAAGCAGATAGTTTGTTTTCACCAGCTATACTTTGTCCTAGAAAGGTGTCATGGCAGTTTCCAAACATGTCATCTAGGTTAAGCTCATAGCAAGCGTAGTCTATTTAGGAAACCAAATGTATGTGAGGGAATGCTTTGGTTCAAGGCAGAAGTTGAAGTCTTGTTCATTAAGTAAATAAAGAGATGGGTAAAAAAATGTAATTTTGCTATTCTGAGAGATTTCATCTTACATTTAAGGTGGTTAAATGAACTGATGTATTTTATTAGGTATGTTCTTTAAATGGAGTGGGAGCCATGTCAGCACATGGATGGATGTGGTGGTTGGACCATAAAGTCTCTGGTGCCCCTTTCTGTCATCAGAGAACCATTTTGGTTGGAAAGGACTTCCAGCCTTTGTCTGATCACTACCTTGTGAAATAGATCACATCAGTGAGTGTTATGTCCAGTTGTTTCTTGAACACCTCCAGGGATGGGGACTCTGCACCACTTTGTACTGGTCTGCTTCTGCCTTCAGCCATTCCCACTCAAAAGTTCACGTGACTTTTGTTGGAGAATTGTTTTTTTACAAATTATTTATCTCCACATTGAGAGGCCAGAGGCTCTGAGACAGTTCTTTGTGGGACTGTGGTGCCAGACCCAGGCTTCCACACTGGCTAGTCAAGCCAGCTGGGACAGGCAGCAGTGCAGTCTGAAAATAGCTCTTTTTGTCATTGATGCATGCATTTTCAAATGTTTCTTCTCACTACGTGGGGGTTTCTGTCCATGCTCTCCAGTGAGCCATGTTGAAAGAAAGATGCTCAGTGATAGGGTGGCATGGGACTGTCTTCATCTAACTTCAGCTTGTTGGTGAAACTTCTTTTCCCTGGACGTGTAGATGGTACTCCAGGCGTGGCATGAAAGTTGCAACAGATGTGGTAGAAATGCCTAAACACTGCTAAGTGAGGTGCTTCAGCTCTGTGCCGTGTATGATCTGCCAAAAGCTAAGAGGGGATGGCAGCAGCTGCCAGCTGGGCAACCATGTCTTCCCTTAGACCACTCTCTTTTCCTCTGACTCCTGTGGATGAAAACGTTGCAGCCCTTGGGGAAGTGCTGTTGTTTCAGCTGTGCCTCTGTGTGCCCAGAGTGGTGTGGGTCTCCTTCCCTGACTGGGCTGCTACTCAGCCTGCAATTATGAGCGAGAGAGCAGCCTTCTTCATTCACTGTGGTGGTTCAGATATACCGATAACTTCATCTCTCTTATTTCTGAAGGCTGCAATTAAGTACTGCAAGAAGGTTTTATGCTAACGTTTGTCTAGGGAGCTTTTCACTCCATCAGTGATGTGAGATTGCGTTTGTTGACAGTGGGTAATGTCTGTCTGTCTCCTAAGCTTTAGTAGAAGATTGTAACTGTGCCGAGGACCCTTGTCTGTAAGTGGATTTTAAAAATGCATTTACAGAAACAGAAATACCTCTTTCAGCTTTGTGGGATTTTCCCTTTACATTCAGAGTAAACAGCCTTTTTGGCTAGTTTGAAACTCTGATTAAATATAGATGTTTTCATCTAAAAGATTCAGAAAATAAGCATTTGAGCAAATCTGTCATGGCATTCAACATCACTTTCACTTTGGTGCGTGCTATCAAGTGAATTTAAAGATTAACAAATAGATAACAGCCTGTTTGAGTTGGGCTTCATTGAAAATTTCCAAATCTCTTTTCCTTTCTTTTCTAGAATAGAATTAATTTTGAGCCTGCCAGGGACTTGCTTGTTTGTTCATTGGCTGACGCAGGCTCTTCTTTCTCTTCCATCATCAGCATTTATAAAAAAAATTTTCAGGCCAAATTACGCCCTCAGTGATGTCAACTAAATTTGATTATGTCCATCCAAATTGTGCTCCTGTCTTAATAAAATTTCAATGTTTGGCAAGACTGATAGAAAATTTTCTTTTTCAGGACACTCATATTCCTTTTCCTCTCAAATGTAACAGGGATGGATATTTCTTTAACCTGTGAAATAGAGAAATTGCGTAATTAATTTTCTTTAAATTTACTTCATGGCCATCTAAAAAGAGCTTCTGTTGTTCCTGAGTGCATTTCTAGGCAAATTCTAAAAAATAATCTTGCCTCCTTGCATATATTGCTTATTGTAGGTAATAGAAAATGAAAATGGCAATGAAGAGTCTGCAGAGGCGTGTGCATTATCTGTAGCAGACTGAGTTATTGTAGGCCTAAAATAAATAAGGTGAGGAAAGGTGGGAAAGAGTTCAGCAGTAGCTGATGGGTCTGCCCCCCCTCCTTTCACCTTGTTCTTGCTCTGCCATTTGTCTGCCTATGCAGTTCAGCTCGTCTAGAATACTAATGTGGCAGAAAACTAGCCCAGGATAATAAAATATTTGAAAAAAAGAAGTAATTTTTTTCCCAGTTTAATCAACTACACACGTTCATTAAGGGGTCAGGTGAGCACCATGTGCTCATTTTTGAAAATGGGGGAGCAGAGTACCTTACTGAAAGTTGGAGGAAGAGGATATCACACTCCTTATCCCTTTTCATAGTAGCAAGCTGCTTGACTTGGCACATTCATCCTCTCTAACCACAGCCTTAGGATTGGTGCAGTCATCTCGTCTAACCACAACCTCAGATGCTAGAAGGGACAACAGTTGCCAGGAATATGAGCAAAAAAAGATTCAGCTTAAAAGTTCATTCAAAAGTGCTTTCACAAGTGTAGGTGTTAAGCTTATCTTTCTCTTAAAAGCAAACAAAACAAAAATCAACCCGTTGCCAACTGGTCTAGGGAAGTGATTGTCCCACTGCAGTGCTCCAGCCTCAGCTCGAGTCCTGTGTGCATCTTTGGATACCACAATATAAGAAATACATGAAGTTGTTAGAGTCCAAAGGAAGAGTATGAGGATTGTGAAAGACCTGAAGGGAAAGCCATATGAGGGGAAGCTGAGGTCACTTGGTCTGTTCAGCCTGGAAAAGAGGAGACTTAGCGGGGACCTTTTCACAGTCTGTGACTTCCTGGTGAGGGGAAGAGCAGGAGCTGATCTCTTCTGTGTGGTGCTCAGTGACAGGATTCAAGGGAATGGCTGAAGTTGTGTCAGGGAAGGCTTAGGCTGGATATTTGAAAAAGGTTTTTGACCCAGTGCGTGGTTGGGCACTGGAACAGGCTCCCCTGGGAAGTAATGACAGCACCAAGCATGACAGATTTTGAGAAGCATTTGGACAATGCTCCCAGGAACGGTATGACTTTTGGGGATGGTGCTGTGCAGGGCTGAGAGTTGGTCTCAATGATTTTTGTGGGTCCCTTTTAACTCAGGATATTCTAAGATTCTATCAACCACCTCCAGCACCCCCAAAACCCCACAAACAAATGCACCAAGAAAGCCCCACCCAAAACAACGAAAAACAAACTCAGCACTTAAATTGTGGTGAAATTTGTTGCATTGACTCTCCATGATACAAAACTTAGCCTTAACACCAGCAGAGAAAGCAATTTTGTTTTCCTTGACTCAGGGTAATTCTGCAGAGCTGCTGTCTTGGGTTTGTTTTCTGTATCAGCAATCTGGAGCACCCTTGAGTGTGGACAGGCAAACTGTTTCATTCTCTCTTTATCAACCATAAAATCTCCAGCCTAAATTTACACCATGGCATCTTTTTGGCTGGCATTTGTAACCAAAAGATTGCTGGTGGTTTTACATCACATGATTGCCAGCTCTGTCAAAAATTGTACATTTGGTCAATTCTAGTTTGCCTATTTTAGAAATGAGAGTAAGACATACCACTAAATCAGTCATTAAAATAGCATACTCCATTTTATTAAGAAAATAGGAATGTAATGGGAAATATAATTATTATTACAAGTAAGTGCAGAGAGAAGTTTCACTCATACACACTGATTGTGTAAGGCAGTTTACTGTAGTCAGTCCTAGGGAACTGTATTTTCTGGAACTGTCTCTGCCTGGCTTTGAAGATAGCCTTTGCTAATTATTTTTGCACTACAGCTTTGAGCTTTTAGTGCAGGACTACATTTGTGCAGTGCTTTCAGAGTATTAGATGTTTTCAGCCTTCAAGGGGTTGTCTTGTGTCTTAGAATCTCCACAGCAGTTTTTATCTGATGTGGGGAAGTTTTAGAAATTATTTTGTTTGAAAGAGTTGGAGAACTATTTGCTCCTGCAGGACTTTTCTAGGGCCATTAGGCTATGTTTAATTGGAGCAGGTGTCCTGTGTGCTGTAAGCCTTATTGTGTCAACCCTGTCAGTAAAATGCTATTAAAAGAAAAAGCAGAAATTCTGTAACTGCTGATGGGCATAGTAGCCTATTCCTCAACTTGCCTGACACAGCTGATGTGCCATACTCCTCACCTCAAATGCCCTACGTTACCTGTCTTCAGAGGCCTTGACTTGTTAAGAAAGAATATGGGATGCCAATCAAAATGGGTTTGGGGGTCTTTATGGTGATGTGGAGTAAACTGAAAGCACTGAAAGATTGGTGTCACGTTATTTTAAGTGTCATTGATCTGCATCTGAATGTGGAATTTCTGATGTGAAAAGCAAGAAAATCAGTCATCTTTTTAGAGCAGTGAAACTCTTCAGGAATTAGTCACATTCATTTCATGGCTCATAACAGCCTGGGAAGTTGGTCTGTGCTCTTGAGTGCATTTGCCTCCACATTTTGGTTTGTTTTCATTTGGATCTTTTTGATTTAAAATCTGCAAGAAGCCATTCTGAAATAACTGCTCACTTTAAGTAACTGATGATGATGAGAGGTTCATCACATAGCAGATACGTTCCAGAGCTTGTGGGTGAATGTCTTCCAAAAAATAATTATAGTCTAGTACGTATAATGTTAAGTCATAGCAGATTGCTTTCCATAGTAATAAATGTGCCTGCATTTTTAAATCTTTGTGTGTATGTGTGTGTTTGACTAGCAGAAATTTATTACAAGCAGTTATGGCGATGTTGTATTCAGAATTAGTTGAATACATGTTTTCAAAAACCTGCCTTTGATGCCCTTTGTTTCCCAATTTAAATGAATTTAATACTGGGGGCATTGTTGGTCGAGTCTAAGGTATACATACAGAAGCCTTGGGCTTTGGGCAGCAAAGGATAACAGTGACAAGTTTAACTCGAAGGGTTTTTTCTGGTACATCTTGAAGGAATTTCATCTCTGAGAGCTAAAGACGGCTGAATTTCCACCCTTATCCGTCCTGTTTTCTCCTCTTACAAGACTGTTAGTGAGCATTGCAATCACAGTCAGGACCGTGTGATGTTTCAGATCTGTCCACTAAGAGGGTAACTCATTCCAGATAAGCCCTGAACAGACAACATTCATTTTTTACTTTGCTCAGAATTTCCTGTGCTTTGTTCCGCATCTGTTTGTGAAAGACTGCGTTATCTTTGAAAGCCTTCATCTTGTTTTCTTTATTCAAGCTATATGCTAAAATGGAAAAAAGGGAAGAGCTGGAAGGAGCCCAGCTGGAGCAATCTGCCAAAGATTCCACAGGGGGATGGAGCTGGCAAACTCCTGAAACCTCATCAGCTGACCTCTGGTGCAATTTGGGAAGCCAAGAGATAAGCCACTTTTCCTGCTAAAGGTTTGGCAGCCTCAGCTAGCCATTCCGAGAGATGCCTAAAGACCGCACCAGCATTTAATTGCATTTTCCTCCTCCTTCTTTCATCCCTCACTCAGCTTCAGTAGAGGTTGACCTTAAAAATATTTCAGTTCAGTCTCTTCTTAGTCATTGTGTGTGTGTGTGAACAGACACATTAGAGCTAAATCACATCTTGACGCGCTCTCTTCTAGCCAGGTTGTCTCAAATGCAGGCTCTCCCTAAAATGTCTCCCTCAGACGGTGGTTCTTGTCTCTGGTGCTGTGAAAGATGAAAGTGTTCCATGGCCAACTGTTTTTAAAGATGCTCTGCAAGCACCCCAGTGTTTTTAAGTTATGCCTCCCGTGTATGTGGATGGATTGAAAGAGTCTTATAAGTGATGAAAATGGCACAGAATGAGTACAGTTTTTTCCTTTCTTCACAATGTGGTAAATTTCTGTTCAGGGTGGAAATGCTATCAGAATGTTAGAAGCGGGTGCAAGGATAGAAGTGTGTACTTTCATATCTATGTATTTTTTCATTGGGTTGTACTGCCACATGCACATACAGGTGTATCAGATGGAGGGGGCTGAAGAAGAATTTCATCCCCTTTTGTTTTTGCTTGACCCCTGCTCCCTTGCTGGCATGCTGAGATCTTGTTTCAGAGCCTCAGGCTCTCTCTGTGTTGGCTCCATATGACAGAAGGAAGTGATTAGATTGCATGGAGCCACAAACCTGAGGCTTGGTGCAGGAGTGGGCTGGGACTGGGGAGAGGCATATTCCTGTTACACAGTCTACATGCAGGACTTATTTTCTCTTTCCTTCTCTTGGATCCTCTGATCTGTTTGTCTAGAAACATACTATTTCTCTTCCAAGGAGAAGACTCCTAACTTTTCTCTTTAATGTGACAATCTATTTGACAGGGCAGTAAGCAAATAACTCTGTTTTGTGAAGATAATAAAATCTGGTGCTTTCTGGAGTAGTTGCTCTCCCTCTTTGCATCTCAGGAGGTCAGCAGCAATTACCTTCAGATGGAGGTCATGAATAAGGGATAGAAGTTACAGGAATGTGGCTTGAATTCCAAATCTTCTTGAAACATAGGTTTTTGCTGCTCTTCTCCCCCTCCCCAAAATCAATTGAAGATGGCCTTTGGTGCAACAATGAGGTCTGTGGTTAGGGACTAGTTGTCAGGTTTTATTTAGATGGAAACCTTTCCCAGAAGTGTTACCTCATCTCATTGTCCTGCTGGGATGAAATTCAAATGACAGTTTGCATTTGCCTGGAACTGACCTTCTCTAATTGAAATGAACAAGGCTGTCTTATCTAAGTAGATAAACACAGCCCATTTGCAATTTTAGATTTAAATGCACTCTTTCATAGATTACCTTGGAACTGGTATGGCTGTCCTTGAATATTTAAAGTCTCATTAACAAGAGACCAGAATTGAAGAGTAAATGTTCTTTGTGAAAAAGGGGTTTTTGAGCCACAAGCTGATGCTGATCTCTGCTAGGCTGGAGTAAGAATGTTTGGTACAAAGTCCCCTTTATGCCAGCATGGAAGGCGCTCCAATAAAACTGGCATGCAAAGTCATGAAGGTTGATTAACATCCACAGCATTACACAGGGTTATATACAAGTACTCTGCTCATAAAGTAGAATAAATGAGCCATTAGTTAAAGCATTGCTTAGCACAGAAAACCACTTTTCTTTCTGTTTTGGATCCAGATTTCTGCCATGAACAGCCTGGAAAGCAGACTTTCTAGAAATAGTTGACTGATTAGAAAAATGAGTTTAAAACACTTAATGCAAACTTGAATATTGGGGTTTATGGGGAAAGTTTTGCAGAATTTCAGTTTCTCTGGCGTAAGTGGAAATTGAGATGGTGCTGGATTGCCATCTGGCTGGATCAAAATTATAACTGCTCAGTAATTTTTTTTTCAAGTCTCTCAAATAATATTGGACTCAGTTGGGATAGTCCTGTGAAAACTAGATTTGCAGGGAAATGTAGAAATGGACAGACTCTTACGAGAAAGAGCCTGCTTTTCAGTCTGTGCTTTCCTACTTCCAGGAGAGATTCTGCCAGGAGAGACAAAGGGCTCAGAAATTTTACCAAGATTTTTAGGAAAATAACTTAGGGGTTTTTTTCATGGCTGATGTCCCTCCTGACCTTTGTTGACTAGGAAGTTCTTCAGGCAGCAGGAATGAGACTAGTCTGAAGGAGATGGTGTTTTCCATGCTGTCTGTTTCCCTTTAGGTTGAAAGCAGTGGAAAAGTACTGGTTTGGTGTCATCTTGTCAGGAGAAGTCTTCAGTTCCCTGAAGTGCTAAAGACAATAGGAGGGATCTTACTAAGCTTTTGGTTGGTGTTTGTTTGTGCTAAACTTGAATGTTGTTCTGCAGCTCAAAGAAGGAAGTTCTCAGCCCTAAGGTTTAAGAGCAGGTGGTTGTGGTAATTTCAGCAGGATTTGGGGAATTCTTGCAGTATGAGGAGGGGGAAGGTGCCATTTATAGGGGGCAGATTTTGTCCTTATGTGGCCTTTTAAGTGCAGAAGATTATTTGGAGGTTAGCACTGCTTACATAGGTCCTGCTCTAAAAGCAGGTGGGGACATGCCAAATGAAAAGATGACTTCAGCAGAACTAATTTGGTAAGGTGTAAGAAACTTCTGTTTCAAAATGGTGCACGTTTCTCTCTGCTCCTCCCCCCCATCCACCCTAAAGCTTGCAGCTCAACTGACTGTAGGTATTGTTTTGAGGAAAAACTGGAGTATGGCCCTCCTGATTGGCACTGCAACACAGAGCTCCTCTGAGAACTTTAGGAAACATGCTGTCTTAGTCAGAAACTACAGTAAAGAACAAAGGGAAAGCTCATGGATTGCAAGAGTTTCCCACAGCATACATTTTGCCTCTCAAAATTCACTAAAGTACATCTACACAAGTTGCAGTTATGCTGTGTGAGCCTCGAGTTGCTGAACACAATTGTGCTGTCTCCAAACCAGAACATCCCAATCCTGCATAGGTCCCTGCAACACTGATGTTTGGCTTCCTTCAGAATTACCGAGAAAGCTGTTCCTGGTCCAAATCTAGCAGCGTCTGCTGACAGTGCCGGTCCTGAGAGATATTCCTGTTTTTACCCCTTGCTCTCTGTGAAATGTAGGTCAGGATTTTTAGCTTATGTTTGCTTATAGGACAAATAATTTTCAGATACATCCATGTTAATACTGGACAGTTAGGAGTACTCCCTCTCTGTTTATCTGAGCTCTTCATCTTGTTGGCAATCTTTTTCTTCCCTTTTAATTGGAAGGAGGAAAAGGTGTTTTGCTATCTCTCAGTGTACTTTTCCTCTGCAGCTGCTTGTGTTTTTTATTCTGTCTTTGTCCTCTTATATTTTGGATTTTCTTTTAAGTGTGAGGGTCTGTTCCTGTGCCATGCAATGCTGTGCTGTGCTGGCAACTCCAGGGTGCTTACTGCAGGCTCGCTGTTAAAGCCATGGAGATTTCTTCTTTTCCTTTCCCCCCACCCCAACTCCTGGGCCATCCAGCCTAATGTGAGAACAGATTGGCCTTAGTATTTGGAGAAAAGATCTATAATAAGCACTGGGGACATGCTGGTAAAAAGCATCAGCATGGTATACCAGCTCTGTTGGAGTACTGACTGTACATTAATTCTCTAACTTATAATTAGCTATATTAAATTCCAATTTTCTGAAAGGAACCATTATCAAATAACACTCTGTTTGAAATCTCAAAGAAACATAAGGAATGAAAGCTTAGTCCTCGTATGCTTTCATCTTTCAGAAGCAATCCCTATCTCAACATCTTGACCTACATTTTCTTTTTACCCTCTCCAAGAAACATTGTGTGGATTTAATGTCTCAGAAGGGAGGTAAGGTTTTTTTTTTTAATGCATGTATATGTGTTGACATATAAAGTTTGGGGAAAACAATGAGGCCTTTATGTCCCCAATGATTTTTTTTTTTTTAAAGACTTGAAAGTGTTTTCCACAGTATCTCTTAGGCAGCTTTTAGGTTCAGAAAGCAATTAAATGTAATAAGTCCAACCTATTCTTTTATGGTCCAGTTATATAGATCTTGATTCTGCCAAAGCCTTTCCTGATTTTACACAGCAGTAGGAAAAAAAAAGGGCTTTCGTTCCTTCTTGCATCCTACTCTCCATTTGCATGTAGTCATAAATTTTCTTCTTATGATTAAATGGGATGTTTTCGTTTGTTTTGGGGGGTGGTATGTTTAAAATGCTGGGTTTGTTCCCGCTGGTTCTTGCCCTTACTGTGTAGCTGTTTGGTGTTACTAATGAACAGTTCTGCCTGGGAGTTAGGCTTTAACCTGGGTGGCCTGAGCATGCACAGAAGCAAAGGCTGTCAGTGCTGCTTTCCCCTTTCCATCTTTCCGTGTTCAAAAGGTATTTCCAATACTCATGGTATGCTCAACCATCCTCTCTGCTTCATCCCACCACACAGGGTTATGTCCTGTCGTGTCCAACTGCAGGATGATTATTCCTATAGCCTTGTCCCATGTGGGAACAGGGAGAGTTCTTCTGCCTTTTGTTCACTGGGGCTTTTTTTTTGGGGAACACACACGACTGTTTTGTGTGTGTGCGCGTGTTACCACTCTGAACACAAAGTGCTAAATGTTTGCTAAACATTAACACTATTTAATAGTCCTTGCAGCTTGAGAAACATTGTAGGGTGGGAATGTTCTAACTCCAGGAAGACTTTGTTTGAACTGTTTCAGTTTATTATGTCTCTCTAGCTTTTTATTCACAGGGTACTGTGAATGTACAGAGGGATTCCATTTGTCTTTTTTTTTTTTTCCTCCTCCTCCAGTATTGTCGCATCATATTGAAATAGAGTTAGGCAGTGTTTTGACTATCAATAATGCACTTTTGGCCCTAGATCAGGGATTTTTTTTTTTTTCATTTTAGTGGTACAATGGTGAACTTCGGCATACTCACAGCCTCTTGGGTATATTTTGAAAGCTTATCTGCCTCTTTATCATATATTCCTATGCTGTTCCATTGCATGTACCTCCCACCCCCTCACTCCAATTTCTCTGATGCTGTACTTCAAACAAGAAATATGCTAATGGATCCTAGCCTTCAATTACACCAGTGCATGAAAGGAACATTCTCTGTAACAAGTTCTTGGTTGGGGAGGAGGAAACGGTATTCTTAAAAAATTGCAAGATAGTATTTTATCTCCTTTGCTTATTTGGAAAGATAAAACGTTAAATGCACATTAGTGTATAGTCCTGACTGTATAAGTGTGTGTTGATGGTTGTCCCAAGGCTTCTATTGAGTCAGGAAACAGCTAATGCTGTTTCACTTCCTCTTCTGATGCCCTGAAACATGAGCAAAAAAAGCTGTTTAATAGCAGCAGAATGTTTCATGGTGGTGGAATTTAACTCCTCTGGGGGCTGGTGTGTCGGGAAGTCTCCTTAACATTTCAGAAGCCTTCTCTCCAGCATCAGGTTTTCAAGTGGCTGCCCTCCTACCCCAGCTCTCATCTCTTCCCCGCTGTGGTTTGCCTGTAGAGCTCACAAAAGGGAGGTGAAAGTAAGGTTAAGCTGCTGGTCTCAAGAGCTGGAAATAGAGATGGAAATTGCTTGGCTTGTGAGAGGCGCCTTTCCTTAAAGGCTGTTACAGCACTGACATTTCCTGTGCCGATGCTTCAGAGATCTGTGTTAATGCTGGCAAGAGTCAGTTGTCCCTGCAATTAAAACGGGAAGGATCTCCATGTGCCGTCTGTCAGGTGGCCCAAGCTGGCGTTATCCGATGCCTTTAACGTTGTGTCGCGCTCACTTTGGCCTGTGTGCCATTCCTGCAGTGAGATCCTCGGAACTCAGCTGATGGCTGAGCGTAGAATCCTCCTGCTTTATCTCCTCACCTGCTCTCCAGCCGCTGCAGTGCTGTATCTGGTCTGGGAGGGGAGGGATTTCTCCTAAGTGTCTTCCAGCTACAGATTTATTTCCCGGTGTGTACTTTTCCATTGCACATTCCCAGCAGGTAGGCAGCTGCGGTGCATCACGGGCGCATCCACCAACCTCTGCTGCTGCTCTCAGTGTCACATAGGAATGGGCTAGAATCCCTAGCCTGGGCAAGGGCTTAGTGCTCAAATAGAGGTGAAATGTCATCACTGCTGTGCACACCCATGGCAGAAAAATTTGTTCATTTGTGTCGGGCTTTTGTACTGCACTTGTGCTTTCAGTTTGCTGCAGTTGATCTCAATGTTTTGCTGTCACAAGCCTGCTCTCCTCTGACAGTAACTCTGCAAACCCTGAGTACAGGGGACTGAGTGCAACAGTAGAGCAGTTCTTCATCCTGAGCATGGAGTGTACTCCTCTGACCTTTAATTTTAAAAAGTGAGGAAATGATAGTACTCACTTGCCTGTCCCTACGAGAGAAAAAGGAAAAAAAACCAACTTACATGAGAAGGGAAAAATATAGATATGCAACACATTTCACAGTAAGATAGGTGGGATTTTTTGGCCTGTATTTTTTTTAAAGCATCCTGATTTGGCAAATATGGTTGAAATAGTTTTACTTACCCTATGGTAAAAAAATCCAACAAATCTTTTTATGGCCTTATTGCTGTTTCATATGTTAGAACCATGTCAAGTGTTTTGAAGAATATATTTTTATATCAATTTAGCGAGCTAGATGAGAATCCAGTGACAAGGAGGAAGGCATCCTGAAAGATCAAAGGCTGAGTTTTGGGAGCTTTCCAGGTGGTTGCATTTTCATGTCACTTTACTGTACCCTGTAGACACTTACTGTGAAGGAAAGGAAATAAATGCTGGGTAGATGGTGCCAAGGGGAAGAGTTGTCCTCCAGGAAAAGCAGCTCTGGTTTTCCCCTGAAGAAAGTTCCATTTCCCTATTAGCAGTGAGGCGGCAAGCATCTTGAATGACATTTAGGGTTACAGACACGAGCCTTTGAAGCCAACAGCTTAAAAAAATGTGAGAATGCTCAGGCAGCCTTCTCCCCTCCCTCTCTCCAGGCAGCCTTCTCCCCTCCCTCTCTCTGGGGTGTCACAGGACTTGATGCTGGCCTGGTTTTCAGGTCTATGTAAAGGCTCTGAACAGACATGTGAGCACTCAGGCTGGCAGGGAATTTGAGATCTGGCCGCAGGCAGTGCCCATGCGTCCCTGGCGCATCCCTGGCATTGCAGGAGGCAGCCTGCCTCCCGGCCTGCAAGTCCAACCAGACTGCCTTGGTCTCCTGCATCAAGGGAGGGCTGTCTGGCATGTTGCTGAAGAGTCTAGGGTGTTATGTTAGAAGTGTCGGTGAGCAATTTTTTTTTTTTCTTTTGAGTCAGTGGATATTTAGTTGATGTAAACTCGGAGATTGTAATTCAAGTGCTTAGTAGAATGAGGTGACATGCTAGAGTTAAAGAAAAATATTTGTCAGCAAAAGAAGTTGACAGCTTGACTCCTGGAGCTGACTGATGGATGATCTCAGAATTAGGGAGGGCACATTCACAAAAAAGTTATTGAAAATGTAAAGCAAAAGTAGTTAAAGTGGTTTAATTCAAATATGTGTCACATGTGACTTGAGTTCATGTAGAGCACCTAGCATTTAACTCAATAAATTTTTCCCAAAACAAGATGAGGACTTTTTCTCTCCTTATCTTTTACTGTAAGTTCAGAGCACCTCCAGTGAAGGGAGGGCTGAATCCGTGCTCGTCTCTGCTGGCTGCGTGGGACTGTCACTGTTGCTGCATTGACAGGCTGTGCATTCTTGCAGCAAACAGGATCCTCATCTCTTGTGTCACGCTGGGGGGAAAAAAATTTCTATCTGTCTGGAGGGCTGCCCGTGCTCCTGGCAAAAGCCTTGAAAGGCAAATCCTGAATGACATGCATTTAAATATCAAATGGGACTCTGTGCAATTAGAAGTATGTCATTCAACCTTTGCTTTTCACAGCTTTTGTCACAGAGACGCAGAATTAGAGACAATTAAGCAGAGGATAACCTCCGCAAAAGGGCTTTCTGGCAGTTCTCTTGTCTTTTCCCCATCCTTTTTCTTAGAGCACACTGGAGCTGGAGCCCTCCTACTCTTTCAGAATCTGCTGTTCTGCTTACTTTGGAGGTGTGTGTAGAAGTCAAGCCATACATTTGTGTCTCTAATAATTTTGTTTAATTTGGTTTGTCTCTGTGTTCTTGCTGCTTCCCATTTGCAAATGGAGGAGGGTTGTCCCAGTCCATCAGAGGAGTGTGGATGTTACATAAGAGTCATGCTGCATTCTTAGCTCCTGCTGCCAGCTCTCCAGGCTTCTCCAAAGACAGCAGGAGAGGGCTGCCCTGGCCCCTGGTTGCTGCCTCTTTCTCAGGGAAGCTGCTGGCTATCCAAGACACCAGTTCCAGAAATGGGCTTTTCTTCATCTCCATCAACCCAGATCATAAACCCGTCCTGTTTGTGTGATCCCTCACACAGATCACTGGGAACTGTGCTTCATTAGAGGAAAAGCATGTAGCAAGTGTTCATCAAGATGCTGTTTTGCTGTTGCTCCCAGTTTCATGCAGATACACAGTTTTTAAATTACACAATCTGTAAGAGCTTCCTAGAAATCCTAACAAATATAGCCAAGCCTTGCTAAGCCTCTGGGTTTTAGCAGCACATTTCTTCCTTTTAAGGCTCACAAGTATGCACTGTTACTAAGAAATCCTGTGCCTTTTTATTTCCCTTGTTGTTTTATTTGCACATTCATACATTGTATTTTCCTCCAATTAGCAGGCTTTTCCTTGCTTCACTGTGTTTGCCTTCACCTTCTTTCTTCCTCCTTCTGTTATACTCTGTGGAGATACAATTGCTAATTTTTACTTTCTAGTATAGAATAGCTGTTGTCTAGAGACATGCTCTTGGCATAGCTCTCTTTCTCATGTTATTTAAAATACCAGATTGTCTTTTTTTAATTTTCTTTT
The DNA here is from genome assembly GCA_009812075.1 of Sialia sialis. Lineage (NCBI taxonomy): Eukaryota > Metazoa > Chordata > Aves > Passeriformes > Turdidae > Sialia > Sialia sialis. The sequence continues at coordinate 89,451,157 of VRYO01001463.1, read as the reverse complement.
TCATCTTTACTAATCTTTACCTAGTCCCTAGGTGCCGAAGTATGGATATTTTTGAAGTGTGGATTTATTGTTCCTTTGTCCATCTATACCTAGTGGAAGCTAAACTCTGAAACAGGAGGTAGGGGGAAATGACTGAAAAATAGGACTGCTCTGGTATATTACTGTTCAGCTAAATCTGTAAAAGTGCTTCAGGAGGGGAAGGAATTGCCCTCATCTATTGACATAAGTATGGCAAAGACCTGAAATAGTGATTAGCTTACTTTACTTAATTCTTACTTAGCAGTGCGATCCATGCTCTTTCCCTCACATAGGGGGTATTTGTGAAGGACAAGTAAAAATACTTTGGAAACAGAGTCAGTAACTTTTTTCCAAATATCTCTCAAGTGGATAAAACAAAACAAAAAGGTGGAAAGAACAAAAGGAAGAACAAAACATTTTAAAATGGAATTATTTCTTTCCCAGGTATATTGCAGTTTTTCTTTCTTCCATGGGGTATTACCTCACTGGTTTTCTATTCAGCTGTAAAATTCCCCAGGAAATGCAGGATAAACAAGACAAAATGGTTTGGCATCAAAACCAAAGGAGAATTTCTTTCACTGATAATTTTGTTAATACCTGAGAATGTAGACTTTTCTCTCTCACACTGGTTATGCTGATATTTCAGTTGCTGATACACTTGAACTAAACAGAGAGAAATTGTATTTGTTTATTGTGGACCTGTTGTGTCTGTAATTTCTAATAAAATACATGTTTAGCTCTGTTTCCATGTTGCATATGAGAGAAAGTGTCTTATAGGACAGTTGCAAATGTAAAGGCACTTTACTCCAGAAATAAAGCCACTCTATCCAACACCAAAATCTACACAAAATCTCACACCACTGAGGGATGTTAATAACACCAACACCATATCTCATGTCATGGTTACTGTCTGTACCCTCCTTGTGTTTTACTGTGGAAGCTGAACTCACTACCTTTATTTCAGAGTTAGGTGAGCTGAGGTTGCTAGAGAGGAAGTGGCCTCTCCAGGGGCATCTCTTTGGCCATGGCTGTATCTGGACAGAGTCGAGGTCCCTGCATCCTAACCAAACTCTCTTCCCAGTGTTGGTGTTCCTGTTTTTCTGCTGAAGGCTTCATGCCTTCTCTGGCCATCTATCTGAACATCAAAGGTCTGTAACTTGCATTTGGAGTCCTCTTGCTCCTTTGAAGCTTTCTGACTGCAGTCAAAGGAGGCTGTGGGACTGAGGTAGATTTGAGTTGAGTGCATCAAATAGTGTCATTCCTTAACAAAGTACAGGAAGGGTACATGGTACTCATTTCCTGGTGCTAAAAGGGAGTGTTTATGGTACCATAAAATTGACTGTTTGTTTGTCAAAATTTAATGGTCTTAACACAGCCTGGTACCAACTTACCAGAAATGCTACCAACTCTCCCCTAATCATACAGCTTCAGGGGCAATTGGTAGGAGCTCAATAGCACAATGGTACAATAAAACACACAATGAACTGCTGGTGGGTGGTGATCATCAGTTCTCTTTCCTCCTCTCTGTTCTGCTTCATTCAGGACAGCTCCGGCTTTTGGATTTGGGGACACTTGTCCTTCGGTTTCCTTTCCCCCAGCGTCCCCCCTGTAAAATTAAGGAAAGTACTGTAAAAATCCAACAGTAACCATTTGTGATTTTAAGGTATGACTTAGTTGTCTGCATTTGTAGGAAGGGCATTTAAGAGAGATGAGTTTTTTCCCTCAGCTTTTTTTGAGTCAGCATTACTGCTGCTATCTCCTTCACGTACCTCGCTGCTCAGCCTGTTTGATATTCCAGGTCCCTCCCTCATCCACGACACACCATCATGGAGCCCAGGCTATGGCCTCCATTCTACCATATGAGACATAAAGTTCCAGAGGAGGTCGTGTGTTTATTTGGAGGAATGAGAGGTTCAGAGTTTTCATTGTGTCCTTAAAAGTGGAGAAATGTCTTTAATGAGAGAGGTGTGTGTTTTTGAATACTTTTATAAAACACCCGAAACCCAAAGTAACAAAAGTATGGACAAACATCAGGTTAGATTTTTCAGTATTTATACTGTGCAGATAATGGCAGGCGTTTTTTGGGTGCTTTACTGGTTTCTTTTGTTCTAAATTTCTTTCAGATGCATATTTCATAAATCAAACTGGGACTTGAAGTATGTCATATGGCCTGGGGTAGTTTCCTGTCAGAATTAAATTAGGTTCATTTTTGAATGTTGTATTCCTGTTTCTGTGAGTTTAGTACCATCCCAACCTCAATCCAAGGTCCCCTAGATGAAAACAAAACACCCTAGAAAGTGTTGTGTTGAAACAACAGAACAGTTGATTTGAAGTAACACTGCTAATGGGTAATGGACTAATATGCAGGACACAAGTCAAAAAATGTCTTTAATTGCTTAATAGTAGTTTTGGATGGAGCTGAATGGGGATTAAGGGGCTTTTTTCAACCTGTATTATTTAACCAGTTCTCTTTGATGATCTGGTCTTTTGACAGCCTGACAAACACATCTTGTGCTCTAATGTCATTCATGCTTGGCTTCCATAGTAATGATGTATATCTACATATAAAAGCATTCTTCTAGTCAGTTATAAAGACTTTAGAAGCTATTTGCTAACAGTCTTTGGCATACTGGTACTGCTTTATGCATATGCTCTGTTATGTACCACAATCAGCCTAATGTCCAGTGGCTTGTCATCTGAGAAGCCCCCGTACTGTTAATTACCATCATGGTGGCAGCTCAGAGCATCATGTGGCATAAACAGTGATGGTTTCATGGTGTGGCTTTTCTATTTAGAGGCAGAAAATTGTTGTGGTTTTGCATTACCAAATTAGATGAAAATAACCTTTATGACAGCTATCCTTAAAAAAGTGGACAGGGAATTCATATATCTTATCCCAGAGAAAAAAGTGGTTTGTTTTGTTTTTAAATTGTCACTGTCATAAAAACCCCATCCTTTAGTCTCTGAGAGAACCGGAGCATGAAAATAGGTCTTATTTTTGAAGCATGTTGTCTGTTTAATATGTAATGTGATACCTTGTCATGCTGTGACAATGTGACAGATGGCATTTGCACTATAAAACTAAATTATCTTTTGTGCATAGCTATACAACAGCTAAATACAGTAACTCAGTAGAGTGTGCTGATTAATGCAGACTGCAGATGTTTTAGAGATACCGGTGTGTTTAAACTTAGCATCAAATGATTAATGTATTTATTTAACAAGCCTACCAAGATTTTGGTAGTATTTCAGCACACAGTCTAGTGTGTTAAGTGTAGTATTGGTAGAGGTCAAATTTTGGATTACAGACAATGCAATGTAGATTTGTATTTCATTGCAGCTGGTTGTCTGTTACTTATGAAAAAAGATGAAAACTGTTAATTAATGATACTATGCAAATAAACATATAAAGATACAGCTTATTAGAAACTGTAGCACCCTACAGTTCAAAATTGATTTTGTTGGAAACTACCTCTAAGATAATCAAGTTGAATTGTTAACCCAGCACTGCGCACGTCCACCACTAAACCATGTTCCAAAGTGTTGACTAGGAGAAGAGACAAACTCCCACCTGGCTACAGCATCCTTGCAGGCAGTTATAAAGAGCAATAAGATCTCCCCTGATCCTTCTTTTCTCCAGGTTCAACAGCCTCAGCTCCCTCAGACACTCCTCATCAGACCTGTGCTCCAGACCCTCCCCCAGCTCCATTGCCTAGAGCTGGACGTGCTCTAGGCCCTCAATCTTCCAAGTAGTGAGGGGCCCAAAACTGAACACAGCACTCGAGGTGAGGCCTCACCAGTGCTGAGTACAGGGGGACAATCACTGCCCTGGTCCTGCTGGCCACACCATTGCTGATACCGGCCAGGATGCCACTGGCCTTATGGCCACCTGGGCACAGACTGGCTCTTGTTCAGCAGGTGCCAACCAGCACCCCCAGGTTTGTGTTCAGATGGTGCCAAACTTCCAGACCGTGGTGTGAGATGGTTACAGTAATTTCGTAATTATAAGCCGCACCTTTTTCATTGAAGAATCCAGCCTACCCCAGTAGTGCGGCTTATATTCAGGTGCGGCTTATCTATGGACAAATCCCAGTGAAATGCCAACCCGGAAGTGAGAGCCGGCTGGGGAGGGCACCTGGGGCTGCCTTTAAAGGCTTTGCTGGTCTATGAAAACTGTTTGCAACTTGAGCACCTGACACCAAACCCGCACTGGTTTGATTCTGTTACTAACTCGTTACTTTGTCACACGGGGATCCTGGCTTTAAAAAAAAAAAGAAAAAAGCAACTTATATTCGGGTGCGGATTATATATGGACAAATCCCATGGTCTGCCTGGATGTGCGGCTTATAATTGTGAAGTTACTGTAAATGTCAGTCTTTATAACACTGCACTTAAATCCTTTGCTTTCTAACTTTCCTGTCAGTTCTCCTAAATGGGATGTTGCAGAAAGAATAAAAAACCACTAATATTTTAAAACAAAGTTTTCCTGTACAACTTCCAAGACTGCACAGTTGAAGTTTGGACAGGCATGTTACTCTGTAAGGGAACAGAGCTTTAGCTCCATGCCTGTGTAACTGCAATCCCTGCTATTTATTAAATGCTCTCATAAGGAAAACTGTTGTCCTGGCATGGTGAGAATGCTGTCTTGAGTAAATCCCTTTTTTGACTTACTGTAATTTGTGTTTGTTTTGCTGCTTACCCTGGAAACTGGACTTTTCTACCAGACCAGAACGCTTCAGCTTGCAGGGATCAGGGAGGAATGCAGAGAAAAGGCTGCTAGGGGGAAAACCAAGCCAGAATCTCTTGCAAGTAGGAAGAGAATATCCCTGTGTAGTCAAGAGACACTCATGAGCTGGGTTATGTAGTTCACATATTGTTGAGATCTGCAGGATGGCTCCTCTGTATTTTGGGCGCTCTGACATTATTCCATATAGAAAACTGTGAATATGGTCATGTTGAAATTGCCTTTGTTTAGGTCACTTAATGGTTTTGAAATCTTTGGCTTGTGTTTGTGGGGTGTTGACTGCTGATTTTCCTAACATAATGGCTTTGCGGGTTGCCTCTGACTGTGGGAACGGACTTGAAATACAATTGAATGTATTTTTTTTTCCTAAGCTGCCTTAGGACTGGGAAACAGCGAGCTAAAATAGGTGTCGCTCTGTTGTAAGAACATGGAAATGTTCATGCTGAGATGCCTTGTTGGCATTAGAGTAAGTGATGTGGAAATAGTGTTTTGGAAACATTGTGAAAATCTCTTCACCCAACCACTTAGTTAACTAACCACATGATGCTGAAATTTGCTCAGATGCTCTGCTTTGGTTTCCTGATTATTCAGTAACTTTAATAATAAAGAACATACCAGTAATTGCAATCTCATCTATTTTTACAACCAACTAACTCCAAATCCTCCCATACATTTTTGCTGTCTTCCCTTATATTGCTGCTTTCTGCTCCTCTCTTTCTCCAGTCTTCCTTCTGTGTATTTGTAGTTCAGTCATGTTTTATTGTATGGTGCATTCCCAGGTACTGGGATTTTGCATCACATCTTCAGATGCTCCCAAGACCTGTCCTATGTGTGCCTGTCAGTCATCTCTCCTGATGACCAGAGATGAGTTAGATCATGACTTGAGAAGAATTGTAGATAGCT
>VRYO01001463.1:89414426-89444440 GCA_009812075.1 Sialia sialis | reverse complement strand
AAAAAAAAAAAAAAAGGCGGCTTATATTCATGTGCGGGTTATATATGGACAAATCCCATGGTCTACCTGGCTACCCGGATGTGCGGCTTATAATCAGGTGTGGCTTATAATTGAAATTACTGTAAGTCTTACTTGCTAGGCTGTTATGAGAAGCAATCCACTTGAGTCAGCATAAGCCCCATTTAATAAGCTAATTTAAGCAGATTTAACTATTCTTTACGCAGTGTTTTTGGTAAGCAAGACATTCCAGTTGCTGGAGTAGGCTCAGCAATACCCCTGCTCAGCTAACAACTACGGCCAAGAAGCAAAGAGGGTAGTGAGCTGCAGTGGGAACAGGAGGGAGCACGCTGTGTGCAGCTTGTAAACCATAATATCTGTATTCTGCGTGGATCACCCTAGAGGGTAGGCTCAGCTCTCATAGTAGAGCCTTTCCTGCATGTGAAAACACAAACCAATTTGTAGCCACAGACAGATTAGAATACATTCAGTGTGGAAGGCAAATAAATAGGAGGTGATATAAGTCTCTGTAATAATGACTAGTATGCAGAAAGAGCTTTTGTGCTTTCTGTGGCTTGTAACAGAGTGGATGAAAAAGTGACATTTGCTGCTTTTTCTCAATATTGATAAGCGAAAATTTTTTTTATTTTAATTTTCTTCTTTTTTTTTTAATCTTTTTAAGCAGCATGTATCTAAAACTGTGATTTGGTATTGCAGCCTTTGTGGAAGTTTAAAAATGAATTAGCAAAACTATGAAGATGACATTTATGTGGCTAAGATACATTTTAGAGAGGATGTTAAGCTCTCCACGGTTTGGTTTTAAGCTACCCTTTTTAATTACTAGGAATTAGTAATTGGCCTTTCTCTGAAGCTGTCTGATTATGATCAGTTAGAGCCAGAACAGTGTATTTAAAGAATCATAGATGTCATTTGATACGCAAGTTCCTGTATTGTGACTTAATTAAATAATTCATTATTACTGACTTAATTAAGGCAGTGTTTATTCAGTGACTTTGAACTGTTCAATGTTTCAGTTCTTTTTAAACTTTCACAGCAAATATGCACTGGTTCTCTGTATATATAAATTATTATTTCATGTAAGTAATTTTAATATATGAAATCCTACACTGACTTAAAATGCACGTTGCTATACTTTCAAATTTCATTTTAATAAGGTTTAGTTAAAAAAAAAAAAAAGTAATAGGACTTTTAAAGCAAACACTTTCTACTACAGGAATAGAGTCTTATTTTTATCAACCCTGATTTATTCTTCCTAGTTATTCAGGTCTGGTGGTTGGTCATGAGTCCAGCTGCCAGGGGAGAAGGCAGTGAGAATTGGGGCTGAGATGAGCTTAGTGGGCAAGGGACAAGCAGCCTCTGCCAACTCTTCAGCAGCTGAGAATGTCATTGGCTTTGACAGGAGCCAGGGCTTGCTAGCATTGTGGCTTAGAGGTTGAAAAGCACAGGCATAGAAAAGCGGTAGAGAAACGTTTTGTTCCTTTGATTTGATTTGGCTCTTGAGGGCTTGCTGATTCCTTGTTGAGTCCTTTCAAGTAGCCGGTCCTTGGAGTGGTTCAGCTTCCCAGGCTATGCTAAAGAGCATTTTCTCACTCAGCTGCTTTTCTCTCTTTATATACAGGCACAACTGCAGTACTCAGCTTTAAAGAAAGTCTACTCCTTCCTATATGTGGTTGTGTGGTTGGTCTTGGAGAGTCAAACCCACACAGGCTGACACTCCTTAAGTGCACCAGCAGACCTGTATGTCCTGCCAGCTGCACTGGTGCCAACTCATTAATGGTAACAGGAGTTCCTGAGTATCACTTGGAAAAACTGTGGGGTCCCCATCCTGTCCTGGGGCCTCCAGACCTTTCATAGCTCCCAAGTGATGCACAGCAGTAAAGAATGTGGCTTATTGCAGTTAGAGATAACAGGAATGGCATTTGAAGGAAAAGGTGTCTGGGGGCAAGCTGAATGCATTTGATATAAAAATGATTGAATGGCAATAAACTTTATAACAGCCTGCTTCAGCATGTGCTTTCTCTCCAGTGCCTTAAAGGAGCCTTTGGGTTGTGCCTTTCATCACTTCTGAGTGGATTTTGCAATTATGCTGGCCCTGAAAACCTGTAGAACATGACACCCATTCCCAGTATTTATCAGTATCTCTCATTTGTAGTTTTATGTCTCTCTTTTAGGGCAATGGTTTTAGTTGGTTCCAGCGGACGATAAGCTAGCATCAGTTATCGCCAATATTACTGCGTCTTGCAATGGTGCTGGTTATGATGAATAATGGTGGGCAAACTGATATTTTTTTCCTTGAGGAACACAAATCATGCTTGTCTCCCAAGTGAGCTGATGGTTTGGCAGGGTGAAAGGATGAATAAAAATTGCCTTCCAAGTGCATGCAAGTTGACAGCCTGAAAGGTGATTTTCTTGACTTGTATACTTCAGGGTCCTGGGTTTTCCATATGGCAAGTCTCCAGAACAAATATTGCTTTTGGAAAACCTAATCAAATTCTGCCATAAGAGTTAAGTTACTGAGTGTCAGGCCTCAAATAATATGCTTGATTTAGACTTCTCTGGAGCTGAAAAATTGTAAATTTTATCAGCTGTGGTTTCATGGAAAAACACAAAGCAAAAGTTGAAACTTTTATAAGAATAAACTTAGGCACTAGGACTTTTAGAGAGGGTGAGTTCAGCATAGAAATATAAGCTGTTCAGTGTTTTTTCAAAGTTTGCCTTCATTTCCTTGGGAATGCTTTGAAGGGATGCTGTCACCCCACATCATACTGTGTTTTTACACTACAAACCCTTTTGTAGTACTGTGTGCTGATGCTCAAATTTGTTTTATTTGTTGGGTCACAGTTTGAGATCCCTTTAATGAAAGGAAATATCAAAAGGAATCCAACAAAAGGGGAGAGAAAATGTAAATTGGGTCATTTTACTTCTCCCTGGTAGTGGTAGGTTCGCTAGAAGACACAATCTAATGCAAAAATTGATGTGTAATTTCAACTTGTGCTCAGTGGGCTATGTATTAGGAAAAAAAATTGAGCTACCAGTCCACTGACTCTTCTCCAGAAAATCCCGAAACACGTTTTTGCTTTGTAGGGGAAGTTTTAAAAACTTCAGCATATGGCCACCACATAGCCCAAGTCAAGAGAAATTTAATGTACTTCAGAATTAATATGAGCAAACTTTGATTGAGAAAAGGAGAGAGAGATATGATGCAGGCTTTGGATTAGGCTGTTTAAAATGGACAATCAGAGCAATTCGATTGGCATTGGGGGGTTCAGAGCCGGCTGGCAGTCATGGTGTCCAAGCAAGCAGTGAATAAATGGCCTTGTGGAGAAGGAACATTTGGCTTCAGCTGAGGCCAGGCTTCCAGTGCTTAGAGACAGCAGCTCACTGGGGGAGGTGTCTTTGCTCTTGCTCTGGTTATGCTTCAGTGTCTCTGTGGAGCTGAGCTTGGTTGAATGCTTGGTTATGCAATGAAGTAAGTGCATTGGTGGTTCTGGATGGGGATTTTCCTGGAAACAGAGGTCTGAAATGGTGTGGCACTGATACAGTGCTGCTGGAAATACTTGAACTGCAATTCTTAGTAGTGTTTTCAGTGCAGTGCTCTGAGAAGCCTCACTGCCTGGCTTATCTTGGAAGGGGTAGAACAGTCCCCCCTACCCTTGCCTTCCCCAGCACCTTTTCTTTTCTAAGGTGCAGTTATAGAGAGACTGCTATGGCTAAGGGAGGGAAGTCCTATCAGCATTTCTCTGAGGAAATACAGCCGTGAAACAAAGCTTTGTTATGCCATTTCTAAAACCATTTGGGTGGAAAGATGAGAAAGCATTCTCCTGGATAAAATTCCAGTTCCTCTTGTAATAAACTCTTATAATATCGAGTAAATGGTGAGCTAACAGAATTGTTTCCTCCCTCTCATTCCAGAACCTGCTGAAGAATATGTTACTATTTTAATTCTTCCTTAAGTATGCCTATCTGCTGTTGTTGTAAGAGTCAATATTATATTGTAGTTACTTGGTGGCATAGAATACAAAAAAATTGTTAAACATTATGCTTGCAAAGGTACGAGGCTGTCTTCCATCTGTGTGACTGTGTGACTCTACTTGCTGTATTATTGCTCCAGGAGAGAAAAGGCACAAAAGGGAAGGCAGCTGTGGACTGTGTACCTCTGCTGCCCTGTGACACTTGGCCAGAAGAATCAAAGTCAGGAAATAGATGTTTGATGTTCACTTTTTTGGGATTCAGAATATTTTTCAAAGGATCATAAATTGCAGTAGTAAGAAGCAGCAGAATTAAGAGAAAGATGATGTCAAATTGAAGCAAATGCAGCTTAATTTTATGCCAATTCACAGATAAATGCAAAATACTGTCATCTATGCTAGACATAAGAATTTTATAAATCAAGAATGAATTTTTCTAAGTGACCCTTTTTCAAATGTGACAAGATTATAAGCACCATTACAAACACTCCTATTGTAGTTATTTGAGATTGGGGTCTCAGAGTTAACCACATATTGAAGTACTTCTATGCAAAACTTTCTTTGCTAAACAGTTGCTTTGGACATCAGTTCTCTATTGTGTCATATGTGAATTTTTATGAAATCACTTCAGGTTTTTAATATTGTGTACTCCTTCGTCATGTTTACAGGACTTCTCACTAATGGCCAATCTAAAGGATTAGGACCAGGCTCAGAACAGCTGGAGAATGAGAAGGACGATGCATCACAAGTGTCCTCAACGAGCAACGATGTTAGTTCTTCAGATTTTGAAGAAGGGCCCTCAAGGAAAAGGTCAGTAGTGAATTATGATTAAAGTAGAGCCTTTCTTCTTTGTCCCTTCTGTTTTAGACTGTTTTTTATGTTAACAGTTGGGTATGGTTGCACTTATATCCCTACCATAAATGGACTTTCCAGCATGGATTCCTTCTATGAACAGCAAAGATACAGCAAAACGTAGCTTCACCCATTGGTATGGATGGTTCTTGTTGGTGTTTTGGAAAGCATGGAGAAGCAGTTGTTATTCTACAGTGCATGAATGCTAATATAAATGCCTTAAGATCCTCTCCTCTCCTGGCTTTTACCTCTCAGGCCATGTCAATATGTATGTATGTGCAATTTCAAGGAAAGCATGGCTAGAATAGTTACTGTAACTGTTGTTATTTTCAGTTTTCAGTGAATGAAACCGTGCAAAGTTAAAAAGATAGAAAAGGACAAAACATGTTTCTGAGAAGAGGAACTGCCTAGTAATGCAGTGCAGTGGCTGATGGTTGCAAAGGACTACTTTGAGATACTGCTGCCTTCTCTTTCTCAGAAGTCACTGAGTGTGCAGAATGTGGGTTAAAATCATAGACCTCAAGCCAATCAATTACACAAAATATGCTGAGAATGCAGGCAGGCGGCTGGGAGTTGTCCTCTCTGAAGTAAGAACAAAAACAGGCTGTCTTAAAAATGCCACTTAAAAGAGAGAATTAGAAATACTTCCTCAACCTTTTTTTCTCTGCACTTCTTGCATCCTAGTTCCAAACCAAAATGAACTATATAGTTATAATAATAATATTAATCAGAATAACAACAGTTCTCTTTCAAACAATACAAGTATCACTGCTTTCTGTATGACCTTATGATTCCACTGAGAAGCCTGATGGGGTGAGGAGGACACCCTTTGTTCCTGTTCCAACATTTTGCATCCCTGGTTCCCACAACCTTTCTGGAACAGGCTCAGATTCTAACTAATATGCCCACTTAGCTCATCAGGTATGTCAGAGTAAAATTTATGTTGTATTCCCTAGGATGGAAATTTTGCAAGGTTTACTGCATCCTACTTCTGGTCAGGGCAAAGATATTTGTGTTCTGATTTTGGGCTTTGTGAGATAGAACAGAGGATTGAAAATTATTTCTGCCGGGCTGTTTAGGTGACATATACTGTTGGTGTGATCCTGGAAGACCATGGTCATTATTTCATGGCCAACCTATTTGCTTGCACATTGTCTTAAAGATTTTCTGCTTCCCTCTACACTTAGTTTGTCCCCTTATTCCTCGAGTGTGCTGGCATAATGGCTTGTAGGGTCACACCATGAGTAGCTTCAAGCAGCTGGTTAGGATAAAAAATAATAGCAAGAAGAAGATGAATTGAGGCTTTTTGCCATGTTTTTTAACTTTTAACCTGCATAAGACTTTTATCTCTTGTTCAGATTATGGTTGTAGGAACAGCTGCCAGTGCAACGAGGAGGACATCCTCTTCCTCTCTTAGGGCTGGCAAAGGACAGGAGAGCTTGTCCCTTACTCTGTACCTGCTCCTGGTGCCCTGCACAGTCCAGCTTCAGAAATGAGTAGGATTTCTATACTCCAGAAACTGCACTTGAGTACTCTGGGCGAAACATTTTTGGAAGAGTATTTGGTAGTTTTGGGCTGAGGGAATTCAGACCCCTGAGAGGCAGCTAGGTAGTTCAGGTATAATAATAGGGAATTCTCAGTGCCTTTGGTATCTTTCAGATTAAAACCAGCAAAAAAACCTAGACCCAAGATGAAACATTTTTCTGGCTTTAATGGAAGGCAAGGCATCATTTCAGTACTTCTTCAAGCATGATGAATTGTTGAAATAATATTACAGTTGGTACTTCTGTTGCTGTTAAAGAGACTGTTCCTGTTTTGTTTCCATTTACACCCCACACAGACTTTTACCTATTTTTTCTTCCTCCCTGAGCTTCCTCTTTGCAGACACACATTTTCTGAGTTCCATCTCTTAAGATGTACTGGAGTATGTTGAATGTTTTTATGTCGTCTTCTTGTTTCCTTTTAGGCTTTTTGTTTTATTTAGCTGAATGTGCAATGCTTTTTCAATCCAGGTTATCTTGCAATTCCAGAAAGAGTTGTGTCAGGAATATTGGATTAAAAAAAGGATATGCAGGAAGATGATGAGGGGGCAAACAGGTCTCAAATGGAATGTAGGTTGACTGCCTCGGCTTAGCTAGTTTTGATAAGTTATGTCCTCCTTGTCTTCCTGCTCTTATTTTTGTTTCTCAAAATCAAACTGTTCAGTTGTCTGTTCAGCTGTGTGTGTAACTAACAACACTGTTGTAATAAAATATAACTTTAAAGACTGTAGCTTTAGCAATGTACTCCGAACCAACCATTATACGTAAGTTACAATTTATTTCTCTACTGCTAGTCGGGTTTTGTCAGGGTTTTTTTGTTTTGTTTTGTTGGTGGTGTTTTTTTTTTTTTTTTTTTGGTGCACGGCTTCTTTCAGAAGCTTGAACCTGTCATCTTCTAGAGGAAGTCACCTGTATTTCACACTTGTGATGGGAAACAGTGCTAAGCAAATAAGCATAGTAAATAAGGGCATCTGTTGTAAAAGGCTGCAGTTTCTTTAGTAGTTTAAGACTCTGGTTTGACCTTTCAGTTCTTCAGTGTAATGGCAGGCTGGTACTGTGGAGTGCAATAAAAATCTTTCTCCAGTTTCTTCTACTTGCCTCTTCCCAGTTGCTGTGTCTGGCAGTCTTCTGGCCCCTGTCCATCAGTTCATGGACTAATCTGACAGCATTTCCTCACCCTGCATGGAGCAGGCCACCTTATAGAAAGGGAATAGGGATTCATGCATGTGTGTAGCATGTGTGTGATTTTAGTTTGCATTTAGAGTTGATCCAAACTCCTCCAGTTTCAGAGACAATATTCACAAGAAGCTGTATGAACAGCAAGGGTAAATTCCTGTAGCTGAGTGAAGGGTGAATTTACTAACAGTGAACATTGCCTTGTGGTCTCATTGTGCCAGCCATCCCTGGTGTAGATTTTCCTCAGCTCAAAACTAGGTAGTGAATGCTCCCAGTGAGTTTCTGGAGTTAGCTGTAGATAGGTAGGGGCTGACAGGCATCTGTGGGGAAGGTAAATCCCTACCAGCCTGACTGTGGACCAGTGAAGAGATCACTGACAAGTATTCCTTGGATATGCCAAATAGAATAACACAACAGTAGAGCCCCTAGCCAAGCACACCTGAAGGTTTATCACATGTAATAATTTTCCAGTTTCAACCCTTTTCTAGTAACATAGCTTGATTGAAGAACCATAAAGAGTCCACAGTGGTGGAAGTAAGGAGATGGCTGTTATGGTGAAAGTGTGCAGATTTAATACAATAGTGCAGATTTTGTTCGGAAACTCAGATACTTGGTTTGATAGAGCAGGATTTTTGAATGCAGTGGCCTGACACTGTTAGGCTTCAAATGGTTGCAACTAGAGGAAGCTTCTTGCACAACCAGGTTTACATTTGAGGTGAAAATTTCCACATTCCTCTCTTTTTACATGTATAATTTTGTATTGCAACAGTATTTTGGAACAGTTCTAAAAGTCTGCAGCCTGCCTTTTGTGGTGCTGCAGATTTCAGCTGCTGGTGGTGGTGGTGGTAAAGAGAAAAAGGAGTACATGTACAACACTTCCCCTTCACAGCCTCCAGATAAGTCCAGAAAGTGTAAGCCCTTCTTACAGAGTAAATGGACTTTTGGTAGGATTTGCAATGGCAATAGTGGCAAAGTCAGTACTTCAAAATACTTGAATTTGTTTGAGTTTGCTCTCAAAAGGATGGAAGGCATCTGAGCTGTGTGTATTACTAGTGGCCAGGTCTGAGGGGAAGCAGCGGGGTTATCCTAAGTAGTAAATACTATATTCAGCCAGTAAAGGTGAAATGTGCCAGCATTATTTTAACATGTGGCAAAATCCAAGCATTCAAATGTTGCACTGAATCTGTTGTGCTAGGTTGCTGTCTAGTTGCCATGTAAATGAGAGAAGTTGCTGGTTTGTTCAATGCTTTGGGAGAGATGAACAAAACTGTTGGTATATGGGCTTGATAAACTACCAGATTGGGTGGTCTTCACACATACACATATTTCAAAACCTATGACCAAAAGGTTACTGCTGAAGGAGAAGTGTAGCTTCCATGTAGCTGCATGTTTTTGTTGTGAATCTCCAGTTTCCAGCTATGATTCTCAGTTGAGAAAATCAATAGGTAACTGGCCAAAGGTCTTTGGTCTCTGTGCTGGATGCTTGTACGTTTTTATAGGCAACTCTAAAGACTACAACCAATGGCAATTAATAACAGTGTGCGGTGACAGCTGTATGTTTTCTAGCAACAAGTTGCCTACCTTACCCAGGAAGAGACATGCAGAGCAGACTTGATGTGACAGTATGGTAATAGGTTATTGCTTGTTTCCTGTTACTAATCAGGTGGCTACTCATTTGTATGGCCCCTTTCCCAGAAATCCACTTGAGGAATTGCCAAATGCACAAATGCATTTATCCTTTATCGTAAAGTTGTGTTAATAGAGGGCTGTGCCAGGTAGGATGAGGTTGACTGATTTTGATAACTGTTAAACTTCAAAGTGGGGATTTTTTTAGGTTCATGTTAGAATATTCTCTATGTTGAGGGGAAAAAAGATACTGGCTCAGTTTAGGAAAAAAAATAGGGTTAGAGAAATTTCCTCTCTTGTAGTAGCAACAGAGTGGATGAACATTGCCCACTGGGCCAAGGGTGTGCAGAGCTCCTGGGAGAAGGCACTTTGTCCAGTTCTTTTGCAGGGAAGGCTGTTGGCTGCAGGAAAAAGGAACAACCCACTGGGGAGCAGTAGCATTTTAAGCTGTCACAGCTAGATTGGCCAGAAATTGCTTATTAGGAACCTTCTGAGGCCTTTAATTAATACAGCAGCTTTCTGCTAACGGTCTCAAGCATGTGACAGTCAGAAGTGTGATTGTGCACTACAGCAAGGCCAGCTCATGGGATGTGCTCCTGCTCCTTGCCTTGTGCTGGCTCCCTGCTGCCTCCTCCTTTTCCCTGTTTGTCTTTTTAAAATTTTATTTTTAGATGCCAGTTTAACTCCCTGAACTGGCTCATGGTGGAGCAACAGGAGGGTTAAGGTTTGTCAAATGGAAAGGTGGGAGTATGTGTGTAAGGAGGGGGAGACAAGCATGCTGATTTCCCTTGGCTGGTGGCTGCACAGCTGCTAGGCTGGCAGAGCTGTTTTGCACCCTCAGCACAAAAAAAGCCAGTCAAGGGTAGGCAAGCTTTTGCATATTAGGCAAGCTGCTAATTTAAGTGGTTTCTTTTAGTGATACATCCTTTTCAACTTGATTTGCAAAGGACTTTCTTACAGTAGAGCCGTCAAAAGGTTGAGGGGACTTAGAGATGGGGGGGTTTCCCTTTTTTTATTTCTTTTTTTTTTTCCCTCCTTTTTGTCAAATTGTTTTTATAGTTAATAATGAACAGTCTTTTTTGCACTAGACTTAGCACCTTTCATGCAAGATGTAAAACAAGGTCAATCCTGTTCCCACATTTGTAAGTTTGTGAGGGATTTCTGCTTGGTATTGTCGGTGATGGAAAGAGCAGTGTATTATGACTCGGTCTGAAAGCAGGAGGCTGCTCGTAATATCAAAGTGTTTTTCCAGGATCTTTTTAGTGAATAGTCTTTTCACTAATTGGAACACTATATAATGTATTTGTGTTCAGCTGTTGCCTGCTACAACACAATGCAAGCCCACTTATCAACCAGGTGCTTCTGTTATTTTTTTCTAATTTCAGTAGGCAGTGCAAATTTGCACTAGTTGTTTGCGTAGGAAGAACTACATTAATCCACAATAAAACCAAAATGGCAATGAGATTTATGTATAATAATTTTTTAACACCCCCCTTGCCCCGCCTTCTGGGAATGCTGATATGCTTGGAATATATTTTTAGTGCTGCACATTTATATTTAAATAACAAGCCTTATAAACGAAGCAATAATAGTCCATTGAAGTGGATTTCCAGAGGAATAGTAAAAAGACAGATCACCTGCTTTATAACGCAAGTCAAGAAGATCATTGTATGTCATTTGAAAAGGAAGAAATTGGGTGATTAATGTTCTTTCAGTATTTTCATAAGGAACAAACAGAAGTTGTGACATGAATTCTTCTATCCAACTTGCAAAGATATAACAAGGTACAATAATCTGGGAGCAATTGAACTTTGTGGGTATGCAGCTATGTAAATAACTTGTTTGAGTAATAATTTAATAATTATAATTTAATAATTATAGCAAGCTGAGTGAAAAGTGTTACACCATGTCTGTTTCCAACTTGCATGTTCTCACTCGCCACCTTCTTTTCAGAAGTCAGAGTTGCAGGGGAAGTCTTCATGACCTTGAGTCATGACCTTGGACTCATTCATTTGAGGGATCAAGAAACCAGATGGAATAGGTGCAGTTGTTTCTGTTGTTCTGTCTATGGCAAACACTCCTTTATCTGTCTGATAACCCATCCCTACCTGTGATTCACATAACTCATGTCTCACCCCTGTGTATGACAGGCCAGATGTTGATTGCTGTAAGACTAGGGAGAAGTTGCTCTGAACTGATGAAGGAAATATTTGAAAAACACTTCTTTAAAGAAAATTTGTTTGCTAATGTGAAAGAAATTTTTTAAATGCAAATATGGCATTGTTTATATAAGACTCTAGCCTGATGTTTGGGCTAACATAACTCTTTGCTACAACTGGTGTGGTCACATGTGCTGTGCAATGATAATGATACTAAAAAGAGAGTGCCATTCCAATATTTTAAAGTTGAAGAAGAACTCCTATGCTGAGCTCTAAGAATATTGGTAGTGGATTGTTTTGTTTTGTTATATTTTTGTTTTGGTTTGGGTTTTGGATTTGTTGGTGTGGTTGAGGGTTTTTTTAGAAGCATTTGAAGATTGTACTGTACGCTGGTTTGGCATACTGAACTATAGAAAATCCTATTCTGCATTTATTCCCATGGCTGATATGTTGAATATATAGGTGATAGGAGTATATTCTCAACATGTTCCTTGCAAATGACAGCGTAAACATGGGTTACTGCTGATTCACCAAAACTGACAGCAGTGTGGTCATTTGTGTTTCTGTGGGTTAGATCAAGATTCCAGGCAAGGGTGTAGATCTTGAGACTCCCAGATGGATGACAGAGGCTCGGAGTTGTTTGAATACTGCTCAGAAATCAGTCAGTCTGTGTCACCAACATCCCAGTTTGGGATTGCAGGAGTTTTCTGAGTCTGAACTGAGCTTGAGAAGTATAAATCTCCATATTGTAAAATATCCTCTAGAATCTTCTCAGGTCTCTTGCGTTGGATAAAAACATCACAGGAATTTTACATATATCACCTAGCTTATGCTGGTATAGTGTTTTTTCTTTCTCTTCTTCCATTGTTGCATCTGGTAGCACAGAATTTCCTTAGGGAACTAATTGTTTTTTTCCTCTTAACCCGAACATTTGTACATTTAGTTTTTTTAGCAGTATGTTTATTGTTAAATAATTTGTACAGTAATGGTCATGTTATCATTATGTTTTGATCTTATGCCTTTTTTCTTTGCTTTTCTCTCTTGGTATTTGTTCTTGGCTCTGATAAAATAAACTAAAGCTTAAGGGACCTTTGACCATGTGGAAAATTATTTGGAAGTTTCTTTTTTTTTTTCCAGTTATGTTACAGTCTATTTTCTCTGGTAGCATCCTTCTTTCAGCTTTCAGACAAGTTGTCCCCTGAGTTTCATAGATGTAGTTACTATGGAGATATCTGTCCATTCTTCTTTTCTCCTTCCTTGCCCTCGTCCTTTCCTAGGAGCTCCTGCAGCTGTTATTTATCTTTATAATAAAGTAAGTAGACTTTGTACAGACTTGGTTTCTAGTATTTCTTCTATTGCAACATGTCATTTGCCTGTAATGCTTTAATTTTCATGAAATACTGTAGGTATTTGTTTATATGGATGAAAAATTGTGGATATGAATAGAGAGTGAGGAGGTCCCTAGTTAAAAGGGTCACTTCTGGAGCTATTATCTGATTTGATCTTTCTTCACAATTGAAGAGCTGTTCATTGAAGTCATAATTCTGTAAAATGAATTAACTGGTAACATTTGTGTGTATGCATGCTGAGTGTCAAGGACAGCTTTTAGAATTTATTTATTTTAAATGGCAGCTTTTGAAATTTCATATAAACATATTCTGGTGCAAGTTAAAATTTCTCGGGTGAAGAAATGAAAACTTGAGACAACACATCGTTAGCCTTTTAAGTCGGAGAGACTTTTCTTTACACCTCATCATAATTTGATAGCTCTTTATATACAGCTTCATATATTCCAGCTTAACAGAGAAACATGGACATTTGGGTAGTCAGCTATTCTGCAACAGATATTTTCCTTTGCATGTGTGCTGTTGTATTTCTAAACCCTTCTCTTGGGAAAGCATTGTTTCTTTTGGTGTCTGTAGTTTGTTATCAATGCTTTGCTGAATGACTTAGATTTGAAATGTGCTCTCCAGCCCAGAAGTTCTAGCACAACTGCCTCAGCAGACATCCCACCTAGAAAGCCAGTGTAGCTGCACTATATTTTGATGAGTGTGTTTCTTGTATAGATGCATCTTCAGAGGTTTTCCCCCTCTTTTTTTGGAGCCTTCTTGCACTTCTTGGTGATTATTACAGTTACACTTTTTTTCTGTGGCCTTCTGTGCTCTGTGCATTGTGTACAATCAGGAGCCTGCTGAGAAGACCCTCTGTACAACTGCATAAATAACCCACCTTGGGCGGTTGGTCAGATAATGCAAATCTTTTTGCCTCCTATTGAGAGTGTTGGGTTAAAATTGCAGCCTGAAAGCCCATGAGTGATACATAACGAGGAGGCATGTCCTTCCCTTGACCCTACTTGTGCTGGCTCTGGCATGGTTTGTCACCTGGCAAAGCAAAGGTGGGTGGTTTTCTGCAGGGTCAGTGGAACTGGAATTGGACAGATTCCCTGGGCACCACGGGGAGCATAGCAGAGGTGGCTTTGGGGAAAACGATAGGAGCAACATCAGTCCCTCTGGGGTGTGGGCTAGGTACCCTGATCAACTCAGCCCTTCAGGATAACATTGCTCTGAGTTTCATTCTAAGCAAGCAATGACACCTCCTTTGGCCATTCCTAGTCCTTCTGAGGCAAGAGTGAGACTCTGAAACCCTTTACTTTTTGTCTCCTATGCTCTTTTGTGATGCTTTAGATTATTCCTGGCCTGCTGACAATTTGTTGTGCAAGTTGCCAGGCAAAATGTGCATTTTAAAATAAATTACTCTAAAATTTTAATCAGCTCTTTTTTTAGAAGGGAGACTCGTGTTTGTCTTTTGCGTACGTCTAGTTCACTGTTAAAGAAAGCAGCTGGGACTTTCTTGATTGCTTCTATTTTTAGTGGCATCTTCTTTACACCTGCACATTGAAAATCATGAGGTTTTCTAACAGAGATTGAGAAATCTTTCAGCCTCCCTGATTCTTTTATCAAATGCCTGAAATCAAGCTGGCCCTCTAATTGAAGTATCTTGGTGTGCATGGACTTCTTATGTTTGTCTTACACTAATAAAATTGACCACTATTGATTTTCCTTGAAAGTTCGTTCATCCCACTTGGTTAATTTGTAACAGAACAAGAGGACAAACTAGGTGTGTCACAATTTCTGAGACTCTAACTTTTACGTCTCTAGGCCTGTGCAGTCCTCTCATTACCTGAAAATTGTTAAGTAATAGCTATGGTATCATGCAATCAAGGTTTAATTTTTACCCATTTTATTTCATTTCTGTTATATAGAAATCCTGCTGTTAAATTCACTTTTTCATACATGTGTTATATGCCACCCCAGATTAAGAGTATTTAATTGCTTCCAGTTTCCAGATGGACTGTAAAATAAACTATAAAGGTAAATCAGATGAGAAAAGGAAAAACTGGGGAAATAGTGTTTGAGTAAAAGTTATGCTCTTTGTATCAGAAGAATCAATTGAAGGAATTCAGAAAAAAAACAACCCACGTGAAAAAAAGTTTGATTTTTCCTTGAAGCTTTTGGTTGCCAGCCCCTTACAAATTCAGACATTTGTTCTTCTTTCAGCTGTACAGCAGTATCTGTAAGTATCTGTAAGTAGCCTAGGTACCAGGTAGCCTTGTGTTCAGATTCTTGTGTGGCCTTGCACAGAACTTAACTCTCCCTATGTCTCTTCCATCTTCAAGTTTAATTGGCAGAGTTCTCAGCAGTTAAAGATGGGAGTAATATTTGTTACTGTTTTCAAGGGCAAAGTATAAGTAAATTATATTATTTATATCTATTTTGAATATGTGTGTGTTTTGGGCTTTATTTATTGCTCTTCTTTTTTTCTGATATTAAATTAACACAGATATTAATAAATAAAGAAAAAAATAAGTACTCTCCCTGAAGAAGGATTTTCAGAGTGCTTTATCAGCACAACTGCATTCAAATCCATTCTTAAATAACAAGAGTTAAATCCTGCATCCACTGAAAGTGCTTATTAATTATTGATTTCAGTGGATGGGACATTTTCCTAAGATGTGCAGGCTGAAGAAAGCTGTAAATTAAGTGCCTGTGGTTTTGACTGCACTTGGAGTAGCCCTTCAGAGAGTCTTGTTTATTTTCCTTTTCAATGATCATGCTCTGTGTATGCCTGCTGGAGTTCTACACCACAGAACGAGCCATCAGAAAGTGATGCTGTGTACTCTCTGCCGTGTATTTCCCCAGGCTCTTACCTGACTTGTGTCAGCTTGCTGCCTCTGCTTCAGGTGGTCAGTGTGAAGTTTGAGAAGTTGCTCATTTACTGGATGGCTGCTGGGTTTCGTACTTGTTGGATGTTTGATTATTTCAGTGGCAGAGAAAGGAGTCCTCTTCACCCACAGTATTGTTTGTTCAAAGTCTTTCTTGGAAAGTCTGCATTGGAGGACCTGTGTTGCATCATTTGCCCCAAAGATGTAGCTGTGCAGGGTTACTAATTCAGTTGGACTACAAAGAGAATATGTCATTCGTAGTAAAAATGGAATACCCTCTCCTTTACACTTTCTTCCAGTGTTATGGGGTAATTCACTGAAACTACCTCAATATTTATAGCAAAATTACCCCATTGTATCCTAAGCCACCCTGTGTTCCTCTTATTTCAAGTCATAGAAACTCCTCAGTATAGAACTTCACTCCAAATTAGTCATTATTTTCAGCTTCTTAGCTGCATCTTCTTGAGCCAGTGGTTTCCAACCCGTTACTTTGAAACTGCTCAGTTTCAGGAAACTTAATAGCTATAGCTGTTTGGTGTGTGAGGTGTGTGTGTGTGTGGTTCCATGGTGTTACCTGCAGTTCAGGGCTTCAGATGGATTTGCTTCTCTGTCAGATTTTTACATGCCATTTAAAACCCTCTGCCGGCCTGGGGATGCAGCTGTATGCTAATTTCCCAGTTTGAACAAAACACTCATAAGTCACTACCAAAATACTTGGTCTTCTTGATACAGCGGGAGGAAGTTACTGGGCAGGGATGGGTGAGAAAGGCAGGGTCTGGATCTGTTGCTGTTTCTTGTTTCTTCTCAGCTCTGGGAGATGAAGTTTCTTTTCCTGAAACGGAGCTCTGATGTTAGGAATGCAGCTCTCTCACATCATTATTTCTAATTTTTAACATGAAAAAGGCAAGTTGAAAGGGAATTTGTTACAACTTCTTGTTATTCTGTCTTCTAAAAGGAAGTGTGAATGTAATCTTCACATACCATATCTTCATACAACGATTTTTAAAGCCCCTTTGGTCTGAAGTACTATTTGACATGAGGACAGGCAACAGTATTTCAGTATCTGGGCAGATTTCCAGACCTTGATGCTGTGTGCTTGTTCTGACCTATCCTTTCCTCTGGGTGTTCTTTCCCCCAAGACTTCTCGCTCCTCAAGGGACATGTCTTTTAGAGCTTGGCATTCGCGGCTTAAAAAGCAAACTGACAAAAGCTCCATCAAGTTGAACCTTGAGGAGACACACATATTCAGGAATATTTTTTTGCATTTCAAATAGACTAACCAGTGGAGTTAGACACCTTCCTTGTGCAGGGAGAGGGGAGGGCAAAATTATAGAGGGCATTCTAGTAAGATGCTTTGACAAAGCAGATCAAGAAGGCAGATGTTGAAGATGCAGGGCAGTATTCTTCATGATTCCAAATAAAATATAGGAAGAAAAAATGTCTTCTCTTGCCTTCCCCACATCCCATATCCTCCCCCCTGAGTTACTAATAAGGGTAGCAGAATCCCTCTTTGCTTTTCTCACTCAGGTTCATTTTTTTAACGTAGTGTGAAAAATGTTTTGCTCTTCTGGTTTACTGTTTTCTGTATGAAAAGCACAGAACTCTTTAGTCCTTAAATCAGAAATCCATTTTCTGTTTGTGCTCCTCTCTGTACTTCTTTAGTGATCATTAGTCAGTCCAGGATGCATGAATTAGTTGTTGACTTTTCTGCTTTGTTTTCTTCCTTGTTTGCTCCTTACTCTGCTGTTGCTTTGGACCATCCCTACCTTTTCTACTGAAGTGTTTTTCTGCTAGGTTTTATTCAATAGAATCTGCATGGTTTCCCAATATGAGCCTTAATGAAAACAAATGTTTATGGTGTTTCCTGAACATCAGGTGAGCTGCTGTCTTAAATTATGAAGGGCTTGGAGATGGAGGAGGAAACCCACTTGTTGGCAACAAAGGGCCCTAGGACTGCTTGTGCTTGGCTCATTCATCTCTCTGCTTCGCAGACAAGTGAGACTTTCTGAGCATTTGAATACAGTTTATTCTATCGATTAAAAAAGAACAAAACAAAACGTGTCTCTTACATTGGTTAAATACCTATTAAGCCCATGAACAGAATACTAATTTCAGTGGTTCTGTATAATGAGCTCTAAATTTCTGAGTCATATCAGCCATGGAACCTCTTAACAAGTATATGGAAAACCCCACCAAAAAACCCTAATGTCAGTCTCGGTTCCTTAAGACTGTAGAAATAAAAAGCTCGAAAGCATTGTGTCATAGTGGTTACTTTCCAGATTGAATACAACAGGAGGAATTTATGAAGATTTTCAGCTCTGTTACTGGGGAGGATGAAACACAGAGCAAGAAGGTCTGAGCACTGGTAACACTCAATGCCAGCAGCATACCTCATCAGCTGACAAGCCCTTGAAAGTTCTTAAGTGGGATGAGATACGAGATTAGATGGAGTTTTGTGTTTCTTTTCTTTTTGCCCTCCACTCGCTCTGTATGAATGCCAGCACATATAAATCATGGTGCTTAGCTGGTGCAGAAAGCAGGTGTTACAGTGCAGAGCAGTGCTCTACCAGCTGAATAGGAAGGCAGAAGGGATACCTGAGGTGCATGTGTGGGAGTCCTTTACCTCTGGATGGGTGTTGCTCTGAGTTCCTGTGGATTTTAATTAGGGAATGCACTGATGCTGGGCACTATTTGCATTTCACAGCATAGATGTTGCTTGAATGTAATTTATTCTTCCTTTTAATGCACCTACAAGTGACTTGGTTGAGCTGCACAGTCCCTGTAGAAGAGGCTGCTGAGTGCACAGTGACAGCTTGTATTCTCCCTGTGTATCACAAAAAGTGCTCTGCTCATTCCTCTGGAAAATGTTGTTATATAATGCAGCACATTGCTTTGCCATGTCTGCTGGGGGAGCACTCCTCTGTTAGGAGGGTTGCATTGTCAAGTTGGGTGTTTTAAGGATAGAATTCAGCATTACTTAATGATATGTGAAACATAACTTAATGTATTTATCACTGCTTTAAATTTTCTGGCCTCACACGATGAACATCCCACAGCGTGAGCTTCATTTTCTCCTTAGACTGTGTTATTTGTATTACTGGCAAATGTGCTCATTTATACTAGGGAGAGAAAAATAAAGACACGGATCCTTGAGAAATGCCAGCTAATAAAAAATAAGACAGTTGTGTTTTCTAATAAACAATGAACATAGTAAAACTGGTGATGCTACAGGCATCTTGTGTTATTGATGAAAACAAACTGCTTACTGACATCTGCAGCAACCAGCCCATAAATGGTGGCATCCCAGAGTCCCCTAGTGCCATGTGTTAGGCAGAATTGCTGGAATTCAGTGTGAGATTTTCAGGGTTTGATTTGTCTGGTTTCCCACCTCAGGCTTTATTTTTTCTTGCAGATTTATATTTCTTATACAATAGGAAATATAAATAAGGTAAATATAACAAATAATATAAATAAGAATAAGAGAATAGCTGCTCTTTTCACGGAGATGGTGTGAAAAGCCATAGGTGTTTCTTTCGAACAGCTGATCACTTCAGCCTTCTGAAATCCCCATTGTTCACAGTCACAATCCATGAACACTGCTCTGGAATAGCTTTTCACATGCTGTAGACTCTTCACTGCTTCTCCTGAAGAATTCATTCTCTCTGCTGCATCCCACCACCTGACACAGGAACTACACATTTTTGCAGGTTGTGAATCTCCTCTGCTTCATAAGTAAATTCATTTAAGTACCACAGCTTCTGCATCAAGTTTCTCTTAGCATGAAGAAACTTGCATTCAGCATATGTAGCTGCTGTAACCCTGCTGTATTCTGAAGCTGATTAATTAAGTTTTCCTATTTATACTGCTTCCTGTATAGTATTTGTAGATCGATAGGGGTTTCCTCCCCCCTACCCCCAGGAGTTGTTTCTGAGATTCTGTAAATTGAAGTGTCATAGTTTTTTATTCATATTTCTTGTCTAGAAGCCTAAAGTTGATAGGGGGAGAGTACCACCTTGTTCTGTAGTATAATTCAAATGATTCTTCTAAATAATAAGCCCTAACTTTAGATGTATCTCGCTTTTCATAGCATTTGTCTAGATGGGGGAGGTTGATGTTCTGGGTCAGCTGTACCTCTTCCAAAGACAGTGCCTTGACCATGATTTTCCTCTTTTGAGTGGAATACAGAACATTAAAACCTTGCCTAGAAATACTTTCAGAAAATTCCCTCTTATCTGCTGAGAAGAGGGTGTAGAGGAAGAGCTACCCTGAGTTGTTGCTTATTCACTATAAACCAGGAAGCTCATGGCCACTGTGACGGACATGGACACCACAGATCATCTCTGCTGCATTTGGCTTGTAGAAGATGATCAAGCTCACTGTTCTTCCCACCTCACACCCCATCCTTTCTGGTTTTCCCCCTTAAACCTCCTTTCTTCAGGGAAATGATTGTATGTCATAATTGGCTGCTAAATCCTTCTAAAGGAACTGCTCAGTAAAACTGAGTAGTCATTAATTTGACACTCTAATGCTGAGCGAATGTGTGAGCTACAACAGCTGCTTTGCTTCGCATCTGCACTTTAAGGGTGTCGGCAGTCCTCTGGTTTCTTTTGGATTTAGAAAACCTTCCTTAAAGGGCTAAAGCCTGAAATGGTCTGAAATTCTGAGTTCACTCACAACCATGTTTTGTAGGTAGTATGGTGTTTGGCCACCAATTGTTTGGCTACCAGTTGGGGTAGCGTGGGTTCCTAAATCTGGAGGAGCGTTAGTTTGAATTTTTCATTGCTTTTCTTTCCCCTTGGGGAAGGGGAAAGGTATGTAAAATGCAGTTAATTATGACAGTTTATTATCTCATTAAATGATGAAATACCTTCTGCGAAGCTTATTATAGTAATCTAAAAATCAGCTATTCATATTTCTGATGTTTGTCTCCAATTATGGCTTTTTGCTGCACATAACATACATATGTATATGTGCATGTGTGTGTGCATGTATATGCATGTATAAAAGATTGAATAAGTAAAACTTACCTATATAATTAAATTTTATTCAGCTTGTAGCATTGTTAACCACATCAGTCATGTCAAGCTGTCTGAGGTCACTCAGTGGCTATGAAGAGACATACTGTTAGTGACCCAGTTATTTCTAGTGTAGCTTCTTGCAGATTTATGTAACAGTGATGCATGTAAGTGCTGGAACACTTTCGAAGCTGCCTAGCTGTGAGGAGTCCCTGGTGGTTAGGGAGAGAGCCTTGGTGAATGCACAAAAACATAGATATAGCATGTTTGGCAAAATTCTTACTTAGATTTTGAACCCTGCATGAGACCAGGGATGTCTCTGTTTGGTGTGGTTTTAATACTGTCCATATACATTTGAAATGTGAAGTTGGAGTCGTTACCATTTCCAAAGTATAGAGTTTGAATATTTGGAGATGGAATTGCAGCTTCAATTTCTTCTAAAGGCAAAATCTCCCTCTTTCTGTACTAGGAAACCACCACAGAAAATAGCAGGTTGTTGGGTACATGGTCTGGAATCTGGTATAGCTTTAAAAAGGCTTTTGGATTTCCTGATCCAAAATCATTCAAGTCTTAGTGGTTGTGCTTTGCTGAGATTTTTAGTCGGCTTATGTTAAGATAAATTAAGATGCAGCTTTGAAATTAATGAAGTTAAACTGGCACAAGAGGCTGTATGGACAGGCTGTCTTTTTGATTTATCTGTCAACAAGGCGCTGGTTTAACCTACTCTTAACCCAAAACAGTCCATGTGGATTTGAACTGATTTAACAAAAATTAAATTGGGGCAGTCTTGTGTTGCCAGCAAGGCCTCAGGAGAAGCTTCTCTAGTTCTGCCTTTTGGCATTGTCTTCCCTTGGTAATGGTGTGATAAAAGATGCGTTTATTTTATTTGTTGACTTTGTTGACTTAATTCTCACCTTCAAGCTATTAAGATTTCCTGAGTGCTAAGGGCAGTCACTCACACAACCCATTGTGGTTACATTTGTTTGTTATTTTGAACAGTATCCCAAGCTACTGAACCCATATTTAATAATACAATTTTAAATTAAAAAAATACTCAAGGGGTTTGTGAAATCCTCCACATATTTGTTTACCTGTGGCTCAGTGGTTGGCTGGGTATGAAAAGGATTGCATGTTTTGTCAGATTTCTGCAGTTTTCCAATCAGGCATGTTGTGGCTGCATTGCCATTCTCTCCTTAGTCATCTGGTCCTCATAGGATTTTCACTTTAGTTTTGGTTGACTTCCACTTTTCCTGAACATACCAACAGCTCTTTGCATTCCCTCCCCATGTTTTACTTCCTCTATTGCTCCTGGCCTTACTCGCCTTGCTTTCTCTTGCTGCCTAAGCTTTATTTCCAGCTTCCCTTCTTTCGTTCTTGATGGAGTTTTGCATGGCATTCTCACCAATTACCTGTCTGGTGCCCAGCCTTTGAGAACTACGTGAATTGGTGTTGAGTTCATCAAATGTTTGCTGGCAGCCGCAGCTGAAGTAATTGCCAATTTCTTGCCACTCCTGTGTGGGAACACTCTTGCCATGACCTTTTGTACGGCCATGTGGCAAATTGACCTCAGGCCCTCATCTGATTAAAGCAGGCATGGGAGTGTACATACTGTTTTTGATAGGATTTTATTCCTTCTGCCTACCTGCTTTTAGTCAATGTCTATTTTCAGCCTAGAAAAGGGATAGAAAAGTGATTTGCCTGAGGACTGACAGTAAATCAGTGAGCAAATATTGGCTCAATGCAGTTGAGGAGGAGAGAAGGTACTTGGAAGCATCCCAGGATTTTTGGGTGTTTTCAGACAGATTTACTGTGCTTAGGTGTCACTCCAGTGATTTATCACGGTCAGCAACCACACCTCAGGGACACTTCCAGAGGGGCACAGTGCCAGCCAGTGGACTTTGCCCAGTGGGCACCTAGGAAGTGCTCACTTCTCGTTCGTGTAGTGTCGCTGTCTGTGTATACAGCATCTGGAATACCATGCTTTCCTTTCTATTTTAAATTTTTGTAAGCTGGGGATTTGCCTTGTGATGATACAGGGAAAAATAGTGGGTGATCTGCTCATGGAGACAGAAATGATGGAAATCAGACCTTTTCATTACTTCAAAAAAACACTCTTAAAAGCCTTTAAGGTTATCAAGTAAAAAAGCCTATCCAAATTTGAAATTTGTCTTCATTGCTTGTCTTGGTGGAAACTAGGCTCTTTGCTGCAAAAGGGTTGACAGTGAAAGGGACCACACTGGCATTGCTGCCAGGCACATCTTCTGTTAAAATATTACAGTTCAGTAGCTAATGTGTTTCTCAGTCAGCTTAGGGTGATCTTAATGCGAGCTGCTAGTGGAAAAGGGAGTCCTGTTCTTCCCTCTAGTGTGTTTGTGCCATCTCTTGTGCCAGCACCAGTACTTCTGAGTTTATGAAACCCAACCTGAAAAACAAAAAACCTAACCTATAAATTAATTTTCAGCTAGACTGACATCCTTAGCCAGCTGATTATAGAGTCTCAGGAGCGCTAGTTCTGGCATAAGCAGGAACGTATTGCTGGAGATGAAGGGAAAAACCTATACCGCACCTTTTTATCTGAAGCAGTCTCTCTGAGAACAGTTTAAACCAAACTGAACCTGTTCATTCAGGGTGAGAGGATGCAGGTGAGGCAATGCAGCAGTTGCTGCTCCAGAAAGGTGTGATCCACTCCCTTTGTCCTCCTCCCTGCTTGGACTGTGCCCTGCCATTACTTCCTGGTCAGAGTGCACAGTGGGGTGCAGAATCAGAAGGAACATGACCTTTCCCTTCCACTATCACCAAGCTCTTAGTTTATCTGAGTTGTAATCATCAAATATCAGGTGTCCTGCGGCTCACATATGACTGTGTGTCCTAAAGTAAAATTAAGGCAGGTGTTAGGGAAGAAGCACTGATAAATCTCACTCTCCTGTGAACAAAGTCTTCTCAGAGGGACTGCATTTTTTCACTCCCTGGACAGATGTGTAGTGTGTATGCACAATTAGTGTTTGTCTGTGAAGGTTTTTTACTATGATTACCTGGTACTGAAATGAGCTTGATATGCACCATATCTTTTTAGTGGACTCTCCAGGGGCAGGGGAATGTGACACGTGACAAGAAGCAAGAGGGTATTGAATACTTACTACTGCAGGTAAAGAAAGAGTCTGCAGGGAAGGCTATAGATTGTGGTGGCACAGGAATTGTTACCATAGTTTCCATTCATATTATTAGTTCTCAGCTACTTTTTCTGGCATTCAGGAGGAAGAGAAAGACAGCATGTTCTGGCAGTCCAGCCAGCCTTCTCTCATAGGATTTAGCATCTATGTAAAGAAGAGATTTGAGGTGAATGGCCCCTTTCCTTTTCAGACCAGTTTGACTGGTAGCAGGATGTGGCATGGCTTGAAAAAAGGCATGAACAGAGTTACTGGGACAATTGACTGCATTTGCCTGATTGACTTGCAAGAATGGGCTATTTGACTCCTGGGGAGGAAGCCTGGAGAGGGTTGTGGTTTGCTTCCAAGAGAAACTCAATGCAAAAGATTACAGTGATGAAGGAAAGAGACCAGAAAGTAGAGACAGCACCTGCTAAAGTTGATATTTTATCTTCAGAGTTATATAAGAATAGCATAGGTTTAACATAATGGAATTCAGTATTATATAAGAATAACATAGGATTAACATAATGGAATATACTGATTTTTATTTTATTTTCTTCCCTTGATAGCTCACTTGCATGTTTCTGTTTAGTAATCCTTTTTGGCAAGACAGTGAATGTGACTGATGGGTGTTCTATACAAAAGTGATCACTTTGCTGCTTATCAGAATAAAGTCTGTGCAGCAGATCTAGGATGTCTTGTGTCTACTTTTTTTTCCTCATTGTGTGTCTAAATGCTGTAGTTTTTGCAAGAGAAATGTTGACTTCCTGGTAACAGCCAGATGTAGAGGAGCCTTCTAAACGCTGTCCCCATGGCAAGTGCATATGTGGTGCAGGTGTGGTTAAATTGCAAGCTACAGCCTCTGCAAGAGGTTAAAATGCCCATAACCTTCTGACTTTTATCACTTCCTGCCAGTAGATGCAAAATGTTATTCAAATGTTAGGGATTAATGCAGGGCTTAATTAAACAGGAAGCTTCTCAGCCATTCAGATGATGGCTAGAATGATCCATACACTGTTATTTCTGACATTTCTGCTAGAAGTAATCTGTGGCTTTCTGGCTAGTGCAAGTTGCTTTTAGGGCGAAGGTGAACGATTGCTAGAGTTGAGGTACGTGTGTTTTTCTGAGATTGGAAAACAAGAATGAAATGGTCTATGAAACAATTTTTTTTTTAAGAGCACAATTGCAGAGAAGAGGCTGGTCAAAGTGAAAAGAAAATTTTCCTTTAGTCTCATGACTTTGATCTTGGATCCTCTTGAGTTTTAGCAGCTGGTCGAATTGCTAGGGAGGGAGCTGCTGATATGTTTGGTATTACTTGGTGTATCATAGGGAACAAAAGCAGCTCTGAATTGATCAGAGTCCAGGGGTTTGGGTAGTGCCCAGGTGTTGCATGAGTAAGGAAGTGAGAGGCTCTGTCATCTGAACTATGCTGATTTTATTTAGTGCCTCCTGCTTGGGAACTGGAAAGTGAACAGGTTTTGCAGATGTCCCTCAGATGTCTGAGAACATTGAAAATAATAGTAGAAGAATATTGAAGCTGCGTGGTGTGTTGTGCTAGAAGTGATTTTGACCTCTCTGTTATTTAGTAGGGGGCAATGCTCAAGTTTTCTCAAAATGGGCAGTTTTAATATTCTATAGAGCATCTTCTATAGGGTGGGGAATCTTTTTGTAGGGGTTAAAATTACTTTTGAAAATAATCCAAGCTTGCTTTAGATAACAAAGCTAACAGAGTTGCCTGCAATTCCACACAGACAGCATCATAGTGTTGGGAGAGAAGTGAAGTGGAAGCGGGGGGGAGACCATTTTGTGCCCCTAGGCTTTTCCCACTCTGGCTGTACCTGAATATGAGAAGACTTGTGAGCGTTGATGCATTTTTCTGCCTTCAGCAAGTGCCAGCAGCAGGACCTTGACAGGTTCCTTGCCAGTAGGTGGAGATCATGCAAGTGAACTGGAAATTGCATCCTCCTTCCAGTGAGGAAGGTGTCTATTAGCATGGAGATCAGCCTTGTTTACTTCCAGCACAAGGGACAGGGTTTAATGTGAAAAAATAACTTCGTTCTTGTGGTCTTCTTCTTGAAAAGAAGCTCATAGACATAGTACACTCTCAGACATCTGGTAGTGATTATTAAAAACCAAGCAAATGTAAATGAGTTTCTTAATTCTTTTTTTTGCTGCTGTGGTTTTGCATTTTAACTTTCTGGCATGTGGTGATGCTCTTCTCTGTGCAGCAGCACAGCGTAAAATGGCAGACCTGGCGTAAAGTTATTCCTTGGTGATGCTCTTGCTTTCTGGTGTGGCATGGTGGTTTTGGCTCAAGCTGGAAAGTAGGAATCTTGGGTCACACTGCTGGAATAGAGGGTCAGCCCTCATTTCTGGATGCAGGAACTGGAAACTCCTAGTCTCTGCCAAGTGCTTTTGTAGGTAGCTGTGCTCAGCTGTGCTTGGTGGGCAGCTTGCAGAGAGCTCTGGTGAAGAGAACCAAATAGCAGCCTGAGGAATGCCTCCAAAACATGGATGCAGGAGCAAAAGTAAGCTGTGCAAGGTGGGAGTGTGGAGAGGAGTTAAAAATTGTTGTAACTTTCATGGTACTGCTGAAGTCAGTGCTCCTCTTAGCTGGAGCTTGGTACTGCTTCACACCAGCACGGTGACTCCCAACATAGCGTGGTCCCAAAGAGTCAGGTATCATTAGCTAGGGTGCAATCTCTGTAGCATGCATAGCCCAAAGAACAGCAGGGAAGGAGATGTATCCAGGACACAGCCCCCTCCAAAATGGACTTCTGGAATACATTCTTGTTTCTTGTTCCTTCTGAATGATGCTGGTTTTGCGTTACTCTGCACCTTTGTAGCTTCTGTGGGAATATGAGCTGGCTCAGCTGAAGGCTGTTGGCTGTGATGTTGAGGGTGTCAGCGATAACCAGGACTTTGGGAGAAGCATTTGTAGGACGCACAGTCTGCAGAATTGTTGTTAGATTCATTTCCATGTAGACTGATGAATTTGAAGGCTTTATGCAGTGTGCAATATGGTACAGTGTAGACACAGCTGGAGTACAACTTGGAGCAGTCAAAGGTTGAAGTACCAGTGCTTATGTTCTTAGACTAGAAATGAAACTACTCCACAATGGGAATTTTTAAGAACTGTTGCAGGACAAAGGAAGGGTGGCACCACCTGTCTCCAGTACTCAGAAGGATCTCTTCTGCCATCTATTGCCATTTACAGCTCACCACATGTCTGTATGGCGAGGAAAAAATTTTGTCCAGTTTCAGGTGTTACAGCCCTGGAAAAAGTAGATTTAAAATAATAATTGTCTTTCTGATTATCCAGATCCCACACTTACTTTTAGAGGAATAAGGCTTTGGTCCTGGATTTGTGGGCAAGTCTGTAGGACAGTTGCTGTAGTGTGATCTGATGACAAAGGCTGTAAGAAAACCACTTCTTGGGAGCTTCATTCATCTGCCGTATCCTCATTTGATCACATTCCCACTGCTCCTTCTCTCTGGACAGCATCTAATAAACCCTCCTGTACTTGCCACAGCCGCTGGCACACGGGATGGCTGGAAGGGTTTGAGTATTCGATGGTCATTCATGTATTAAATCTAAATTAGCCTTTCTGCAGCTGCTAGAGTCTAAGCTGGAAGCATGCCATTGTTGAGATATTTGAAAGTGGATGTGTGGTTTTGTAGTTGCATTATGCTGGAGTTGCACCCTGGTAACTAACTCAGAGTTTTGGTTTAAACACCATGAGAGATTGTGACCCTGCCTACAGTGCTGCAATTTATGTGCAATATGCATGGACTGTTCTTGCATCAAGTCTGGTTAAAACCAGTTGCAGCAGTAAAGTGTAAGCAGTAAGGTAATTCTCCTGGAGAAGGGCTGCAACTTTAACTAATTACGCTTTTGGATTGTTGGATTGTTTCTTATTCCTCTTTGCTTCCCTTTATCCTGAAGTCCATGAAGGGCACTCAAGTTCACACTAGGAAGTCCTACTGCTACATAAGAGTGTTGTCAAAATCCCCTGACATTTGTGGATGTTTCAGGGCAAAAACCCAGGGCATTTAGTAACCCGGTGAGATTCAGCCCTCTCAAGGTTATCTAGACCACTGAAATACTGGCACTTAACCGATGTACAGGTGAAATGCAGTGTTAGTTTTCCACATTGTTTCTAAACTGTCTATTATGGGCCTCTTTCTAGCAGGCAAGCTCTCCATACCTGTGTTGTTGTGACTGCTTATATAGGCAATGTGGAGTATGTACAAGGCCCATTTATGGTAGCTGGAGTTGTCCAGTTTCTCCTAACACAGTGCTAGGAATGGTAACAATGCCTAGCAACTTTTAAGGACTCCCACTTTGCCCAATGCTGCCTCGTGTGTTGTTTGAACAGCCAGCTGTTTCACTTAGTAGGTGTCTCTGCTAAACTACATGAGGTGGGTTTGGAGGGTGCAAGTACCTTCTTGTAATCAGTGAGCAGTGCCAGGAAAAGCAGGCAGTTCCAGAATTAATGATAATTGGAGCACTTTTTAGCAAAAAAAGTTGGTGTGTAGCTGTGCTTTGAACTAGTTGTGAAGTATATGGGTTAGTTTAATTGTTTTTCATGAAAGGCCATTCCCAAACACCTTTCTGTTGTTAACAGGAGAGAAAACCAACTGTTTCCCATTTTAAAAAAGCACACACATACAGTCACACAAATTGCAAAGGAAAATATGCGTCCATTCATTGTGGCTAAAGTTTCAGAGCAAGAAGTGTTTTTTATAAAAATGTTAGGCTCAACAATCAAGGACTGAGTGGACTTAATACTGTGCTTTCATTGGATCACTTGAATATTTGAATCTGGTTTAAAATTGTGTAGTTAATTTAGGCACAATTTTGATTTACTGGCCCATAGAAAGTAAAGATTGAGTGAATAAAGATCCTAATAAGAACAGTTTCTGAAAATTGTTGTATTCAACCATTCTGGAATGTTTAATTTACTGAAAAATAGCCCAGATTCTTTTAATCATATGACAGGATTACAAATTAACACTCTTACTTGGTAGTACAGGTCTAGGTTGTGTGTTGGAGTACATTATCTTGCAAATTATTTTGAAGGAGCCATATCTGAGAGTGAACCTGACCCCATGCTTTGCACCAGTTACCCATACTTGATATCAGCATGGATGGGAGCAACCAGGTCTCTTAACTTCTAGTCCCTTCCTGGTTACAAACAGATGCTGATTGAATCTCTGTTTCCACTTCTGCAGACTTGCTGGCAGTAGCAGCTGAGCCATGTCTTATCAAATGGGCAGCAGGTACCACTGATATGGGCAGAAAATACTATCCCAGTAGCTCTGGGGCACGTGGGAGGGGAAATGCAGTTCAAAGGATTCCTTCACATGCCTCCTTTCTTGCTCTTGGCGTGGTGCCATTATTGACCGGACAGCGTAGCTTGGGACACAGTGGTGGCAGACGTGTGTGAGTACAGACAGAAGCACTGCCTAGTGAGACCAGAGCCAATACACACACTCAGGTGCCCTCCAGGGACAGCCAATAAGATCTTCTGCTCTGAGGGGAATTCTTTTCCCCACCCCATTTATTTCATTATCCAAATGTTAACCATCACCGTTTGGGGTAAAAAGAGAATATGTTTCACATAAGTTTTGGTATTATTGATGTAGACAACTTGCTGAATTTTGGAGCCCTGTTCATATGTGAACTGGTGGTCTTCTGGATGGTCACTGTTGGGAGGGAATGTCTTGGACTTACTCTGAGGATTGAAAGGGTAAAATGTAGCTTAGCCATGCTTCCTGCTGGCATATGTGATAGTGATAAAGATTTCCTTCTTGTCCTGTGAAGAATGATACCTCCAGCAACAAGTTTTGCATGCTCATCTCGGGCTTGCCTAGAAGTGCCTGTAACATGGTCGACTTTGAGGTGGAAATTACACACTTGATAACCATCTGATTTTCAGCAGACACCTGGCTATTAAAGCCTAAATTACTTTTTAATGTTCTTTTTAAATGAGAGCAGAACATTTCTGCATCCTGTCACATTCAGGTAAGTTGACCTTACTGAACAAAGCTGCACGCGCAAGTGAATTTTTCTGTACAGACATGCTGTGTGCCACACCAGGTGCCATGTTATATGGTGTACTTGCACAATTTGCATACTTGCTTTATCACCTCTAGTGAGACCAAAAGATGGTACACTTCAGATCTCATTGAGATCAGGGGTGCAGAGCCAAGCAAACCTGAAAGATAAGGACAGTAATTTCACGAATATAAGCCGCACCTGAATATAAGCCGCACTTCCGGGTA
>VRYO01001463.1:89331065-89413426 GCA_009812075.1 Sialia sialis | reverse complement strand
AGTCAACAGAGGGGAAGCTATAATGATGTTAGCATGGAGTGGTCAGAACAAAATCTGTCACGTAGAGTGTCCAGCCATGTCAGAGCCTTCCCTTAATTGTTAAGTGGAAAGCAGCACATTGCAGTGGGAAGGAAAATGGGAATTAGGCACAAAACTGGACTGCTTAAGCAGCTGCTTCAGCTGTGATTCCTATAGTGTTAGGAAACCTAACTCCTTGTCCTGCTGTCATGAAGAAAAAGTGTATATTAGACTACAGAAAAGCAGGAAAAGACAAAAGCAAAAGTGGAGGTCGAGGAGTAAGTGAAAGGTAATGACACGAAACAGCAAGGACATATGGTAGCACGTACTAAGGAGGAAGTTTTGTGGAAACCTTCAGATTGCTGGAGATTGGATTGTTTTGCAAATCTCTTCCTAGTTGAAATGCTTAGGCATGAGAATAGCCTCTCAAAACCACAATTTTCTATAAATAGATTAGAATGCATGCAAATATATTGTAAATCTGATTGTGCATATTTTTGTGTATGTTTTATGTACTTATGTTTTGTTTTTGCTTGGGAGTTATAGAGTAATAAACTGAAAAGAGTCAGATTTCTGTACTGATGTATAAAATCTCACTTACTGATAGTTTAATACTTGATTTGTGGCCAGCACAACATGCACTGTTACCTAGATTATTAATATTTACTATATTTAACACAGA
Source organism: Sialia sialis (assembly GCA_009812075.1). Lineage (NCBI taxonomy): Eukaryota > Metazoa > Chordata > Aves > Passeriformes > Turdidae > Sialia > Sialia sialis. The sequence goes on along the minus strand of VRYO01001463.1, from coordinate 89,412,726 downwards.
CTGCTACTACTAGCCTGAACTTTGGTTTGCAAAGAAAAGACTGCCTTTGTGTGTATTAAGTCTTTTTTCCTAAATGTGAACTTTTTTACAAGCTAAAGGAATGGTGCTAGGATATGCAATTTTAAAAGACAAACTGAAGCACTTTTAGTTAACACAAACTGTAGTGTTTTAATTACAAAGAATGCAATTTGCTTAAAATGTTCAACTAAAAATAAATTTTACTCTAAAAAAGTTTCCAAAAGTATGTTTTGTGTCCAGAGAGAAATAAATGTTTTATAGCCTAGTCTGACTTTTTGCAGTCAGGATATTTTTGTTGTGGAGTTTTAGTCTCTGACTGAAATTCAATTTTTTAGACCTAAACAGTCAGTTCAGTAGAAGCATACCCAAAGGAGGTGAGACTTCCTCAGGCTGAGGCTTTTTTGAACTTTGTGTCATAGGTATGTGTTTAAAGTCTCTCAAAAGAAGCAGAAGGAAAATAACATTCTGTTGAGAAAAGGTGGTTTACTGTTTATTTTTAAATAGTCTAGATATTTCTGGCTGCGTGCTGGGTGTTTGCATGATGTTTAGATGTGGGATTATTTAATGTTCTTTCCTCATCCTTTTCCATCTTGCAAAGTTTTTTCTGTTTTGCGTATTTATGAGCCTGACATAGTGTGCACCCTTTCAATGAGGACAAAGTGAGCAATTTATTTTGAGGATGGAAGCAGGATTTTTTTTTGTTCTTTCTGCTGCTTATGCCAAATCTGTGTGTTGTTGCCAAATGCACGCTAAATAGGTCATTCCTGCAGAAATCCTTGCATTAAGAAGCAAAGAGCAAAGCCGTGTTGGTGGTGTTAAGCATTTAAACAATCATGGGTTCATTTAGGTTGGAAAAGACCTTTAAGATGTTACCTCCAACCATTAACCCATCACTGCCAAGTCCACCATGTCCTTAATTGTGTCTTTTTAAATGCCTCCAGGGATAGTGACTCAATCACTTCTATGGGCAAACTATTCCAATGCTTTACAACCCTTTCTGTGTAGAAACTTTTCCTAATACCCAATCTAAACATTCCTCTTGAAACCTTTACCTCTGGTCCTGTCACTTGCTATGTGGGAGAAGAGACTCCCACCTGGCTACACCTTCCTTTCAGGCAATTGTGGAGAGCAGTGAGATCCCCCCTGCGCCTCCTTTTCTCCAGGATAAACACCCCCAGCTCTCTCACTCACTTCTCATAAGGGCTAGTGCTCCTGACAGAAGCTCTGTTTTCCATCTCCAGCACCTCAGTGTCTCTTTCTTGTGGTCAGGGGCCCAGAACTGAACCCAACACTCAAGATGTGGCTCCACCAGTGCTGAGTACAGGAGCACAGTTACTGCCCAGGTCCTGCTGGCTAGACTATTCCTCTCTAAATTTTAGACAGGCACCATCATGCACACACAGACAGTGTCTTTCTGAGCACTTTTATCAGTTCTGTTCTTCCCTGTTCAGAAGTGGTGTGTACATATGACTTGCTATGCTTTGTCTAATGTAACTGTAGTGAAGAAGGAGGGTATAATCTTTCTTTGGCAGCAGCTTCACACTTAGATTGGATTAAGTGTAATGTGAAACCATACCTGAAATCATTGGTTTTATGCTGCTAGAGGTTTTCATGGGGACATACAAGTTTATTAAGATGCATACATGCCTTCACAAGGAAACGGTTTCAGTTGCCGATGTTTTGAAATATGTGTGGTTTTTGCTTTGCTGGCCCATCTTTGAAATAGGTCATGTTTACATAAACCTGAAGCAAGGGCTACTTAATAATGTGTCTTTAGCTTCCTAGTCTTGATTCCTCATCCTGTATGCTGTAGCTACAGAATAGTTTATTTCTTGCTTGCAGCCCACTCTGTATGCACTCTCAGACACTGAAATGGAAGCCTGTGGAGCACGTACATATCCATGCAAGAAACAGTAGTTGTTGCAGAAACCTAAAGGATGCTGCAGTCATAAAAGAGTCTCTCCATTTACTGGTGTTCATAAATAGAATCAGTGATATTTATATCCTGTAACTGCTCGGGGTTTTAATAACAGATGGTTATTTCATAAGGGGTCCTGATTTTGTGGCACTGGTGAGGTCAAACTGAGCAGATGGAAGTACAGCAATCTTCAACTCTGGTTTGAGAGGCGAAGCATTTTGGACACATCTGACCATATAGCAGCAAGTCTCCATAGCCTCCCTGGGGAAGCAGCAAAATTTCATGGTTGTAAGTGGAGGGAACACTTGAAATTTTCTCTGTCCTTGTTGAAATCAAGGGCCCGCCATGGGTAGTGAAGATGTGATGCTGCCAGGCCAGACTCCTTGCCCCACGGGGATTTTTTTTGTCCCAGAAAAGAACGCTAACAGACAGCATACTTCCAAAGACAGACAGAACCAAAAGTACTTTCGGTTCCCTAATTCGTTTCACATCTATGCCAAGCTTGCAAGTCATTCTCTAGTCTTGTTTCAGTGCTCTGGGGACTGGTAATAGGGATACTGCAAACCAGGATGCTTCTTGCTGCAAAGGGTTAATTTTGAACCATAAAACAGGCTTAACCTTTACTTTGTAGGGTGCTTATCTACTGATCACATGAGATTTGAGCAGGTACAGAGATGCAGAGATTGGGTGGGTTAATATTTTTAACAGCCTGGCTGATGAAGCACATCAATGGGAAAAAATTGCTGTGCAGAAAGCCAGGATGCTCGCTAACCTTTATAGTCTGGCTTTTGCCGAGAGAGCATATGTTTTGTGCAGAACAGAAGCCAACACAAAGCGTTTTTCTCTGGCTGCGTATATGGTTTTGGTGATAGAAATGTAAGTTGCTTGAAATTAAAATCCCATTCATCCTGTAAAGAAGTCCTCAGCCTGCTTGAAGATGTGGGGCTTTGCAAAGGAATCTGAGTAATTTTTTTTGAGATACAGGCAGATCTATACAAGACTTTCATTCTAGGAAGATAATTGTTCATAGATATGAGGAAATATATGTGTTAAATCGTCTTTTAGTTCCAGTTCACAAATTATAAGTACTATGATGAAAAAATTTGTAAACACCAGGTTATTTTTGCGATGGAGATTTAAAAAAAACCAGTAGGAATGGCTGGCATGTTTTCTTTTTTGGGGCAGTAGGGGTTGGATAGTGAGGACAAGGACAATTTTATGCATAGATTAGGGAGAAAACTGCTGAATGGTACTTTCACTCTTTGTTGTCAGTAGGGACATTTATATTCATACAAAAACTGCTTGGATTTTCAGTATTTTTTTTGCTATCTTAGCATCAAGATTGCAGAAGTTTAAAATACAGTAACAAACCTCTTGTTATGCAAATATTTAAGGTTAATACCCGTGAAGAACAGGAAGTTTGCCAATTATGTGTTTCATCCCTAGTGAATGATAACTGTGCTTTCCTTAAGTCACAGGAGTCGAGGCTGCCACGGAGTGGCAAGACCTGGGCTTCCCTTCAGATTTATTTAATATGTTTCACTTTGACATTATGTAAATACTCTACTATTAGGCAATAAAATGACATAAAATTGCATCCTCTCTCAACGAGGTTTTAAGTTCTTTCTGTAGCTTTTCTCCTTTTTGAAGCTGTAATAAAGATCATAATTAGAATCCCAGTTGCTTAAGTGAGGAATTAATGTGTTCTTATAAGCTGAGTTGAGTCAGGTTCCCAGTGAGACCCCCTCCAGGTATCTGTCCTGCCCCAAAATGCTTTCCCTAATACCAATTTACATTGTAGACATATTAAAGAAAATTATATTCATTGCTAGCTAGCAGTTAATCAGAGCTTTCAGATAGGTTTGAGGTAATTTGCAGCCAACTGCCAAAACCAACTGCAGCTGTTCATTTCCTGCAGCTGTACCTGGGCATGCTTTAAAACTAATCAGAGTGTCAGTCTATTGCCCAGTACCAGCACTGAAAAAATTAATTCCATGCATGTCCTTCAGTCTTACAAATTTATCCCAAATTCTGCTTAACCCTACTGCTGACCTCCTTGCTTGCTGTCTTTCTGGGCTGTGGCCAAGCAAACAAAAATCTAAAGGTTTTGACTTGATGTTTTTCCTGTCAAAAATACCGTTTCCTAAAGGTTTTCTTTTAGATCTGGGCACAAATATATATACCTTATGTATTAATACATATTTTGCTATGAAAGTAAGATTACAGCAGACGGGAATAAATTAAAACCTTAATGGGGCTAAAACAAACCTAATTTGTAATTTAATTAAAAACAGAAAACAATGAGGGCTAACACTTAGCAAAAAAAAACCACAAAACTTTTTGATGGTGCAAAATACAGATTTAATTTCCAAATAAGTGAATTGTAAACTGTAATTGTATCATGTGCAAGAAGACGCTCAGAACATATGAAACAGTGTAGTCACAGATTTTGCAGTCAAGATGTTCCCTTTCTCGTTTTCCAAATTGTAGCAGAAGATACCAAAGGCTAAAACAAATAAAATACTGTCTTTCATTATTGACCCAGCAAGGGGTTTGGTGTTGGTAGGAGATGGATTCAGATCTCTCTCTCTCTCTCTCTCTCTCTCTCCCCCCTAAATGGTGAGTTTTTGTTTTTGCACATCCAGCAAGTTCTGCCTAACGTGTTTTCTGATGTGCTCTTGTTTTCACAGGCCAAGACTGCAAGCACAAAGGAAGTTTGCTCAGTCCCAGCCAAACAGTCCCAGCACAACTCCAATAAAGATAGTGGAGCCGTTGTTACCCCCTCCTGCCACTCAGATTTCTGACCTCTCCAAAAGGAAGCCCAAGACAGAAGATTTTCTCACTTTCCTCTGTCTTCGAGGTAGGTGTCTGGCAGCAGAGTGGGGCACAGTCTCATTCTCAGGAGCTGTAGCACTGCACACCAAGCAGCAGCCAGAGAAATGTACTGGAGCTGCACTCGAAGGTACTGTGTGCATTTCAGCTGTTAGCTATTTGACTGTATCTGCCGCAGGAGCATTCGAGTTCATGGTTCTAAAGATCATAAAATGAGACTGGTAATAGTGCAAAAAGAAATTTCTTTTATGCTTGGCTCTCTGTTACTCTGAATGGGTATTTTTGTAGCTCTCTTAAGTCCTCCCCATCCTCCTTTGTTTTGTCTGACTATAAACTGAAGAAGTGCTTAACTTGCCTGAGTACTTCTTCCTGCAAGAGGAGAAAATCTGCTTGGAAATTCCCCTTCTCTACCTACTCACTGTCCTTTATTGTTCAATCTGAGTGAGGCTTTTCATCTGACAGTGGGTGGAGGGTTTACCATTGTTCTTGTCTGCCTCAGGAGCTGGATTGTTCCTGTGGTGATGATTGAAACAGGTGAGCTTCTTCTCTCAGCAATATAAGTATAAAGGAGGCATCTGAAATTGTGGAGTGAAATCCTTGATTTACCTCACAGTAACAGGTGCTTGAGCCTGGCTGGAGCTGTGTGGTGTGTCAGGGATCCATGAGCTGTGTCTCTGCAAAGCCTGCACATCAGACTTGAGAGGCTGAGCATGAGGTACAGCTCCTTGCTGAGATTGAGCTAGAGATGGAGATGCTACTCGAGTGGTCATTTTTCTTAAAACATTTCCACAGCTATGTGTCCCAAGTCGTGTACTGAAGATAGCATCTTTCAGTTTAATCCCTCAATTGTCACGTTATCTCTTTCTGTATGCTTCTCTATAGACAATTCCTCTGTTTCTTGTCTCTTGTGCTGGAATGATGCCTCTTGCTGTTGTTTTGTCCCATTACCTGCTGAAAGGGTGTGCATTTGTTACAGATAGGGCTTGTCTGCAGCAGCCTTACCTAGTGGGTTGAATCTTTCAGAGCTTGCATTTGAGTTCCCCTCTCTTAAGTCTCTGCTGCATCTGTGGACAGCAGTGATCAACACCACCCATAGCTTCCTGCTGAGGCTTTCTCACCTTAATGGAGTGTGGTTTGATTTCTTTTTTTCTTTCCTTCTGTAAGATTTTAGGTTAGTGGTATCTTCAGAATGGTTGCTATTTCATCCATCTTATTTCACATCCAATATGGAGCCTCCATCCTGTTGGGACCTCTGGTAAAGTGAGTGGGTGGAGGGGATAGAGGAGGGTGATGTGCTAGCTTTTGTGTTTGTTTAAAGGATGGAGAGGACCAGTATCTAATAGAGTTTAAAGTGACATTGTGGTCCTCTGAAATGTAATCTGTGGAAATGTATTTCTAATTTAGTGTGCTGTGAGGTTGATCAGTCTGTTGGCAATGTGTCACTGCTGTGATCTGGGCCAACTGCCACAGTTGTTGGTGGGAAGAGTCAGATGGGGGTTGTGTGTGTGTGTGTCTGTGTGAACACACATGGCTGCATTCACACACTTGTTTCCACTGCTTGCTAACTAAGCATGTGTTATTTATAGCTTTAAAGGCACTTGCACTTACAGAAAGGAAACCTTTGTGGGGGTGTCACTTATCTCCACTTCTGTTTCTACTCTCTCAGTGTTCTGGTTTAACAATGCAAATGGGAAGCACAGGTACTTTAGTCCTATTCCAGTGCTTCATGTTGGTTTTTTTTTTTATTATTATTTAAATCAAGAGCTGTTTAGCTTTTGCACCTGTAATTTTCTCCTTTGTTATTCATCTGCGGCATAATTGATGTTTTGTACTGTCAATTAAGAACTTGCAATTCATTCCTAATTTCTTCAGTATGCAGGAGTACTCAACACACTTTCAGACGGCAAGATCACAATTACAATTATGTTAAAAACCACGAGGGAAAGTCTGCTCTGAGTGCCACACATGGCCTGTTCTTGGTCTGCTAAGGAGTCTGAAGAAAAAGCAGAAAGGGAAAGCTGTCAGCTATGTGGTTCAGCACTCCTGCAAGCTTATTACTCCATCACCCCTGCATAAAACGTGAAAAGAGCCAGTTGAAAAAGAGACAGGAAAATCTTCTTGGACATCTGCTACCTGGATGCTCCTCTGTGGAAGGGAAAGAGGGTGCTGTGGCTTGGAGGGAGGGTTGGGTTGTTCAGACTTGCATTAGCATGGTTCTGGCTTCTGTGCCTGTACTGCCTTGTCCTTCAAGAGGTCCTGGCTGCCTGAGGTTGTTTCCATTTGGCCTCTGGGAATGTTAAGCTCAACATGGTTATCTCTTTTGATGTGTCCATTTTAAAACAAGGAGATGGAAGATTCCACAAGTGACTTTCCAGGGCATTGGCAGGCTTAGTTTGGTGCTAGTCTTCTGGTGGTGCCTAGTGAGCATGGAGAGGGAAGAGCCAGCAGCTTACTAAGATCCTGCACAGCAAAGACTTCGGATTTTTTGGAAGGGATTATTTTGATTTGGAACCTCCATGCTATTATTTATTGAAGTGTTGAGAGTTTCAGATTTGTTTGCATGATGGGACAGGTGGTTGCTGTGACTTCTGTCCAGCTGTATGTGTCCAGCCTTGGCGCTTTGTGCTTTCACCATGAAATGCAACATGCAATTGCATGGTAATAAGAGCACACTCACAGGGTTGAAGTTCAGCACTTCAAAAATCTTAAGTGTAGTAGTGATAAGATCCAGGATGGTAAAGCCCCATGTTTGTTTAATTTAGCACTATCTTAGGTCCTAGTCATTCAAAATGATCTTGAGATATAATCCCTGGATTCTCAATCAAAGCCTTTTTTTTGGCAAAGGAGCCTTTTTCAGGATTGGTGAGAATGCAGATCTTTTCTGCCCTTGTCCCACCCACCACAACCAGCAGTGGTGTCAAAAGTACAGTGTAAATTTGGCACACCATAAAATCGTGAATTGCTGAGGGTGGAACAAGATCACCACATCCAACCTTTGACCGAGTTCCACCATGAATTCACAGTGTGTACTTTCATTTGCTGTTTTTAAACAGAGAAATTTAAGCATCCTGTCATCACTACAGATTCGCTCTTCTTTGTTCTTGTGGGGTTTATTTTGAGTGGGAGCAGCTGAATTCTGTCAGTGAAGGAGCAATACTAATATGCTACAGTGTGGAAGAAAGGCCCTTGACATGCATAGGATTCCATACTTAGGAGAAGAAGTCCCATTTTATCTGTCCTGCTGCGTGTAAAAGAATCTCATGATTTGAATAATTTTAACTCCCCCCCACTCCATTAGCACCCTGTAATTTCAAAGGGAAATAATTTAACTAAGATGACCTGCTTGGTTTCATTATCCAGAACGCTAAGGCTTTAGACATATTTTAATTAGTTTGTTTTTCAAACTCTTGATTTGATAATACACTGTACTAATTACTTCTTAAATGGTAAGTGGAGCACAATGAAAAAGCTGTAATAGTTGATGAATATCTGAGCAACCTGGAATACATTTCTAGACTGACCAAACTTGGCAATGCTCCTCTGCTTTCTATTATTTTAAAATCCTCCTTTTAAAAAGGTTGGTGGGATTTAAAAAATTTTATTAAATTGTGACCTAGAATTTTCAACACAAGGAAGGGAATAGTACAGATATCTCTAAAGTGTTTGTCTGCAGTGTTCTTATCTTTAAATAGCTTCTTTGAAGGAGCCTGTATGTCCTTTGCCAGAGGCATAATTAGTATCTTTCAGCAGTGTGTAGATATGAGTGTGTTACAACAGCTCTCACTTTTACTGTGTTTTCTGCCTCTGATGATGTTTTTCTTAACAGCTTCTGTTACAATGCGTTTAAGTTACCTCTTCTCTCTGTAATTATTTACAGGTTAAAATATTGTGAGTCAAATATCGGGCTAAAGGAGGAAGGAGAAATAACTCCCTGTGAGCAATAGATCTTTGGCAAAAGGTGGTAACAGGAAGGCTATGATTAGGAGAGTACATTTTAAGGAGTTTTCCCATGATCAATTTTCTAATTAAGCTGAGGCTCTGGGAGTTACATGCTAGAGAATTTCAGGGATTCCTAAATAAAAACGGTTTAATTGAGATCTCACAAATTGAGTTTTCAGGCTTTTCTGTTCTGCAAAATGTGTGATTGTTCTTTTTCTTTGAGTGCTGTGCTGACTTAATAATCTGATGATTTATTACAACTGGCAAAATCAAAATAGCAGATTTCACTATAGCATGTTTCTGAACCTCAGTAACTTCTAACTTTTAGTGCAGTGTGCTCTTAAACAAGCTTTTTTATTCTTTTAAACACCTGTATTTGGGTGGTTAAAAGGGTCATGGGCCTTTGATCCGAGTCTTCTTTTTTGAGTCCTGTAGGAGAGATTGACTCTGTCAGTTCACAGCTGCAGAGATTTCCAATTACAGTTGGAGACCCCTAGAACCAAAACTTGAGGGTTCTTAACTTTCCAGATTGGAAAACAACTGTTACAGTAATTTCGCACTGAAAAGCCAGACCTATTTCATTGAAGAATTGAGCCGATCCCGTAAGTGTGGCTAATCACCAGGTGCGGCTTATTTATGGACAGATTCCAACAAAATGCCAACCCAGAAGTGCGAGCCGGCCGGGGAGGGAGCCACCGCTTTGCTGGCTTCACACTTTGCTGCCGCTTTTTGCCGGCTTTGCACTGGCACTTTTTGCCGGCGCTTTTTGCCGCCACTTTGCTGGCATCGCGCTTTGCCAGCCTGCCGAGCCGCCGCTTTTAGCAGCACGGGGAGCTGTGGCAGCCAGCGCCGGGGGCAGGAGTGCTGGGGCCCGCGGCACAGGGAGGGCGCCTCGGGCTGGTCTGTGAAAACTGTTTGCAAATAGTGCACCTGATAGCAAACCCCGCAATCATGCAATTTTGTTACTAACTCCTTATTTTGTTGCACATGGATCCTCGCATAAAAAAAAAAAAAGAAAAAAAAAGTGCAGCTTATCACCCAGTGCAGCTTATTTATGGATAAATTCCGTGGTCTTCCCGGCTACCCGGAAATGCCGCTTTTAACCAGGTGCGGCTTATGAGTGTTAAATTACTGTAATTTTTCCTATCTTTCAGCAAGGCCAAAGGTCTGTTTGCCTGTTAGTTTGGTGTCAGTGGGTTCTGTAGTCAACATGTGCTGTACTAGGAGAGCTGCTGACTTGCATTGGTCACATTCTTGAAGCACCAGCCATTGGCACTATGGAGACTTGCTCACCACATCAGAGTAAGCATATTGAGAAGCACAGCAACTTAATTAGGCTGGAAGCAAAGCAATGAAATGCCGACCCTGTCCAAAGTATGAGCTTCTTTGCAGTCTGGATTAACTTTTATAATTCCAGAATAAAATTGAAACATGCAGACATACAATAATTAGTGTAAAATACTGGAAGAAAATTTTTAATTGATTTTCTTATTATATTATTTAGTATTTGAAACTAAAATTTTAGGATGGATTGAAAATTTAAGAATAAACTTCAGGGTGCTGGCTGAATTTTAATTGTACGAACAATTTAACAAAAATAAATTTGCATTTAGTAATTGTAACCTCAAAATTTCTAAGCTCTTTTTTAAAGTTAGGAGTAACTTTGAAGTGTAGCTATTTTTCATCTATGCAACCAACCATTCAGGCCACCTATGGAATATGAGCTCCTAAGCACCTCTTGTGGTGGTTTAGGGCAAGAGTAATTCAATCAGTGTTGGCAGGGAGACATGGTTACACAGGCTCAGAGTGAGCAGCTCTTGTGTGAAGTACAGAGAGAGAAGAGAGCCTGGCGACCGCCACCATGGCATTATTCCTTCATAGGGAACTGGAGTGCTGCTGGAGTGCCAAAACTCCAGGCATCCAGTGGAAGATGCAATTTCATGCCAGTGTGTGCCTACTGGGAGATTTAAGAGATAATAAGAGGTGCTGAAGAAAGATAGAGTATCCTGTGTGTAGTACTACAACTGAATGAAAGTTTTTTCTTGCTCCTCCAGTTTTGGGGCCCTTTCTGATGTTAACGTTTCCAAAATCTACCCTTGCAAAAAGCCACAGGATGCAGTTAACTGATTGAAATGGGAGACTAATCTTGAGGTTTAGCTCTCGTATTTGCCACAGTCTCACTCTGAGTCCCTCAGCGAGCTGCTTAGTTTTTTGTAAAATGAGGATAAATATTTAACCCTGTAAATAGGCATTGACATAGCTGGATGTTGATTATGGATGAGCTACTGGTCTAAAATCTTAGTGCTGCAATGGCAGCAGCAATTCAAAGCCTTGCTGCCCAGGTGGGCAATGTAAAGTATTCTGGCAAAGGCAATTCCTGCCCTTCATCCCAGCCAAAAACCTCTGAGTCCACTTCTCTCACCCGTGAATATACCATAACTCCTCAGTGTTATCCAAATGACTGATTTTGTGCTAGGGATGGGAAACACAGCTGGTAGCTTTTTGGGAATGTCATCATGGTATTTTAAAACTTCCATAGTAGTTTTGTTCTTGGTGGGAGGGAACATAAAGTTGGGAGTTGAAGTGCACATGGAAAGGGTTGATTTTGAGGTTCACTGTAAAATCCAGTTAGGCTGGTGGAGTTAAATTGCTTTGAGATTGTCAGATACAAATTGTAGATGTGAAAAGCACTCCTTTCTTTTTTTTTTTTTTAATTCTGAGTACTCTATTTGTCTGGAGTGTTTTGCTAAGTTTGGAAAGTAGACCTTTTTTTTCCCCTGCAGACTCATGCATTTTCTCCACCCCTGCTCCATTTCCCTAGAAAATGAAAAATTTTCTTCAGCCTTTTGGGTTTAGCTGTACTACTTCAGAGAACAGACTGAGAAGAAAATGGGGTTTATGTTGCTACACTAGTCAATAAATTAGCTGTAACACCAGGCACCATGTACAATGGCAGCAGAGGGAAGAGTTGGAACTCAGTTTTATTTTTGTATTTGGGATAGCCTTTTCCTCCCTCTTGCTCAGGCACCAGGGAGCTCCCTCTGGGACCATTCCTGCAGGTGGAGTCAGACAAGTGAAGTACAACTGCTCTTCCCTATGGAGTTTATGCAGTTTGTGCTCCTTTAGCGTGGCTTGGTAAAACAACCGTAAGGTGCAGGCATAAATTACATATATTTGCACTTCAGGGATTTGGCACTGTTCTGCCAAAACATAATAAGTGGGACATATAATAAATGAGAAGCAGGCCCTAAATGTTAAGCACTGAGATTCCAGCACATCAGGAGCATTTGAGAGGCAAGGTTTTTCCACCTGCATACAGCCACAAAATGGGGCTGTGTGTCAGAGGAGAAGCCAAACCACTGAACGTGGCTCACTGTAGGGCTTGGCAAGCCGTGTGCTTTTTTGGGGCAGGCTGAAGTCCCGCATACCTTAACCTGCCCCGTGCTTAAATCATTCTAATGCTGAAATTGTTGTAAGATTTTTCCAAAGCACATCTGGGTTGTGTTTAATTGTTAGAAGGGAAAAAAACAGAGGAGCTAGAGGGGGAGTTGGTGTAAATAATTCATGGAGAAGAATCTTCCAATTTTGCAGAAACCAAAGCCGAAATTACAGAGAAGGCTTTTGGACTGAGATTATTTTTGTTGTGGTTGTAACATACCAGGGTTTGAATCCTGTCCAGATGAAAACATTTGGTTTGCACTTCAGTAAATACTGCAGAAGCACTGCCAGCTAATTCTGAAGAGTAATGAAATGGTATTTTTGGCAAAGCACATGGACTTTCCATACTTCTGATTCCACTCTTTAGATCCAAATTCAGAGGGTTTTTTTTAACATGTTTAGCTAGTCCAAGACAAAAGTTAATGTAATTTAATGAGAAACAAAACCATAATTTAGGAGAGAAAACTACACATTTGTCAAAAAAAAAAAAAAAAAAAAAAGCAATAACCTCATTAGTCAAATAAAATGGCTGAAAAGAGTATAGTTTATTCTAATAATCAGGCACTTGCTGCTGAGGTCAACACATCTGTATGTACAGGCTGCAAAAACATCAATTGTGCCTAGTGTTAATAGTGAGACTGAATTTTGCACATGCAAAATCTTTCCTAGAAAATTGCTAAAAGTAGCACCATGACTTAACCCCCCCCCCATATTTTACTTTGTATTTATTGTTGTATAAGCACTAAATTATTGCAACAGAGGACATGAAATACATTTGTAATTCTTTCATATGCATTAGGCCACACTTAGTGTGTAGTTGTGGTAATCATTTTTCCTACATAGTTAGGCTTTCTTTTGTGTCGCTCTCACAATAGGAGGGAAGACAAAATACTCGAGAGAATTCCAATAATGGAGCTGAAGATACTGATGGAAGCAGTTGCCAAACATACTTCAAATCTAATTTTTTAAAACAGCTGACTGTCCTCCCTTTTTGTAATAATTCATAACTCATTGTAACCTTGATGAGTGCTTTTTTAAAAAACAACTCATCATTAATGATTTTCTCAAAATTTGCCACACGCAGTAGTATCTGATCCTAGGAGCCCTTATACTGGTGAGGAGAGGGTACCTAAGGTTGTGTCGGCCGTCTGAACTTGCTGTGTGGCTTGCAATCCCTTAGTCAGACATGGACATTTTTTAGGCTTTCAGAATCTCACTCTGAGGTCCAGCTTGGTGATTTGGCCTTTCCCCTTGGTGTGTTGGAGGAGGGGTAGAGGGCTGGGAAGTTTCCTGCAGGTTGCTGCCTGACTTTGGCCATGGCTTTTCTGCTCTCAGCTGTGAGACTTGTTAAGCAAGGAAAGGTGAATGACGCATGTCCGGATCGAGGCAACAGGTTGACTGCTCTATCATATGGATGCTTTGTATTGAGCAAGCCTTAACAGCACTGTCCTTTCCACTTTACTGTATTTGTTTCTGTTTCATGTCAGTAACCCCTTCTATGTCTCCCTTCTCCCATTGCTCCCACAGCTTGTGTCCATCTGCTAACATACCTCTTACCACTCGCCTTTCTCCAGCCCCAGCACATCTGGGTTCCTCCCTTCTGCTCTGCTGCACTTTACAGCCTTTCTTACAGCTTACTTCTTCTGCCATGGCTTCTCCTTCCTTCATAACATGTTATAATTGCCCCATCCAGATCTTTGGTGACAGCATATGCTTTCATGCAGATATTGCTGTGAAATGAGTCAGCTGTCTTGGGCCGGGGGTGGGGAGGAAAACATTTAGGAATTGTGTGCCTAGACATCATCAGGACACAATGTGAAACGTGCAGCTCCTGCATGAGATTGGAAACATACTGCATTTAATGTTTTGTTTAATAACATAAAGTGATATATTATGCTACACATTCAATAAGAAAAAGTGTGCATAGAAGTTTTCCAAATCTTTTCTTGAGATCTTGTAACATTGCATTACAGTTACAGTATTTATTAATGGACTTCAATATCCTTAGTCTGGGATTTTAATTTGAATCAGTTCCCTGATCTGATTCACCACATGGCCCCACACAAAAATTGGGCTGCCACAGTTGAGGAGGTGGCACAGGTATAATAAGAAGGGGCCAGATGGAGGTAGATGTTCTGTAAGTCATTTTTGATGCCACGAAAAATGTCCACATAGCCACCAAGAGTCTAGATGGTTCCTTGCATGAAATGTCTTCTAAATGAGTGGTGAGAAGTCGAATTTATTTTCTAGGCTGCCATCAGATTTGTGGAGTGAGTGGGCTTTTCAGGCACCTGCTGATGGGGTGGGTTTATCAGGGTGGAGGGCTGCTTCCTATGCTTTCCTCAGGCTCTGAAGGGTTGCTCTCTGCTCTCACACTTCATCTGCTCCAGTGCCCATGGTAGCAGGTGCCTGCATGATGTGGCGGCTCCTAGCACAGGAGACTTGTGAAATTCAATATAGCCACAGTCTCTTATAACTCTCTAAGATTTTTCTGCTGTTTTCTTGAGGATGGAAAGTGAGGAAGTGGGGAATTGTATACCTAGAGTCCTGAGACCTGGCAGGCACCACCCCCCAGGCCCAGATGTTGCCCTTTATTCGCAGCATTGCTGCTCTTCTTTTTTTGTTGTTGGTTATTAATTCCTATGTCTCTCTTTATATTACCCTTGCTAGGCTTTGAGCATCACACTTTGGTGCTGAGGAGGGAAGAGAAAGAGGAGGGATGATTGCTCATCTTTATTTACTGCTCTTGCTGCCTGGTTGGCAAGTATGTGCAAGAAGGAACCCCATGGGTTTCTGTTGCTGAGTGTGTCCAGGAAGAGACAAATGTTGTAGAATAGTGACATGAGAATTCTACATATCAAGGAAGCCCCTACAACACTATGTTCTGTGAATGTGTGTGTATGAATGTGTCTGGTGGACCTGCCGTTTTCCTGATTCTCATGCCATTTTGGAGGGATGTTATCATCTTGTTGTCATAGGTAATTTTTGTGGTAAATATCTGTTACACATAGAGTAACCTGACAGCAACAACTGTCAGCAAAGTCTGTCTGTAAGCTAAACCACCATGGTCTTAACCATGTAGCAGTGGAGACCAGACAGATTTTTGAGGAAGGGCAATATCTTTTATTTGACCAACTGATACAGCTGGGAAAAACTAATCAGCTCTTGAGCACACATTCTTCTTCACATTTCTAGTGGTCTTGAACATTTATAGCTACAGTAAGGCTTCTTGGTATTGTTTATATAAATCAGTAGCTTTGAGCAACAAATGGAGTCCTATGCAGAGATAGGCTGTGGCATCACGTACACATTCCTGTCTGATTGCAGGGAGAATGAAGGATATTTAGGACAGGAATCATTATAATCATTATTACACTATATTAAAAAAAGGTGAGTGATGACACAGCTTCCACTGTTCGCAGTGCATGTTCATTCATATGAGTTTCATTATTCCATCACTCATGAGAAGTCTGAGTATTATTTCCAGAAGAGGAGTCTTGGGGGGGTTGCTTAGCTCTTTACTTGGTGTAAACCAGCAGTGAACATAAACTACTTACATGTTAGGTATTATTTCATAAACATAATAGTCATTCTTTCAGCTTGAATGAAATCACTGTACTTACAAGCATGTCTTCCCTTCAGTTCGCTCATAAAGGGAATTTGCAGTGTCTTGAGCTTGGCCAGCCTGTTTCAATATTTTAAATCAGTGTTTTCTCAGCCTTTTGGACATGTTTAGCTACATAGGCTCAAAATGAAAGTGGTTTTAACCACTTCAACACATATTTGTGAACAAATTATTTGAGACTATTTCAGAACTGAAGCAGCATTATAAAAGATGAGGATAAAAATAGTTCTAATACAAAAACTAAGCAAGAAAACTCAGAACTTTTAAATTTCTTTCAAAGTCTTCCATCCATAACAATAGAATGAAAATGTGCAAGTCCAGATTTTTTTTTTTCTTTCTGTTTGGCAAGTCAAGTTTAATAAATATGTAGGAAAAGGTGGTGGAAAGGAGGGGAGGAGAACCAGACTGAACGCTAGCTTTTCTCCAAGGTCTCATATTGCAGAGCACTTTGATCAATAAAGTGAGGGTTAGCAGGACTCTCCTGTGTTATTGGATGTTGCTAGTCTAATTTCTCTGGAAATGTACTTCCCAAACAGTCCCAGCTGTCCCAGGAATGCAGTTTAACCATTTCTGTTTGTCGTTCTCAATTGGAAAGAATTAAAAACTGTCATTCTGACAGGAGATTTATGCACTGAGATTACAGTAATTGAATACCAGGAGTTTGTGCCTGTTCTCAAACTTGGGTAAGACTCTCCCTCCTTTCCAAGCAGACTGACACAGTACTGTATGTTATTCTCTACTTTAAGAAGAAGGAGGAAAAAAAAAGGATTGCTATTGTAATAACAACATTTGCATTGCAGATGATATATTTTTGTTGGTTGCTGTTTAAAGCAGCTGCCAAAAAAGCTCAGAGATGTGGAATTCTAAGGAAGATGAAGCTGAGAGAACAGATGCTATATCTAGACTCCTATTTTAGTGTCTCAGAAGGATACATTTTCCGACTATTTCTCTAAGTATAATAGGGGGGAATTTCAGTCTGAGTCTAATTTTGAGGGTTCCAGACATAAGGTTCTTTTATGCCATCATTTGTCAATGCACAGTGGTGTCAGATGATGTCAGACTTCAGATTCTGAAAAGAGCTGATGCACTTGTATCCAGTTTCTAAATCCATACTACTCATTTGGGTACCTAAATGGAAGGAAAATAAAACATTTTTCAGGCAGCACTGTCCTAGTATTCACTATTGTAGAGTCTTATAGTTACTTGCTGTTGAGACTTAAAACTCCCCTAGAAGTAGAAGAATTAATGTGCCTCTCAGCACCTCTTACATACTATGTTTGATTGCTTGGACTGTGCCAGGAAGTTCTGGGCTTGCATAAAAAAATGTGAAGGTTTTTTGTTTCTCTAAGTTGCTACAGCTTCCATGCCATGAAATATGTCAGCAGTCTTAATTCGATCATCAGTCTATATAAACATTAAAACTGTGGCGTGCAAAAGCCTTTTCCTCTAGGATAACCGTATGTGTCCATGCGTTTCTGTCTAGGTTGGATGGAATAATACACAATTTCAGAGGGGAAGAATCATCATAATCCCAATGCTGTTGTAGTGTTTCTCCTGGCTGCCCCAGGGTTACCACTCACACATAGTGCAGGATGCTGGCGAGGAGTTTCTCTCTGCTTCTCCCCAAGGCAGCCACAGTTCCATACGGGCTGTTGCAGAGGCCAAAAGCAAACGTTTTTACAGGTGGGGGCTAAGCCTTCAGTGGGATGGATGAGAGAATCGGAAGGGTGAGTAAGGGTTAGTTAGGTTTCAGTAAGAAAACCCATGGATTGAGATAAAGACAGTTTAACAGGCAAAGCAAAGCTGCAAGCAAAGTGTAACAAGGAATTCATTTGCTACTCACTGTTGGCAGGTTAGTGTTCAGCCATCCCCAGGATGAAGGGCTCCCTCACACAAAATGGTTACCTGGGAATACAGATGGTGTAACACTGAGTGTCCTTGCCTTCCTCCTTCTTCCCGCAGCTCTTACTGCGGAGAACAGTCTTATGGGCTGGAATATCCCTTAGGCCAGTCGTCCTATCCGTGTCCCCTCCAGCTCTTTATGCACCCCAGCCTGCTTGCTGGTAGAGCAGGGGCAGAAAAAGCCTTAACACCATGCAAGCACTGCTTAGCAATGGCTAAAGCATCCAAGTAATATGAACCCTGCTTCCAGCACAAGTCCAAAACATAGCATTGTTCCAGCTGCTATGAAGAAAAACTCCATCCAAATCAAAACCAGTATTAGGAATGGATGTTTCCGCAATGTTTTTGTGCTATATTTAGGTAATTCATTCATTAAAAAGTAATTTTTATAGTTAAGAATATTTTGTGCAAGCCTCGTGGAAGCAGAAAATAAGCTATCATAAAGTAACCTTTAGTTAGTTGTTGGCAGTGGAAACAGCAACAGCTCAAAACCATACCAAACACACAGTTCTGAAGAGCTTGAAGCCAGAAGTGCTTCCTAAGGAAGCACCAGCCAAATAGCCACTACCTTGTGTTGGTCTCTAGCCCAATTCTCTTCATCCTTTTGTTTTATTTAGCTGCAGGAAAATAATTGAAATTGCTATTACCCAAGTGTGTTGATGATGCTTTTTTATTTATTTAAAAGTATTTTTTCTTTTGGAATAACTAGAAGGGCTCCTAGGGCACCTGTGCCTCCAGGGTATAGACAGTAGACTCATTTTGAAGTAGAAAGTGATATTAAGCACATGGGAAAGTGCCCATTAGTTGTCAGCAGTATTTGTACATTTAAAAATTATGGGAGCGTCATGGGAAGTAATCAAGAGATGAGAAGCAATATCCTCAAGAGGAACACACAGGGAATCAGAAGGCCTTTCCTCTTTTTTCTCCTTTGCCAGGAATCCTCTAGGCAAATAAGCTTCTCAGTGTCTTGGCTTTTTTCTTTATTTCTTACTGCAGAATACCGCAAAACTTTGTACAATATTGTAGAGGTCGGCAAAGCATTGTGAACTTTAAATGTTTTATTCTAATGATAACTAAAAATATCACTGTGGTGCAGACTGGTATTTTGCTCTTTTTTCTTCTGTTTGGAAAAGCTATAAGCTTCTAGTTGTGTGTTAAGATTTCAGCAAGGCACTTGAGCACACATTTGAAGTTAAGCATGTGCATTAGTCCTTTTCTGAATACACAGAGCTATTAATTAGGGCTTGTAGCAAGACTGATTGTCTGAAGTATGAATAGAATGTGCTCGAGGCGGGGAGAACCCTGCTTTTCAAGCACATGCGTATCCTGTTGGTAAAAACTAATAAATAAAAACCCTCTAGTTAGTCATGCACTAGTCTGACCTCCCAGCTCCTAGTCCCACTTTCCCCTTGCTGTGCATGATGCTGAAGTAGGTTATGATCGATACGGTTAGTGCAGTAAATTAATGTAATGATGCTAATGAGCCATTTCTTTGTAATGATCAGGTTCTCCAGCCCTGCCCAGCAACATGGTATATTTTGGAAGCTCTCAGGATGATGAGGATGAAGAAGAGGAGGAGGAGGAAACTGAGGACACAAAAACAACCACAAACAATGCTTCATCGTCATGCCAGTCAACCCCTAGGAAAGGAAAAACGCATAAACATGTACCAAATGGGCAAGGTAGGTCCTAAGTAGTGCTGTTCTCCTGCACCGCTTAGTAAAGAAATCTATGAGCTGGATGTGCTCAATCCTTGTCCATTCTTCTGGATCTGATCAAAAAAGTGGTGGAGTAAGATGCAGTTTTAACCTTGTGCTTTCACCGGTTTCTTCTGACAATCTGAACTCTGTGGCAGAGCTGCTGTAGGACTGGAAATACCTACACATGTATCTGCTGACATGGAGGTCAGTTTTTTCTCCATGTTACAAGCAATAAGACCAGAGGAAATGCCGTCAGGTTACACCAGAAAAGGTTTAGATTGGGCATTAGGAAGAATTTCTTCACTGAAAGGATTGTCAAGGCTGCCCAGGGAAGTGGCTGAGTCACTGTCCCTGAAGATATTTAAAAGTCATGTAGGTGTAACATTTAGGGACATGGTTAGGTGGTAGACTTGACTATGTTAGCTTTATGGCTGGATTCAATGATCTTAAAGTTCTTTTCCAACCTAAAAAATCCGGTGAGTCTATGAGATGTATTTATGTATGTTCACACACACACAAATGTGTAGACACAGTCATGGTCTCTAGCATTTCTGAGACTGATGTTTGATTTAGAATGACTTTATTTTATCAAAGTTAAACATAAGCATTCAGAAGTGTTATCAAACCACATGCCAGGGGCAAAATTTTTTTTTCTCTTATGTCATATTGGGACCACACTTGAAGTAAGTTGATACCACATTCATGTTGTTGATTGAAAAATTTTATGGAAGAAACTTTTTAAAGTCAGTTATTTCTCTGCAAATCAGCAAAGGCTGCATTAATCACACAGTAATTGCGTTACTACGTTCTTTTTCTGTGTCTTGAAAAATGAATCCATGTACATTGCAACATTACCTACCATATAAGGGGAGATTTAAAGCCAAGCTGAAAATTTCTTGAGCCTGCTGTAATGCTCCCCAGCCAGCATCCTGTGTGATGTGGTTGTTGCTCCAGCAGGAGCTCTTGTTTCATAACCCTGTGCCATCTCTTCCTGACATAATTTCAAAATGTAGCCTATGCTCTCTGTTCCCTTCCTCACTGTTCATTTTCCATGAACATCTTCCTTTCTGGTGACTGCCCTTCAGCTCTTCTCCTTTTAGTAGAAGGACTGAGAGGAAGGTCTCTTCACAGTGCAAGTTTTGAGAGGTGACCTGTGCCTGCTCTGTTTGTTCTTCTATGCTACCTTGCCCCAAAGAAGAGATTAGCAGATCCCAGTTACTTCACTGTGCTGATCCTCATCTCTGCCTTTCAAAAGGGCCTTTTCTATAATGGTGCCTTTGTTACATACGCCAATTTTTTTTTCATGACTGCATCTGAATTTGTTTTTATTGCACGCCCTAGCTCAAAAACTCACTTTTTGTGAATGATTTGAGGATAATTGCAAGAGGATATTACACCTAATAGCATTTCAACTGTCAGCTGTGACCAGGAGCTTTAGTGCTTTACCAGCCATAGATCAAAACCTGGCACTTAGGATCCATTTCTAAATAACGCCCCCTCCCCAAAATAAGAGGCACAAAACCTTTGCATGTGGAAAATGAGGCTGCACATAATAGAACTGCTCTCTTAGAGTTTTAAATGTGATATATCACTGCAAAAGGGGCTGATCCTGTTCCTTGAGAATGTCCCAGAAGGCAGTCACTTTCAAATTAGCTCAAAACCAGAGACACCTGAAATTTTAATTGGGGGTAAGTAAAGGCAAACATAATGAGCCATATAATGGCTTCATAATCTTTATCAATATAGATCAGAGAGAGTGTAAATGAAGCTGCTGCTTTAATACAGCTGCAAAAGACCTTTATAAAATACATAGGAAACAATGTGAAATGTTTTGACAAAGGTGAAGAAACAGGAATTCCCAGAGAAGGCAGCTGCTTCTTCTTCATCATAGTAATTTCTTTTTTTTCCCCTCTCTTATTTTTTTTTAATTAAAATTTCCTTACCCAGGGGTATTCCCATTCTTCAGTGTCTGTTATGTTGGTTGACAGCCAATAGTATTTTTTTTTCATGTGAATAAAGTAGGTTCTGGTTCATGTTTGTCTGTTTTAAATGAGACCACACACAAAGGCAGACCAGGGAAGGGTACAGCAAATGAACTTAATCTAGCGTGAGAGTCTATTTTTAATGAATTAAAGTCTTTTGTTTTTAATATACAATGTCTAGTCAAGCACTTGGACCTGAAAATGCTAAGCATTTGCTGTGACATGCAACGACAAAGGTTCAGAGCTTGATTAATGTTATTAGACAATGTCAAATGATTGCTTTCTACTCAGTGGGGGCCAGAACAATTTTTCTGGGCGAAGTCATTTGTCAATATCCTCTTCTGATGCCAATATGGGACATTATTAAGGTTGCACACTGAACTATTTGTTATAACTGAGCCTGTTGAGACACCTTTTGGAGAGCTAACTCAATCGAGGACGCCTGAGTGTGAATGGGAGGCACGTATAGCACGTGGCATAGCTTACTGCACAGGATGAAGTAATTAGCTCAACTGACTTGTTGCATTCCAACCTTACTGCTTATATAGATACATTTAAAGCATCAGATTGTTACCTGTGCTTTTTCACCCTCCTTTCATAGTGCTGCTGATGTGCTCCGCACACATCCAGCTGTAAAAGAGCAATGATATGTTTGGCAGAAGTGTTTATCCCCTGCATTCATAGGATTGTGTAAAAGGGAGTGTGCAAGTCTTTCCAGTGAGATACTGGGTGTAAACTGCATCTCCCTGCTTCTCAGAAGAAATTCCAAGTTGTAGGTAAGAGGATAGGCTTAGGTCTCTGTTCCTTTAAACCTAATTCTTTGAATTCCTTGCAGCTAAATAAATCCTAGTTTGATTTCATTCTGTGGCACAATGGAAGGTTTTCTCTTCAGGCTCCTGAAGAAAAATGTTTGCAGGTGCCAAGTGTTTTGCTAGGCAGGCTGTGATAGAGAGGTGGAAGGTGGAGTTGGGGAGTTGTTGGGTTATCAGTCCCATCTCAGGAGCAAAGGAGGATAAGGCATTACTCTACTTGAAAGGGCTTGTGGGCTGGAAAAATGCCTCAGGAGGAGCAACATACGCAGATATGGTTGTGTAGACAACTTCGCCATTGCGTACAGCAGGCTACAGTTCCTCTAATAATGGTTGGCTAATTTTCTCAGGAAGAATGATTGGGGAATTAGATATTTCTCACACCAGCACCGCAGCTCAAAGGCGGAGAGGAGTACACATCTGGGCCAGAATACCTGGGAATGTCCTGTTGTCTCTGGATGCCAGAGACAGACAATTAAGTTCTAATTTGCTTTCAGGAAAACAGGATTAACCATCATTATTTGTAACCAAACTTCTTTATGAACGGTGATTTTGGTGTCCTTAGCTGGAGTAAACCAGCAAACTGCCAGGGTCAGAAAAGGTTGCTGGTTCATGCTGTGTTTTGTTAACATGATGAGATAAAAACTGCTCTGCATGCCTTTTACCTGAAATGAGCAGGGGAGAAAACTGTATAGATGGTTTTTTGTTGCTTTTTGTTGTTTTGTTTTGTTTTGTTTTGGGTTTTGGGGGGTTTTTTTGGTTGATTTTTTTCTTCTTTTCTTTTGGGGTTCAAATTTCAAAACAAACCTGGCAGTAGTGCATAGTAAGCAAGCAAGCATTGCAAGAAACACTATTCTCTGCTTCAGTGCTGTCTGACTTGCTTACCAGAAACACCAAAGTATGTTTCACTTTCCAATTTGCAATGGATAATTTAGCAGAGTAATTTCCTTACATATATATCAGTACAAAGATGATGCTGGAAAAGATCATAGATTTTTTTTTTTTTTTTTTCTTATTTCAGGGTATAATCCAATGCAGCATCTGTGTATCTTGGGCTTGAATGGCACATCTTTACATACATTACTGTTTGAGTGTGCTGTGAGAAAATGCTGATTTCTTGTTGCAGTTCTTTATTTAGTTTTGGTTTTAACTAAATTTGTTATTTGTGGGTGTCTACATGAGACAGAACCTTAGGCTTGTACCTAATATTTAGTGAAACTAATCCTGAAAAGGTAAACATTTAGAAGAAAAATACACTTTGAAGAATGAGAAAATTTCAGGCAGGCTGCTGCAATAGTTAATGGGTAGGCAATTATTTTTGATGATTTACAGCCTTTTGTTGAAAGACCATGGAACCAGTAATTGTTGCAATAAACATTTTTGAACATTTAATTTTTCTGCAAAAATATGTAACACAAAAATTACCCGGTTTGCAGTAATTTGCATATTTAAATATGCAAATCAGACACAACACATTTGGGGATTTGCGGATTTTCAGTAGCGAGATGTATGACCTGTGGAGAAGAATAGGGGAGCTGGAAGTTGCTCAGAAAAAAAAAAAAAAATTAAAAAAAATGGAATTGTTATCCTGGTGCGAGACTTGTGATAACAGGCAGACACTTCTTGCATGGACTTGCTGCTTAGTGAGTGACCCTTTTGATGTTGTTTGTGTCGTAATGGTTAGGTGAGAGTAATGAATTTGTGCTGAGACGAGACACTCAGTATTGAATTTTTGCAAGCAGTGGCACGGTGTCTCATACCAATAATGCTTCTCCCGGTGGCCCAATATATTCCTGTGTGTGCTGGGCTTGAGCTGTGTTATTGATGGTGTCAAAAACGAATTCAGTGTTACCTCTCTGCCATGGCTCTCCTGTTTGACTCCTGCTCGCATGCAGCTATGGAAATTTTCATGCTGTGTAGTCCACAGAGAAATTGAGTGGTGTTGCATTAGGGCTTGGAAAGTGTGGAAACAGCAATACCACAGGTTTTCATATGATGTGGTGTCCTTTTCTTCTGAACTACACCTTTGCTCCTGACTCTGAGTAGGTAGAGCATGTTGGGAGTTCCAGAAGACAGCTTCTATCCCTGGAAATGATTTATGGAAGTCAGAACATACCCAACATTTAAGGAAAACAATTGGCAGTATTAAAATACTGTGTTTTATGGAAGTAGAAGGTTGTTTTAGTTCCTCTGGGAGAGGAAAAGAATTATTGCCTGGGTTCTTCAACGCAGTTTGAGAGCCACATAAATGTTTTCACAGTGACTTAGAACTGAATTAAAGCCAGAGCAAGAATGTTTTTGTTCAGTAACAGATACTGTATGCCAGAAAGTTGATTAATACTACATCTCTTCCCAAACATGATATATGTAACAACATGAGGTTTGCACTGGAATAGCTGGCTCGGGTTCACAATATTGGCAAGGTTCCCTTTTCTCCTTCTAAAAACTTCTCCCTTTCACTTCTATCTCCCCTCTTTTTTCTGGATGGTTTTAGGAATGTGCAATCACTTGCCTTATGCAGTGCAAGCTCTGCAATGTGCAGCACATGTGTATGTGTATGGTCCGTGCCTTCATCTCCCAGCACTGGCACACAGCAAAAGGGTTCAGTACTCTGCAGTCCATATTAAACCTCCCTGATTATCTTAAGTATAAAGCATATCAGGTGCAAGAATAACCTCCAGGAGGGCTTGGGAAACAAAGCTTTGTCCATCGAGTCAATAGCTGACTGAACCCAGTCCAGTAATTCTGCTGCCTCCACAGTGAAAGTCTGATTATTGTATATATTATAAATTAGCTTCTGAATGGCTGGCTTCCTGTATCCTGTGAAGTGTTTGTGTGCAAATTAATTTGAAGGAATACTTCCGAAAATTGCTGAAAACACATTATGTTTATCGCCCACTACAGTGTCAATTCCTGTAGTAAATGCTTAGTTGATCTGTAGTAATTGAGCACATCTGTGGCTTTACTTGACCAAAATTTTATTTTATTATAGCTGCATGTAACATAGGCACAATTTGGTTTGTGTAGGGATTCTTTATCGCAGTTTCAAATGAGTCAAAGTCCCTGTATGGGATCCTGAGTGAATATTAGTGCCTGGGGTTTAGTTCCCCTGGTGCAGGGAGCACTGATGCATCCATGGGGATCACGCCTGCCATAAGGTTTTGCTCTGCTGCTATAAATTATATCAGTGGTTTAAAAACCCCCAGTGCTTGTGAGTTTTGAATGTAGTGGTTCAGTTTCTTTGTATTTGATCATCACCGCTAACCACAAGACCCACAAGTATTTAACAGTGGGACTCTTATTGTTTCAGTTTAATAATAATAATAGCTTTGGAGGGGACAGCATTTTGAGAATAAGTATTCAGATGGATATGGGTATAATGATGCCCATTTATTCTATCTGGAATGTCTGAACACTGGTAATTTACTTACACTTTTAATTATTTGTTAGTAGCACTTCTTACCTTTAATTAAAAGCTGTTTTGGAAATCTTCTGGTTAAGATAACATGAAATAATCATAATTCAAGACTATATATAATTTCTGTTTCAGGAATTCAAGTTTCACCACCAGTGTAGATTGGACTTGGTTTTTTGTCTTTCTGTCTTTCAATGAAATTATTGCTTCAAGGCTGAAACCTTTATTGACTTCTCTTTAGCACAGAACTAAAGTGACTGGGAACAGAATGTTGGATATTGGCATGTCAGACTTATTTCTAAGAGACCCCTATCTGGGGTACCTAAAGCACAACGTATACCTTTCCTGACTTTCTGAGTGCATCAGAAATATTTAAGAGCTGGCAGACATGAAGGAGAATGCAATTTGCTGCATAAGAAGGCACAATAGAATTAATAATCATTTCATTGTTTAATCAGATTTAGTCTCAGTAGTATTTAATGCAGAGTTTTGGGGAGTTATTGTTTTCTTTTCTTTGAAAAGTGGGTGTTGCTGGCTTATTATCAGTTACTCTTCCAATGAGATTTTTTGGGGGGGCGTTATTTGGTCTTTTTTTGGTGATACATTTATTTTCCTGTGAACCATCTTACTAGGTGTTGGGCCAGAGTTTAATCCTGTATCGTACTAAATAAATTTATTGTCTAAATAACTTGCTTCAACGTTTTTAGTGAAATGGGAGGAAAATCATAGTCTTGGGGATATTTCCCCCCCTAAATGCTTGGCTTGAGATAGCATTTTGTAATTAATCAAGTTAACATTTTGATAGTTTTTCACACAGTATGTTTGTGAATTTTTCAGAACTTACTATTGCAGAAAGGTTTTATGGCTGGATATAAAGTAGCTGGATATAACAGTAATCTAGGTGTTGGAAGAAACAAATACTGATTTTTATAGAAACTGATACCATCTACTGTTTAACTAGAAGACACCATGGCAAAAACTGTTTTGCATCTCTATCTTCCTTTGTTGTGTTTTCAGACATAAGCTTTTTAAGCTTTTCCTGTGAGACTGAACATTTTTTTGCTCCTGTTTCTGTCTTCCTGCTTTCAAGAATCTTACAAATTAAGACAAAAGATAATTACTCAGAGGGTAAAACTGGCAGGGTTCCCACGACACTTAAATTTAATGAGCTGTTGCATATAAAATATACCTTGTCTCATGTTTGCCCTTTTTTCCCTTTTTTTATTTTATTTTTTTGTGAACCAGAAAGGTGCACAATTTGGCTTTTTGGCTGTCTTTTCTGTTTTAGTATTCTTCTGTTTTTAAAGTGGCAGCTGATTACAGAAAATTAATCTCTCTGACTTGAATGTTTCCATAGGAGCAGATCAGTATATACAATTTGCTCCCTTCAAAGGGAGATATCACTCTAAATGATAAAATACGTATTAACAAAGGTGCCATTGGTTGTTTGTGCTATGTCTTATTAAAAATAAATGGTCGTGCTTTGTGCATCTGTATTGCTTTCCGTCTGATGTGAGAATTCCTTACAAAGGAGGATAATGTATTGTCATGAACTTCCTGAGAGGATCTGGCAATTATTATCAGTTCCATCACTGGAAATGAGACACAAAGAGTTATGTGATTTTCACAGAAATCACTGAGAAATCCTTGGCTGGCTGGAGCAGTACCAGTTGCTCTTGAGCTCAGGAGTGACAGAACCGTGGGGAAATTTGTGGTGACTCTGCTGTCCGCAGCTTTTCTCTCATTCTTACTCCATTTATGCAAGTGGGAAGGAAGAGAGGAGGAAAAACAATTACGGTATTTTCTTTTTTAAGTAAACTGCTTCAACACTTAAAACTGACTGAAATGATAAGTGACCTGAAAATCAAATTTGTCAATAGTTTACTGGGATTCCAGCCAGGGGAAGCTGAATAGGTGCTTGGGAAGGTTTGAAGGTAGGGTCTGCGCAAAAGCAGCTTAGCTGCCCCTCTTCTGTCCTGCAGAATTGTTGGGTTTTTATTACTACTCTTACTGCTGATCCTACTGTTAATACTCTACATATGTAGATACAGCTAAGCTTCACAACTTAAATAAGAAAGTATTTGTTGTAGGAATATCGCCTTTAGTGACAAAAGGCTTTCATTTCACAAGAAAACAGTAACTTTATGCTTTTAGTTACTATTCCCAAACAGATGGTGTATGTTGTGTGTAAGAAATAAGATTCTCACATAGTTGTGCTATTAAGTATTTATGAAGTTTTTTGTTTGCATCCTTTCCTAAACCACGTCAAAGAAAAACGGGGTGGAAATCAAGAGTAAATGGCAGGAGGGCATTTGCCATTGTGGATGTTGGATCACAAGCCTTGTGGACCTCTGTCAGGTGTTACACTGAGGAGGGGGCATCACTGGCATGAATTCAGCACATTTTGGTTAATGAAGAGAGAAATGTGATGTAGTTTGTTTTAGTTCAGCTTTTCCTGTTCCCTGACAACACAAGAGCAGTGGCTATTGTTAAATAAATTCAGCAGTGAGACAGGAACAAAACTTGCTTGTATACACTCGTGATATTTATTGTACAAAAAATAAAGGTGTCTGTTTCATACTTTCTTATCCCTTCATTTAAAGGTTACAGTGCTCAGCATAGGTCCCAGTGTTACTTCATGTCACATGTTCCAAAATGGTTTTAGTATTTCCCTTTCTTTGCAGCAGTACCTTTTTTGTATTTGCAGCTTGTCTGCTATAGGCAAACTGCTGTCAGTTTGATTCAGCAGTTTGAGTATTGATGAAAACAAAACATGCTTTTTCATGGAATGTTTCCTTTTCTTCTGCGTTGGTATAAAAATAAATCTTTTCTTCTGTTGAGGTTATGTTTAGAATTCCCTCAGTGCAAGAGCAAAAAAAGATAATTAAAACTGTCATAAGTAAAAATCAAACTCATAATTCTAAATCTAGGTCAGTCAAAACTGTAATATACCTTGTGTGTTTTAATTTGGATATTGAAGATAATGTGTGCTAACTAGCAGAGGAAATACTTCAGTAAATCTATTCATCTAAAGAAACATGGAAAATAGTGCTATTTCTGTATTGATTTAACTTCAGTTGTAAGAAGGCATTCACTAAATATCCAATGCTGGGAGCAGAGAAAATTGTGATTGTTTTGAATGAAGTGTTTGGTCTTGCATACTTTTCTTTTTCTCTCCTTAATAACCTGATTTTCTCTTTTCTCAGTTTTCAATGGGTCCAGCAAATCATCGAAGGAGAAAGAACCTGCTCAAAAACACAAAAGCAAAGAGGCCACCCCAGGGAAGGAGAGGAACAGCGAACATAAGGCTGAGAGTCGAAAAGACCAGGCTGCTGCTAATCACCACGCTACTACAAACACTGGCTCCTCTACGAAAGGGCTCATGGCTAACAACCACCACACTCTTCACAGATCGGCTCAGGACTTAAGGAAACAGGTAATAAGTTGTGCTCTGCTCTGTACACATGAGAAACAAAGGGTTGTAAGGTTCTGAGCTCCTTTTTCCACTGCTTGGTGTAGATTGAATGTGGCAATCCAGCATGCTCTGGAGCTGCAGAGAGTTAATTTTCAGTGATAAAAAAGGAAAGAAGAAAAATATATACATGGGAAGTCAGTATGATAAAGTGTGCTTTACAGCCCTGTCTTTTTGTTATCTGATATATTCATATAAAAGAGTAAAGTTCACACTGATGTTTATGAAACCTTTCTGACTGGAACTTTGTGCTGATGGTGCCAAGGCTGGCAGCACATGGAAGAAGGCTGGGGACTCACTGGTGATCTGGAGAACCTGACATTGCACTCACGTGCTTTAGTGTGCACGGGGGCAGCACGAACCTCAGAGTCTGGGAAAAATGTTTCACCTGATGCACAAAGAAGATGCTCCAAAATATTTCCTCCTTCACAATGGAGGTGCCTGGTGGGAGACGGTTTTAGGGTTACATGTTACTTGGTTGAAAGCTAGCAAAAAAATTCAGCAAGAGTTTGTTTCAACCTAATTTGAATTTGGGTATGAAAGTTTATCAGACCAGTCTTTCAGTGGTTATGACTGTTGTTATTAAGGCTGGGGCTAGGTTAGCAGAGTACCTGCACCAGGGCAGTGGGTACAGAAACTTGTTGCACTTAAGCCTTTTGGGAGTTTAGGGGTTTTTTGGTGGAGGGGGTGGGGGGGGAGGATGTTGATTTGGTTTTTTTTTTCATTGGTATTTTCATTGTTGGTTACATTTTGGAGATGGTTGTTTTTTGGTGGTTTTTGTTTGGTTTTTGTTGGGTTTTTTTGTTTGTTTGGGTTGTTTTGTTGCTTGGTTGATTGTTTCACAGTGATCAATTCTCAACAGGCTGCTTGGAGATGGTCTTTATTGCTGACACCTAAAGATTTTTCTTCTAAGTAGGCTGATCTGGTCTTCAGTGGAGCTGGAATTTCCATCTTGTAGAGGGCTGTCAAGGCCTTTAAATGGCACCTCCGAGTCACAGGCTTGGAAATTAAAAATGGCAAAAACAAAAGCAGTGATGCTCTTGCTGAGGAAATCTTAAATGCTGTGAGTTTCAGTGGTGGTTTAAGTTCTCCTGAAATACCTCAATTGAATTTGTATTATTTTCTGAATCAGATTTGAGATCCTGAAGGCTATTTACAGTGTGTCTGTACCTCTGTAAAACTTCAGTTCTTTATTCCATCATGGCAATTTGCCCTTATCTAGGCATCAGTGCGAATGTCTGCCTTTCTTTTGCATCCTTTTGGATTTAGTTTTTGTGATTACTGGTATCTTATGGTCTTTGCTGTGACATGCTCTGTCATGAGCTCATGGTGTTGAGCAGTTTTCCCAAAACATAAGAATGCAGTTCTTAATTCTTTTAACCTACTGGAACACTTGTGTGAAATGCTTTAAAGCTGTATCAGAGTTTGGTTGATTAAAACTTTCTTGAAAGTCAACTGCTGTCACTTCCGAAGGTAGTTCTGAAAGGAAAAAGACAAGTGTAGAACAGTTTTGTCCACAATCCAAGTGGCTTTGCCTCATAGAGTATTAAATGTTTTCGATTGTGTGACACACAACAGAGAAAAATTTAAAGTGATGCAGTAGAACCAGCGGTCACACCACATGGGCAAATCAGCAAGGGTGGTCCCCAGGCTTTGGAAAATATGGGGCAGTTTAAGTCAAGATGATGTGGGTTTTGTTTTTTTTTTTTCCTTCCTAAAAAACAGGCACCTAAATTTTCTTCTGCAATCCACAGTAACATAAGTTCTTTCTTACAAATTTTAATGAAAATGTGACTCCAACTAATTAAAGGTGGATTATATGTTTTGCCTTACAAAAAGTCGTAGTTTTGTACAAAACTCTAGACTTACCAGTTATGGGACATAGCTAAATTTCTTGCTGTTGTCCTGAGTCTTTGACTTTTTCAGTGTTTTCCAAAAGGAATTTTTTTCCCAGGGTGCCAGCAACATGTTCTTCTTCCTTCCACTATATTTTTGCTCCTTGATCACTGCAATTGCATGGTTTATCTGTGTTTTTGTTTTGTTAAGTCTTACAGAAAATAAAGGCAGAGCACTAGAAATTGCCAGAGATTTTCTTTTTTTTCTCCTCTCTGTTTCTGTTTTTCTGTCTTTATTCTTCCGGTGTGCCCTTCACTTGCCGCAGGTTCCTTATCTCTTTTGCTTTCTCCTTTGCCATCTCCAGTCTTCCTACTTCAAAGGGTTATGAGCAAAGGAAATGTAGTTCAATGGGGCCCTCTCTTGGCCTAATATGGTAATTTACCTCTACACAACTCCTGTAAGCACAGAACTATTTTTATGAATGAATTCAAGATCAGTTGCATAACTTGGATTTGTTTGGGACCAAAACTGTTGTCAGTGTTTCTAATGTTGCTGTTACCACTGTGGGTGCTATCTAGTAGGTTGTTTATTTTTTGTGTATGGTTTTGGAGGCTGAATCCTAGATGCTGTGCAGAGGTGTGTACATAGATCAGTTCAAATCTAACAAATCAATTGCTGTAAGAATGTGCTGTGCTTGAGTCTTTTTTATAAAGACAAGAAAATTTAAAATCTATCGTACCGTAGTTTTACTACAGGGCAGGTGTTCAATAAAGGAGAGAAAAAAGTGATCTGAAGACAATTATATGTCAGCAAAAAATGGGAACATAGCTGAAAAGCAGAGATAAGATTATTCTTAAAGATTTCACCTTTAGCTCAAGACTTTGGATCGTGTAAGGCCAATGTCAGTCACTTTATTCCTGCTAGGTGAGGCACCTAGCTGATGAGTGAAAGGTTGTGGATGTTATCCCTCTGGACTTCAGTAAACCTTTGACACCACCTCCCACACAATTCTCCCAGAGAAATAGGCTGATCATGCTTGGATGGGTTAAAAACTCTCTGGGTGGCTGGGCCAGAGAGTGATGGTGAATGGAGTTACGTGGAGCTGGCATCAGGTCACCAATGGTGTTCCCCAGGGCTCTGTGTTGGGGCCAGTCCTGTATAATATCTTCATCAATGAAGGGGCAAGGGGATGAGGACACCCTCAGTCAGTTCACATACAACACCAAGTTGGGCAGGAATACTGATCTGCTGAGGGTGGAAAAGGCTCTGCAGAGGGATCAGGAGAGGCAGGAAAGCTGCCCAGCAGCAGCCTGGGGGTTCTAGTCAACAGTGGCTTAATAACAGCCAGCAGTGCCCAGGTGGCCAAAAGGCCAGTGGCATCCTGACCTGTATCAGCAATGGTGTGGCCAGCAGGACCAGGGCAGTGATTGTCCCTCTGTACTCTGCACTGGTGATGCCACACGTATGGAATATTGTGTTCAGTTTTGGGCCCCTCACTACAAGGCATTGAGGAGCTGGAGCGTGTCCAGAGAAGGACAGCAGAAGTGGGGAAGGGTCTGGAGCACAGGTCTGAAGAGGAGTGTCAGAGACAGATGAGGCTACTGGACCTGGAGGAAAGGATGCTCAGCGAGCACTCTACAGCTGCCTGGACAGAGAGTGCAGCCAGGTAGGGGTCAGCCTCTTCCTCTGGGTAGCAAGAAATACAAACAGAGAAAATGGCCTCAACTTTCACCATAAGATAGGTTTAGACTGGGAATTAGGAAAATATTCTTTGCTGAAAATGAGGGGTCAGGTATTAGAACAGCTTGCCCAGGGAAGTAATTGAGTCACCATCCCTGGAGGAATTTAAGAGACCTGTTGGTGTAGCACTTATGGACATGATTTAGTGATGGACTTGGCAGTGCTGGGTTAATGGTTGAACTCCATGAGAAGTTTGAATAAAAATTCAAAATATTGTGCTTACCATCTAGGATTGGAGGTGTCTTAATGGTGATGGTGCTCATGACATGTTTTGCTTTGAATAGAAGCTGTGGGGATATTGCCTTTTTCCATGAGCACCTTACTGTGTTCAGTTCTCAGTCCCTGTGTCACAAGCCATTGCTTCAGGAGTGCTGTTCAGACTTCTGGTCACAACTTCCTCAGAAAAAATCATCAGCAGGCTGGAGTGACAAGGTGCCTCCATGCAGCCTGACTGCTCACACTGAGGTTTTGTCTTGATTATACCTGACAGCACAGTAATACAGCTATAGCCTCCTGAAAGCTTCTGAAAATCTCCAGTAGAGGAGACGCCACAATGTCCATTGACAGCTTTTCCAGTGTTTTCCTTTTCTATTAATGAGTAAGTTTTTCTAGTTGTGTCTCAGATCATTCTAGACAGTTGAAGATCAGTTAAAGATCACATAGACATTTTTTTCCTCCTGCTTTTCCCAGTGAAGATGGAAAGAGCATTTACTGTCTCTTTTCAGAGGAGCTCCTTCTGCATCAGATCACTGTTAAGAGTTGTCCCATGGTGATCTCTTTCAGAGAAGGACCAGCTCCCATGGCTTTTTAGCAACAGTCTTATTTTCCAAATACCTGAGCACTTTGTGTTCTTTTAAAATTGCTCCTCTGTCTAAATTTTTCTCATAATATAGTCCCAGTGCTGGATCCAATTCTCCTGGAAAGCCTGTGCTCCTACCCTTTGCTTACAACATGCTTAGTAATAGTCTCAGAAAGTGATTTGTGCACTTTTTATTGCCATTGCATTTTGTAGCTCGCTGTGCTCCCCAAATGTTATTCTTCCCCTTCATGTATATGATTTGTGCCTCCTAAATATAGCACTTCCTCTTACTGTAGAAATGTTCTGAAATAGGTTCTTCAAGGGTGCCTTTGATTTCGATCTTGTCCTGTGAGTGGTTACAGCCTCTTCCTTCCAGGTGTGTTTCATTGTCAAATTTTGCAATAATGAAAATACTCTGTAGAACCAAGGCAAAGCCAAATCTCTGCAGAAAGACACGTGAAATGTCCTCCCAGGCCAATAATGAACACTAACAATGAAAACTTTTCTTGAGGATGACTTGATTTAGTCCCTTGTGAAGCCACTTTAGAGTAATTATGTTTAGGATGTGTCTCTGGAGTTTGATGGAATGTTCCAGGGGACAATGACTGGAATCCTGCTGAAGCAGAGGTGCTGCTTTACCTGCTCAGCCAGGTGTCTGTCAGAAGATAATTTCATTTGATTGATTTGCTATTTTGGCAAAACCCTGGGTAGATTTTGTAGTTTTGTTTTTAACCTTATTTTATAATAATTTGTGTGTTTTCAAATTAACTGTTTGATTATTTGTTCCAGAACTATTTTAGATTTGAGATTAGATAGACTCACTATCTATCCCCAGCTTATTTCCAGAGCCATGCCCTAAGTCATTCAGGTACCTTCTACCTTACTGGGGTTACTGTCCTAGCCCTGAAATGGATTATGTTTAGTACCTGATAAATATTCAATCAGTGGCACTTTTGGTGAAGGTTAATGCAAAAGAAGCGGGAACACTTCAGTCAGGCTATTTGTTTTCCTTCCTTGTATGTTATCTTGTGTTTTAAGGCATTTATAAGTTTTTTTTTTCTGTTTCAGTCTCTTGCTAACTGAAGTTTCTTTAGCTCCTTGGCCTTTGTGATTTTAATATGTGCTTTTTCTTTTCCTATATAGTTACCCTTAGTCACATAATTGTGTTACCACTTTTTACTGTAATAATTTTCTAATTTTCCAGTTGTTAGAGAACTTTTTGAACAGCCATAATGGCCTGTGCTTTATGCCTTTCCTCTGAGTGGAAATTGCTTTGGTTTATATTTTTTCAGGTGTTTTTTTTCTTTTGTTTTATTTCTGTAGGTGTTTTTGGTTTTGTTTTTTCTTTTTAACGTCTGTTGTCCTTTCTCTACTGTTGTCACATCTTAGAAATGACAACTCATTTCATGATCACTGTCACCCAGATTACCTTCCCCTTCCAGTTCTCAATCAATTCTTCGCTATTAGTCTAGGTGAAATCTGTAATCAATGTTCCTGGCTATTTATAAATCCAGGTATGTTCAACGCTTGTTGTGACTGCTGCAGGCAAGAGGCAATGTCTCAGCAGCTCTCTACCTTTGTCTATTCTGCAGCATGAAAAAGTGCTGTAAAAGTTACATGCAGGCCTGCGTTTCAAATATGGAGTACTGCTTAAATTTCAAGAGAAATGGGTAAATGCATTTCTGTTTGCAAGTGTCTGCTTTCCAGATGATGCCTCATACATCTTTGAAAAGCTCAAGGTAAAAATTCATGTCATCATGGATTAACTGGATTTTCCTCAAGTGTTTCTACCTTGCAAGCTCAGGAAGGACAAGAATATGGATGGTTTTTAAAAATCATTACTCCTTTTCCATTTTCTGGAGTACAGAGGAGCAAATGTGCATGAACACACTCACAAACACACACTTGTATGTGTGTGTATGCAGAATCCTCAGCTTCCAGTTGCCCCTCCATAAGTCACTGCATGCAAGACCACAGCACAGTGTTTTCTGCCTTTATTTAATCCCTATTTTATATCATCCGTATTGTATAAATGACTGCAGTTCTTGCATTTATTTGAGAGAAGCTGCCGTGCTTACTGATTTGGCAAGGATTTCAAAATCCCACAGGAGAAAGTATTACAACTCCGCAGGAAATGGTGTTACCTGAGTGCTGATAAGGGGTGACTGTACTATGTGCTTTCACTTTGAGCAATTTTATCAATGTTTCTGACTTTTGGATGTCTTTTTCTGTGCCCGCAGTCATTTAAGGAGGCAAAAAGTCAATGTTTAAAATTCTGTAAATGCTGAAATTTGTTTGAGTTTTGAACCTGAACTTAGTTTTTTTTTCAGTAGTGGGGTATAGCTTTGTCAGTGCTGAGCTGTCTCTATTCCCTTTGTAAGACAGGGGTTGCTTTTGGTCCTTAACACATCTTGTAGTTGAAATATAAATTCTAGTCTCATAACCGGGTCTAAATGTCTAACAGAAAACAGCAGAGTCCAGCAATTCTAAGCTGCGCTGGCAATATGATCTAATAGAGTATGTGTCAGCAAAATTGCTGAGATACCAAACTTAAAAAAAACCCCATGCATTGGACTACTGCATACATTTTTTTTTATTTCAAATTACTAACTTCAGCAACAACATGTTGCCCAACATTTAATATGTATGATAGACTTTATCCCTTTCATGGCCATGCTGATCTGTTAGGTGCATAATGTGTTCCACATCTCTTTTTATATGTGTGCATGGATAGAAGGTAAATTGATTTGAATCTCGATGTGTTTTTTGCAAATGTGCAGATTCCAGTTAGATAATATATGCTGCCTATTTTGTCTGCTAAGAAGCAGTGAAATGTGTGTGCACGTAAACTAAGTTGGGTGAGAGAGAGAGGGTGTCTTGAGGGCTAGAAAAAGAGGTAATGAAGGTATTAGTTTGTAAATCAGACCATCTGTGTTTCATAATTCCATAACAGCTTTCTGGTAGATAAGGAAGGGGGTAGCAAGGGACCTCGCCGTTCCTAATGCCAGAGGCTTTGTACCATCGGAAAGCAAGACTGAGGCCTCTGTGGTAAATTAAAAAATACCCCAAATTTTTATTTGATTTGATTATTGGAAATGCCCAGTCCCCTCTCTTGCCTATGTGCAAAACATTGTGTGAAGATTGTATGACAGGGCCAGGAGTCAGGACTGCAGAATAGGATTGTCCAGTAAATGTGAAATTTGAGCTGAGTGGTCACATTATTAATTTACTTTTCTGTTTTGTGTTTCCTTCCTTCTGCTCCTCCTACAACACTTATGGCATTCCAGGTTTCTAAAGTCAACGGGGTCACTCGAATGTCATCTCCGAGTGCAAATGCAGCCAGTGCCAAAAAGATGAGAGAAGTCAGACCTTCACCGTCCAAAACTGTGAAGTACACTGCAACAGTGACAAAGGGAACTGTCACATACACCAAAGCCAAGAAAGAACTGGTCAAGGAAACCAAACTAAATCACCACAAACCCAGTTCACCTGTCAACCACACAATCTCAGGGAAAATAGAAAGTAGCAATGCAAAAACCCGCAAACAGGTGCTATCCCTTGGAGCATCCAAGTCTAACAATACCGCTGTTAATGGTGTAAAAGTCAATGGCAAGTTGAACCAAAAGACATGCACTAAGGAGGTGGGGAGACAGTTAAGGGAGGGGCTGCGCAATTCCAAGAGGAGGCTGGAAGAGACGAATCACATAGACAAAATACAGTCGCCCACCAAGAGAATGAAAGGGGCTGTCAACTTGGCAGAAGCTGCCAGCAAAAAGGCAGCAGTAGAAAAGCCTTTGCTGAATGGACACCTTAGAAAGGAAGTGCCAGAGAAGAGTTTGGAAAGAAATAGGCCGAAAAGAGCCACTGCTGGAAAGAGTACGCCAGGGAAACAAGCACATGGCAAAACTGAAAATGCCTCCTGTGAAAATCGTTCTACCTCTCAAGCGGAGTCCTTGCACAAGCCACAAGACTCAATGGGAAAGCACGAAAAGGGCAGTAGTAAGTCTGGGTGGGGGATGCTGGGGGAGATTCCCATCCTTAGGCCCACCCCCAAGGAATTTCATGACCCACTGATATACATTGAGTCAGTCCGAGCTCAGGTAGAGAAGTATGGGATGTGCAGGGTGATTCCTCCTCCAGACTGGAGACCTGAGTGCAAGCTAAATGATGAAATGCGGTTTGTGACACAGATTCAGCACATACACAAGCTAGGCAGGCGCTGGGGACCCAACGTGCAGCGGCTGGCCTGTATCAAGAAGCACCTCAAATCTCAGGGCATTACCATGGATGAACTCCCACTCATAGGTAAGGGCTGTGATTCCTTGGCCTTTCGCCCCTGCTTTTAAGTGTCTGTATACGACTTTATGCTCTGTTTACCTTTATGCTTTTCCAAACCCCTGTTCAATTAACTGCAGAGCTCTGAATCTCTCTTTTTTCCATTGGCCAGGTAGGTTGTTGGAGAACTTTCCAGGGTGACTTTGTATTGCCGTTTTCCTCCCTCCTTGACCCAAGGGGGGAAAAAAAAAAAGGCTTTGTGGGACCTTGGTCTGCATATTTCAGAATTTTCTTATTTTCCTAGTGTTTATTTATGTAGGTGGTACCACTGATAGCCTTGTTTTAAAGGTTCTCTCAGAATATTTTTTGGACCTTTCCTAACAGGTTTCAAATCTGCCAGCCTTTAATACATTTTTCTCCCCGCCTCTTCCTTTAAAAACATTTAACCAAAGGGGAAAGAAAATATCTCAGAACTGACTTGTGTTTGGTTACTCAGACACTTAAAATCACAAATTTGCAGTGACCTGCTGACATTTAACAACCATTAAGTGTCAAGAATAGGCAGTAAAATGTAGTTGATTGCAAAATGGAGGTTTCATTATTTCTCCCAGCAGGTGTCTGCCAGGGCTAATGCCTGAGTGAGAATCACTTATTTAACAGAATTCTTGGTTTATGGTCTGCTGTCAGATATGACACGTGACAAAAATGTGACAATAGTTTGTAAAAACATGACAACAGCAGCATACAAATGAACTATTGAATGAGCTACCTCTATCTCTACTGCCTTTGCAGCCACTGCTTAGTAGGAAACCTGGGGGTTTAATTTTTGTTAGTTCTTCCCTTTGTTTTTGAGGTGTTTTGAGTCACAGAACCTGCATGCTAGAGTTTTGCCTTTGAGGCATTATGCAACCCAAGGCAGTTCTTGGCACTGGCTGGATTAAAGGACACGGTTTTCTGTTCAAACAATTCACAACACTTCCTTCCCCCCACCTCCTCCTTTTTAAACTTTATTTTATATCACATATGGTAAGTGAAGGAAAATGCATAAAAGCACACTAAATAATTGCAGATTTTATGGTGAACTGATGCAGGCACAGCAGAGAAATAACAAAATTTTAAGAAGGAGGAATGAGGGGTTAGCGCTTTGTTGCAATAGCCGTACAAAAATGTTCAGGGAAATCTGAAAATTAAAATCACTCAAGCAGCAATAAGTGAACATTTTGTGTGCCTAATGTATGCAATGGTTGTATGCTAATAGAAAAGAATAATGAATTACATTTACATTGGCAAGAGAGAGAAGAAAATGTGCAAGACAGCTCGATTAACGCTCCTGGAACAATGTTAACTTTTTAATGAAATACCTTAACTTGGCATTAAGATGGCATTTCTGTTAATTATT
The DNA here is from genome assembly GCA_009812075.1 of Sialia sialis. NCBI lineage: Eukaryota > Metazoa > Chordata > Aves > Passeriformes > Turdidae > Sialia > Sialia sialis. The sequence continues at coordinate 89,373,627 of VRYO01001463.1, read as the reverse complement.
TGTATTATTTAAGCACCTAAGAGCCTAATGAATAGGCAAGGATTCTATTCTGCTGGGTGCCATGTAACAGAGCAAACAGTGGTCTCTTACAAATTTGCATCTTATGTATCCTTTCTGCACTTAATTTCCTACCTATCCTGTGTTTAAAATCAAAACCAAAATGGAGAATAGAAGCTGGAGATCATCAGTGCACAAAGAGGAAAAATCTTTTGATTCTATCAGGAAACATACAAAATAAATCTGTGGTGATAAATACATGCATACATAGCCCTTTCTCTCTAGGCCAAATCACATTTCCATTGAAGTGAGTAGGGCTTTTGCCAATGGCTTGTGTAGTGCCAGCATTTGGTATTTAATGCATACCTGAAGATTTAAGATTTTCTTTTTTAAAATGAGCTTGCTCACTAAGCAATTTAAAAGTATTCTTAAATTAGGGAAATTAAGGCAATTAAAAAAAAAAAAAAGTTAAACACTGCTTCTGCAGTGCAGATCTCCCTTTTAAGCCATTTTGCTATAGGTGCTTTTAAAGAGCTTGTCTTTTACTGTTGTTGTTGAGTTTTTTCCCCTTCAGTCTTTCAAGGAAAGTTTAAGCAGCAATCTTAGGTTGATCCTGGAAAACATCAGTCTGAGATATAAATGCTTCCAAAAGTTATGACTCTGTGAAATGAAATTATAATTGAGAGCATTTTGCAAACCTTAGCTGTGGGCTCTGGTTGAATGAAGTGCTACTCAAGCTCTAATATTGCAGAGTGATTTTGAGTGATCATTCCATGATGCGGGAGAAAATTGAATTTTCAACAGTGCTGAGACTAGGACTTTAAACTGAGTGTTTGCGGGAGAAAACATATAATGGTAAATCTGGGCCACACTTCTTTCCAAGTTAGGAGTACGTTACCCAACTTTATGTAGATTGCTGAACCTGTTGGCATGGAAATCCATCTTGAGTTACACCTTCAGCTAATTTGTGGCCTGCTTGTAGAAACCACTAAAAAAGTACCAGAAGCCATCTTGAAAGTTATGTTTATAGTACATTATGTATGGAAGATTAAGGAGGAAAGAAAGAAAGAGAACTTTCCAAATTCATTTTTTTCTCCCAGTGACGTTTACCTTTTCTCTAAGACCTTTTTAAAACCTCCCCCAGCCCATTACCAAATGAATTAAGTAGGATAAATCTGCTGCCTCATGGTCCTGCCTCCACCCTTATCATATTTTGCTCAAAGCCTCGTGCTTGGCTTTGTCTGCAGCCAAACACCTTTGCCTTGTGCAGTGTGGGCAGTATAAATGTCAGCAGCCTCTGGTGCTGCTCTGCCTTGGCTGCAGCCATTGTCCCAAAATGTTGCACGCAGGGTTACCCTGCAGAGCCTCCCTTGTCACTGGGTTGGCACAAGTGATGGAAGAGAGGAAAGCAGAGGGAAGAGGGAATGCTGGAATCACCAGTGAAGCTTCTGAGATGCAGCACAGGGTAGCTTGGAAAAAGTAATACTGCTTATGTTGGCAGGAAAGATGATACAAGTTAAGATGATGTAGCTGTGCATCCTACAGTAAATATTTATCATAATGCTGCTTCTTGTCCTCTTCTGTTGCAATAGCATTTCTGAGTGCTCTGAAATGGCTGTGGCATAATGGTTCTTTACTTTTCTCAAAGAAAAAGGCGAAGGGGAGACAACGTGGCAGCAGAGATGTTGACACTGGTTTTGTATTAATTCTCTTTTTTCCTTGAACAGTGCCCTGTTGAATTGTAGGTGGTCTTTGGGCCATTTCTTCACTCTTTCCACTGATGATATATTTCTACGCTTTCAGAGTATTTATGATGTTTCTTTTATTGTTCTTCATCCATTTGGCTGCTTTTTATGCTGCAGTTTGTATAATTTTTTTTATTTATTTACTTTTTTTGACTGGAGTGTGAAATGTACTCATCATCTGAAAACATACAAAACCAGAATGGAGTCTAAAATATGGATGGCCTCAGTCTGGAAGAATAATGTGTCTGGAACTTTTTATGCAGTTGCAGGTTCCCCCCCCAAACAACCCCTTGCCTCCGTTTGGTTTTTATAAGGGTTTTATTACTTGTAGTGAAATTAATAATGTTGCTGTGCTCCTTTTAAACACTAACTTCATTCAAGGTGTTGTGCACATATTAGATAATTGTCATTTCACCTCCAGAAAGGATAGATATTTGTCTCTTTGATGGTCAGTACCCCAGCTTTATACTGGTTTTGTTTTATTCCTGGTATGAACCAGATATGGGACTGGTGGTGGGCAGGGTATGTGGGCTTTTACAGAGCTGGGCAGCTCTCATCTGTGCAGCCATTGGGTAATGACCAGGGCACAGATGCATGTCAGATAGCTTGGGGTGTCTTCTGTCCCTGGGGAGGAGAAGGACATGAAACGTAAGGAGGGAGGCAAACTGAATCGTAGGGAAGGCTGTTGGAAGTAGCAGAATACTACCCATGAATGAATTATGCTGGCAAAACAGGGCTGCATGCCTCTCTTTGGCAGGAGGCATATGAGAGGGACAGTTCAGCTCTGATGCCCACGTGTCCGGAGCTGTTATGTCCCCTGTGTGCCCAGCCTGGCAGCACATTTGACACAAGCTGCCCACAGCTCTCCTAATCTTCTCCTGTGTTTCCCTTTCCCTTCCTCTGCTGCCTGGCACGTGCGGATCCCAGGAGGCTGTGAACTCGACCTGGCCTGCTTCGTCCAGCTGATCAACGAGATGGGGGGGATGCAGCAAGTGACTGACCTCAAGAAATGGAACAAGCTGGCAGACATGCTGCGCATCCCCAAAACTGCACAGGACAGGCTGGCCAAGCTACAAGAAGCCTACTGCCAGTACTTGCTCTCCTATGACTCCCTCTCCCCCGAGGAGCACAAGAAACTGGAGAAGGAGGTATTGCTGGAAAAGGAAATCCTGGAGAAGAGGAAAGGACCTTTGGAGGGACATTCAGAGAATGCCTACAAGTTCCATTCCTTGCCCCGGTTTGAGCCCAAAAATGGACTCATCAATGGCGTGGTTCACAAAAATGGCTTCCGCAACAAGTTAAAAGAGGTCGATGTCCCACTGAAGACGGGCAGGCGGCGGCTCTTTGCTCAGGAAAAGGAGACCACGAAGGAGGACGAGGAGGAGGAGGAGGAGGGAGTTCTTAGTGACTTACACAAGTGTATATACAAGGTAATGAGGCTGGCTGTGCCCGGTGTGTTTTGTAGAGCTGGGTGGGTGCTGCTGTGTGGCTGTCTCAGGGGAGCTGATGGGTTGCAGTTATCGTGGCCAGGCAGTCTGGTGGCTTTATGCTGATGTGGCTGCTTCTCGTGGGGTGTCTGGGAGGCATTATTGTCGTAGCAAGATGCACTGGGCTCTGCCCCCCATCATCTCCTTGTGAGAGGTTCCCTGAATGTCTCTGCCCAATTATCCTTGCAGACACAGATTTTATTTTCATTTTCTAGTGACATTTAAAGTAATGTTCTGCTTTCTCATTCCTGCTTCTTGCAAATCTCTCATTGAGTGAAGCAGTGCTGCACATCGGAACGAACATCACTAGAAATCCTACTACATTTAGAAAGGGTAAATTGAAATGCAAACAATATTTTCATCCACGATGCCAGACTTTGCTCAGCGCTAGCAGTCACATGGACGCTTCATCCTCCACATATCAAGTACATCCATTTACAAAGGAATGCTGACTCTTTCAGTGTATTTTATTTGGCAGTCTCCTGCTCTGGAGCAGGACTTGGCACTGCATCTTACAGTGCAATTTTGAGTTTTGTTGAATGGCGTAGCCGCACTCTGAGAGAAATACAGCATCGAGTGTCTGTGCCCAGTAATAGAATATGCTGTTCTTCACCTTCCAATCTCACTTCCATCACTAGGAAATTAAGCCAGATAGCCCAAAATGACATTGTTAAGCTATTTAGGGGCTGCATGAGCTCACTTTTGGGCTTTAAAAGCTTGCTTCAGTTTTCTTTTGCAGCCTGTTATGATTTGTCAGCCCAAAAATTCCTTTTCTTGGGGACTGTGGCCTCAATTCCACCTTTGAAAAGTAATCTCTTTGCCATGCTGCACTTGGAGGTTAATCTAATGACAGCAACTTTTGTGAATAGTGAAGTAGCATTTCTGTGCTTAATATCCTGTGCTTAATGATGGTTAAATGAAAAACTTGATACGCCTTACCCTGACTGTTGCATGAACAACCTCAAACATAGTGGGGGAATGCCTTTTTCTTCTTTTCCAGTGCAAGTCCCACTTCAAAGTAGATACAAAGTCACTCAAAAAGCAACTTTGGGACTTGTGGGATGTATCCCAATTGGATTAGTAAGTAAAAAAAGTGAGCGAGCAAAGTGTAGCTGGTATAATCAGTCTGAGTCAGCTGAGTACCAGGGTTTTACCCCAAAAGGCAGAGAGCTCCCAGAATTTCTGCCCAAAAAGCCACTGGCAGTACTGGCAGCATCAGAGCCTGTCTGAGTCTGACAATACCAGGTAGGAATACTTCTGTCCTGAGCACAGGGGCTGTTAGAGAGGAGCATCACTGAGCCCGTGGGCCTGGGCTCTCCCCACCCAGCAAAGCAGCTGCGGCACATGGAGCCACTCAGAGAATGCCTGGGGTTGTCCACTGTGATACCAGCAGCTTCCCAGACACTGGGGCTTGCCTCTTTTGATTCCATCCCACCTTCTCTGTAGTGCAGAGACTGGGAGCTGCTGTCACAGGTGATGGACTGGGGAGAAGGCAGGGGTAAGCAAATCTCTGGTGGATTTCTTGAGACATCCCTGCTGTGGAGTGCTCTGCGGGACACCTGGGCAGCCTGAGTGCAGAGAGAAGAATGAGGCTTCATTTTCTCATCACTCATGGTAAAGCCCTGTAGGAGGACTCATACATTAATACTGGTTATGTCACTTAGAGCAAGCCTCAAGACAGAAATTATGCCTCAAGCTTCATGTACCAGGGCAGCCCACAAGATGTAAAATTGCTGTAGTTCATCACTAGGCCTTAAAAGATTGAGGGAAGGTGGTGCTGGCATCAGTTGTAAGCAGAGAGTGCTTTGTGGCATTTAATGAAACAAGCCTTTTAATCCTATGTGCGTGTGGATGGGGAAGTGTTCTTTACCTAACAACATTTTCTTGAGAAAATTCAAATTTCATTAACAGAACCTGCCCTCATGTTACAGTTTCCACAGATGATGGGATTGTAATGTTCTGTTTTAAAGCACACTGCTAATTCTAATGAAAAATGAAAAACACACATGAAACAAACAAACCCCACCCAACAAAACCATGCCTGTGAAAAATGTCCTGGTCAATATTTTGAGGGCTGGAGGGAGCACATCGTAATCATATGGCTGTAGTTTAGGCCTTAAAGTGTGTTCTTAAGACTATGAAGAGGCCATACATTTAGGATTTCTCACAGTAATTTCTGCAGTCAGCACATGCTCGAGCTGTTTTTAGCAAGAGACATGCAGTCTTCCAGGAGCAGTTACCATCATATCATATGTCAAGGTTAGAGTAAATCTCTTTTGTATTAGGCTGACTTTCTGCCCGGTCTCCCAGATTATTTTCACTGTCTCTCCTTTGCAGGCTGTGAGGCCTGCTGTGCTTTTAAGTGTGTGCTGCAGGCTGCTGTGCTTGCTTGCTTTACTCCTAAATAAGTGGCTTTTCTACCTGATGATTAAAATGTTGTCATTTCTAAGTGTGTGAAGTAAACTGCTGACATCAAAGGAGGATCTGATGCAAGATTTTCACTCTTCTTTCCCCAGTTTCAGCTCTGAAAACATTTTAAAAATCTTTCCTGGTGCTGTCTGAAAGCAGCATTTGTTTCCATTGAGAACAAACTGAAGGCATATTGGCAGACCCATTAGAAGGACACACAGAAGGAATCACAAAGCGTGTTTTTCCAGCCCTCCTGTAAAACTGCCATGGAAATTCTCCGCTGAGCTCTCTTCATCCAGGGACTTAGCATTTTCATACTCCCCTTAATAGGAGCCCCTCCTTCCCACCTGTGGCTTTTGTGAAATCTCTGGTTTCAGCTCATATTTATGTTTGCTTTAATGTCTTTAACATTCATAGCATTGCAGTGTCTTTCTCTGCCTTCTCTCCAGGCCTGGTGGTGGTGATGCTCCCCCTGGGCTCTCATGGCCCCTGCATTAGACATGAGAAGAATCAGGGGAGGAAATAGGAATTTCTTTTCTTCAACCTTCCTCTCTTCTTGCCCCAGAAACAGAGCTTGAAGCTCCTAGGACAGTTGTTGAATTGCTGAGATACTTTTCAGGGTGTTGGAAAGGGTATTTTGCCCCTCAGCAATTCACTTTGTGTTCTGGTTAGAATGCTCCATTAAAGTATTTTAAATTATTTTCAGTGTTGGCATCAGAAAATGTTACAAGAGTTCTCAGATTAAGGAAGGCAACCTAACAGCATAAGCAGACAGCAAAAAGTTTTTAGAAGACTAAAAAGATAGTAAATTCTTGGCAGAGGAAGAAATAGGTATATGCAATTTTAAACTTAAACTGTTCCCATTTTCCACTTTCTTTTTTCTTGCTTCCTATTTTCTTTCTCGTCTGTCTGAAAAATGGAAAGACATGGCTAATCTTAGAAGATGAGGCCTTAATTTTGTTTTTCTGCATAGGATGAGAGGAAGAGGCAGGTAACTGCAGGGTTGGTTTGCCCCGGTGGAGGCTGTGCCTGAGCGCCGTGACTTGGTGCGGGCCCCGCGCTTTACGAGAGGTTTTGTTGTAAAAGGCTGCCTCAATAAACCGTTCACGAGGGCATTAAAAGATGAAGGAAATTGCTTATTGGATTACAGAGAATCCAGCTCTGAAGTTTATGGAAATCAGAGTGCCCCAGGCCTGGGCATTTTGCAAACTTTTTTTGCTAAAGCTAATTATGCAGCATTCAGTTTTAAAAGTGACAAGGTTACGACCGTATGAGCAGAGTGATAGACTTGGCCTCTGGAGGAAAGCTGCTTTTGTAGTTTTTTCTAGTTTACTCTTGGACATAGTTATTAAATAAATTAAACACAAGAAAAGGCTGAGATGGTTTAGTAGATCTGTTTCATACTTGAAAATCTAGGAAGGTAACAGTGCAAATAATAGAACTCATTTATATTGAGATTTTTAGGTCTGTGGTTGCTCAGATGAGCAGTCAGGGGGCACAGTGGGAAGGATCTGGTAAGGGAGCAAAAATGTTTTGTGCTCCACATTTGCAGAGCACTGCTGGTCTCTGCCTGCAGCATTGCTCTCAGACCTTGGCCTGCCAGATCTCTGGCATGCAGCTTCCCAGTGACTTCCTTCTGCCCTGGAGCAGAGGAGGCAGCAAAGGTGTTCTGTCTGGGCACAGCACAGTGTCAGGGCTGAAAGGAGCAAGTGGGTTCTTGTGCTTTTGCCTCCAAAGCCATCAGACAATGTTTCCCAGAGCTTCTGTGGTGTGGATGTGCAGGAATGCAGATGCCTGGAAACTTTGGAGTAGCTCAAGCTGAAAACCAGGTCGGAGCCTCTTCTTGTACAGCTCCTGCAGCAGTGCCAAGAAAGAATGCACTTATTCTGCAATTTTACTGTGTTTTAATTTTCCTAACCTTGCAATAAAGGTCTCGGCTCCTTGGCATTTGAACTGCTTTTATTGAATTGAGCGTAAGTAGTTTTTGAAATTACAGTAATCCTGGAGAACTCGGTTTTTTGTGGCCCTCTTCCACCACATACAACATTTGATGCTGAGCATATCTGTGAATTTTCTAAGTCTCTTTCACCTGCTCCTTGTACGTAAGAGCATGGCCACATGGTCACTGGATATTGGATTGGATTGGATTGGATTGACTGCCTACTGGGTTCTTTGCAGCCTGTCCTAGGAAGCTGGGCCATGTCCATCCTCTGTATATTTATCAAACACTGAGCATTGTGCTGGACAAAGCAGTGTTCCTGTTGGGAACATTCAGTTGGCCTTTTTACATGGTGGGTTTGGGAAGTTCATGTGATTGAATTTCTGTATCTTCTGAAGTATTTTTTCTCAGAAAAAAGCCCTACCTGTTCTGGAGATTTTGTCTTCTTTCTCTCTGTTGTCATCTGGGATCAAGCCTGTAAGGAAAAGAGTGAGGACATGGGGGAATGTAGGTGTGTTGTTTTCATTTTTGCTTTTAACTTTATTTTATTTTTCCACAGGGTAGGTCTGTTTCTTTAACAACCTTCTACCGAACAGCAAGAAACATCATGAACATGTGCTTCACAAAGGAGCCTACAGTAGCTGAAGTAGAGGTGAGGCCAGCTCAAGGGGTGGTAAAGGTTTTTATTTCAGGGCACTGAGTGTGGGGATTTGGGGGTGTTGACTTTCAGGTATGTCTGTAATCAGTTTAAGGCTTCTAGTTTGGAATTTTTGAAAAATGGTTAAGTGGTTTATGGTTAAATCAGACATGGTGCTGAGTCTTCCTTTTAAAAATTTTTTGAACATTTTTAATAGAGGTGTTGATGAACTGAGAAAGAATTCTTAATCTGACATGTGCTGAAACACAGAAACCAAGAGGATCTAAATTTTGCCTGCCTTGTGACTTTTAACGATTAATATTCTTATTTTAATATTAATAATTAAATATTAATATTAATAATATTTTACGTTGAATTACATTGAGGTCATGAAAGCCTTGTAACTTTCTGGGGTTTATATTTTAATGAGAGATACCTTGTTCAGCAAATCAAAAAGGCTTTCCTGCTTTCTCTTACCACAGCAAGAATATTGGCGGATAGTGGAACAGAAAGATTGCCATGTAGCAGTGCATTGTGGAAAAGTAGATACCAACACCCACGGGAGTGGTTTTCCTGTGGGGAAATCGGAACCATTTTCAAGGTAAGATCCCCAAATCCATCCTCTCTGTTGCCTCACTCCTGAGCAGAGCCCAGCAGGGCAGCTTGGCATGGGGAGTGCTGGCACTGGGAGTGTGCACTGACTGTGTCTCCCTCTGTGTCACCCCTCAAACAGGCATGGGTGGAACCTCACAGTCCTTCCTAATAATACAGGATCCATCCTGCGACATCTTGGTGCTGTGCCTGGTAAGAAAATCCCTTCTCTGTGTTTTCAGCCAGTGTCAGTGTCCTCTGAACGTGGTGCTGTGGGCACCAAACACTTCTCCCTCTTCCTGGCCCCCCTGCTCCCCAGCTGAGCAGATATGTGCAGTTATGTAGTATTTAAAGGGTGGAAAGCAGCCATGCAGATAAAGGATTAATGAACTGTTGAGACCCTGTTCCTGGGAGGAACCGGTTGTGCCTGCAGTATCCCTTGCTGTTCTTTCCAGGTTATAGTGTTCTTTTGTGTCAGGACAGAGCTGTGCAACTTCCACACTTAGAAAATGTAGTCTGTAGCACTGGGAAAAGCAGCCACACACATTTGCTAAATGAATTAACATAAATTCTCCAGCTGCCTATGCACCATTGCAGTTTATTGGTAAGAAACATTGAAAGCACAGTGGAATCTCCTGTTGAGATCAGGTGTTGGAAAACAGGAGACCTGTTGAAAACATGTTGACAGCATGAAGCAACCTCCTCTGTGATCAATGGAAGTTAGCTTGAATTACGGGTATTTGTAAATTATCCTAAGAATAGGAGTTTTATACAACTGTTAGAAAACAAACGTTTTCAAGGGCACTGCAGTTGACTCATACTTTCTTAGTGGAAAATGCTGAATTTGCTAAATTACTTCCTGTGAATTATTCACTCTGACAGGGAGACGTACAACTTCAAGGGTCAGCTTGCTGGGAGAATAAAATTTTTGATTTAAATGTCCTCTCAAACTGTCTATTACGGAACAAAATGAAGTTACTCAAAACTCATTTTTAATTCTCTTTGTTTTAGGAGTGACAATTCCTTGGCTAAATATTGGCATGGTCTTTTCTACCTCATGCTGGTCTCGAGACCAAAATCACCTTCCATACATTGACTACTTACACACTGGTGCTGATTGCATTTGGTAGGTATTCCCATGGCTTTTCTTCATGTTCCCTGTGGTAGCTGCCTTTAGGCTGGTGTTAGTAGCAACTTGTGTATTGCTTTTGCATGAGGGAATCTCACCTTGAGAGCCCTCTGTGTGTGTGTTGGGGAGGGTTTCCAGTTTTAATGGGAAAATGTGGTATAAACTTAGGAAATTAAACCCCTTTCCTGGAAGAAAAGTTTCACTTGGTTTTCCATGGTCTATTCTTGTGTCTTGATGTCCCCATGGTGGCAGTGGCATAATGAACTGCTCTCTATACACATGCAAAGTGTGTTCTCACACATCTCTCTGATGCTACAGATGTCAGGGGTGCTGATCCAGCTGTCACTGGGAAAGCACATGGCCCAACAAAAAGGATTTGAAATCTGGAGAAAACCATTAAAGCAGGATCTCCTCTCTCTCTAAGTGTGTTAAGTTGAAGAAATATTCTGTATGTGATCCTTTCAAAGGGAGAAGGTAACTGCTGGATTGATTATGATGCAGACCTGGGAGCTTGTCAGTTTCTGTCATGGGCATTTCATGGCTCTTCTCCCTATTCAGTGAATCAGGAATCTCTAATCTCTTTTAATAGTATACTATCAGGACAAATCCCTGAGCAAGCTACGTTGTCCTCAACCCTAGGTAGTCTGTTTCTCTGTAAAACATTAATCTAGTCTTAAATGACAGTAAATTCCAATCAGAAGGTATTCAGGAATCTCCTAATTAAGTTCTGAGGCCACTCTTCATACTCTGTGTCAAAACACGTGACTCTTGGAGTTGAACAGTCTTGCATGCAGACAGCTCGAATTTTAGGAAAGACTACTACTCCTGTTTTTTTAATCCAAAAAGAATAAAAGTAAAGAAGCCATTTGCTTTGTCTTCATGGACTTACACAGATGAGTTCATGGCTTAAGGCGTGTTTGTGATGATAGCCCTGATGAAACAGGGATAGTAGGCAGGAATAACTCATAAGAAGGAAATGAAACTCCTTTGTCTGTTGCAGCTATTCTTCAGCAAGGCTGCCAGCCTGAAGTGTCAGGTTAGTATTCATTAGCTCATTACAACTTTTAATAGTGCAATAAAGCACTCAACTGTGTTAGGAGAAGATGAATTTAATATCTGCAGGTCTGGCTCAGTACCTGGAGTAGCCCTGACAGCACTGCCTTTAGTTGCTGCTTTGGGGACAACAAAGTGGCCACTGGGCTCTAAACCTCTCCTCTGTCTTGCCAAGTCGATCCACCACCCAGAAATCTTCTTCTCCAAGGACAGATCTCTCTGCTACTCAGAGCACTTCATTTAACTGCAGATTGCTCCGCTCACTCTCTAATCTCTCAGGTTTTACCTCATGGAGATTAAACAGAGGAGAACTCAATTTGTGTGCAGGGCAGAGATCAGTGACCTAATCTTTTTACTCTGGAGGGATCCTTGGTGCTCATTAAAAGAGAGAAGGAGATCTTGCTCTGCCAAGACACTCAAAGTCCATACTGGCTGCTCACTTGCAATTTTTATAGGTACATCAGCAATTGCAGATGAGTGCAATTGCAGCATACATGAGTTGCAAAGGATCTCTCAGTTCCGCGCGCTTCTGTGCTGCCTTTCCTCTTCCAAGCATTTTCCTGTGCCTGTGTTGTGAGGGACTGCATGCTGGAATCTTCTGTCTGTCTCCAGCCATATTTTCTGACTGTAAAAGAGAAGAGTTGGTTCTGCCATGATCTGGGTTCAAAATTGAAAATATTTTCATCCCCGTTTCAAATCTGTTATTATACTATAACTAGTGTGGTACCCCACACCTGGGGAGCTGTACTGAAGCTGTCACTGTTAGCAACAAAGTATTTGAGACGTGGCATACCTTTAAAATTGCTATTCGGACTTGATCCTTACTTACCAAGATGAAGTTCTACTTCACCTCTCTTTAACCCTGGGACTTCTTAGGTCCTGACCATTGTCAGTATATTTGTTAGTAGCTGGTCTTCGTACACCTGGGCAACCAGCTCAGTAAAATTACTCTGGCTGCAAATAGCTGTATGAGCAGATAATGTCATGTCTTTTGCCTCTTGGCTTGAAGATCAACAAACACAAAGTAAAGTCATCATCAGTACACTGAACAGTGATGAGGTTTCAGATCATAGGTAGGGCAGCCTTCTACACAGTCAGGATAACTGTGTGATCCACACAGAGTTAGTGCAGATTATAAACAAGTACCCTGACAAGGTGTGTAAGCCCAGCAGAACACTTCATGAAGTTGCTGGAGAGATCATATGAATGGCAGGAAGAATGTACTAGTTCCCCAAAATCTTTCCAGCTTCATTCTCTTGTTCCAAGTTGGGAAAAACAACTCGTGTGTGTGTATTTCTTGTGTGGGGGGAGAATGGACTCCAGGTTAAGGTCCATTGCCTACAGAGAAAGGGTAAGTCATATAGCTGGAGATGCTTTTTACTGGCCTGAGCATCACCCTCAGATAGGCTATAGGCAAGAACAGTGACCAGTTATCACCATATCACCTCCCTGCATCCAGAAGAACAGCAGTTCTCTGGATGTGTGGCTCTAAGGCTTGGGACTCCTCTGTTACTTCTTGTCATTCTGCTGAGGGAGCAGTGCTGGCAGTGAGCACAAGAGGACAGCTGCTTCCTTGGCTTCTAAGCAGAGGAGGATGTGCTACTTGGCAGATTACCAGCAGAGCTTGAAACCTCTCGTGCCACTTTGGCTGCTCTTAGTCAGGTCTTTCATTGCAAGGGAGAAGAGCGATGTGGCATTTGTTCAGTAAGCAAGGCAAGAAGGTCTTAGGCAACTTCATACACTAACAGTAGAGGAAATCTGTGCTTTCTTGACTCTTACAAATAGGAAATGTTATTAAATGTAAAGATCCTTTGGTTGATGCACAGATAATAAAACAGCCTTTTAGGGTAAAGATAACAACATATATTGGTGCTCACAAGATGCAAACTTCTGCCTGTAAGTTGGTGCTGTTAAAATGAACATCAGTCTGTTGCTGGTTTCTCTCCTCTGACTCTACAGAGGACTGAGTTTTCACATTTCTGTTTTGGGGGGTTTTATGTTGTTTGATACTTGCTGAACATGATCAGACTGAGTCTGAATAAACAACTTCCCTTCAATCCTCAGTGTTTTACCAAAAAAACTGTGTGTGAAACCCTGTGTTGAACTTCTTTCTTCTAATCAGTGTGGTGGTCTGAATTGCCTGTTACTGTGTAGCTGTGGACCATTATTTACTCCACAGTAAATCTTTCTATTTTCCTCTGACAAAACAACAGGTATTGCATTCCTGCTGCGGAGGAGAACAAACTTGATGATGTGGTACATACCCTGCTGCAAGCCAATGGCACTCCAGGGCTGGAAATGCTTGAAAGTAATGTAATGGTAGGTTAACACTGGGAGAGGTGTTCCCTTTTGAGAACCCTAGACTAATCAGGAGGCTGGTTGGTTGGGGATTTATTTTGGTTTTGTCTTACACTGCAGTGATGCAGAAGGGGCTACTTTCTGTTTGCAGTGTTTACCCACATGGTATTTTTCTAACAAGGCGCTTATTATGTGTTAATATAAAAGCAAACATAAAAGTGCAATAAAAGTCCATTTTTAATACTGTCTATAATGTATTTAGCCTCACAAAGGGAGTGGGATTTAATAAATTCATCTGCCATATCTGACATTTTATGATGCCAGCATGGATAGGAGAAATTGAATACTTGAGTATTTTTGCCTCCTTTGTTTATCTTTTAGATAACAATTTCTTCTTAGTGCATGTAAGTATAAATTGGGGAGCCCATAACAAAAAACCCTCCCTTGGCTACCCATGTTAACATCTCACAGAAGCACAGTAGCACAATGGATTCAGTGCCAAGTCAGAAAAGATTGGATGGAAAGCTGAATTATCTGCATTGGTTTCTGTAGTAGCAGACAGTGTTCCGTCCTTCGGCACATAAGAGTTTAAGCTGTGGGTTTGAGGGGAGGCACTTCTGCCATTGTCACTCCAAACGCTGAGGTTGGGTACGTGGGAAATGGGAGAGGGAAAGCGACTAGGGAACTTTGCTCCTTGGGTGGTAGCATGTGGTAGCACCCAGCTGGAAAGAAAGTTCTGATTGATTATTTCTCTCTCTCTTTTCTTTTTCTCTGTCTTTCCAGATCTCCCCAGAGATCTTGTGTAAGGAGGGGATCAGGGTGCACCGTACTGTACAGAAGAGCGGGCAGTTTGTTGTCTGTTTTCCTGGATCCTTTGTGTCCAAAGTATGTTGTGGCTATAGTGTTTCCGAATCGGTGCACTTTGCTACCACCCAGTGGACAAGTATGGGCTTTAAAACAGCCAAGGTAAGTTGAGAAAAGGAGTTAAAATGGATTCACAGCCCTGCCATCCAAAAGGACAGCAGACATTCCAGGATTGGTAGCATTATGAGAGTAGTGCAACTACGTCTGTTTTTCTGGACTACTCAATAAACAAAAAAACCCGAAAAAGTTCTGCAAGGCATAAGACGAATCCAGTGTTTTCAGAAAAGTGACAGAGATATTAACTGACTGTTAAAGACTTGTGTATATATAAAAAAATTCACAAGATTGTTATGCCTGCAGACCAGTTTGCAAGGAAGCTTTTCAAAAATCCCTTCAGAGCTAATGATTATACATTATATTATGATTACTAATTTTTTTTTAAGTGATGTTTTCTAGAACCATTAGAATCTCAGGTGCAAATATATCTGAATAACTGTGCTTGTTAGCTCCTGTAGTAGGCAGAGTCAGTTAATACTCACAGCTGTATTGCTTATTTTTCTCTGCCCCTTCATTCAGGAAAAGCTGTTGATCAGGGCAATTTCAATTTTAATCGACTTGAAAATCCTTAGGTTCACTGACCAGCCCATCCAATACTAGATGTAAATAAATATCCTTTCCATTCCCTTTTCACACAAATTACCAAGGCAGGTTGCAGAAACAGGTGATTTGTCCAGTCATCATGATTCTGGCTACATTTCTGTGTTCTTGGACAAAGAAAATACGTCACTAATTGTGTTCCCAATCTTCTGAAATACACTCTGGGTTACAGATACTATTTTGGTAGTGTTTTATAGCTAAGCCACTAGTAAATTATCCTTTACAGCTTCAAGTTACTAAATAATTAACTGTAATATGTCCACAGTTAGGGATTGCTTCTTTAGGGTAAATGGAATTCTTCCAGCCTGGTTATACTAACTGTATATTAACTTAGTTTAAATAAAAGGTTATTTTATTATATATTTATTTGGGGAAAGTGGGAATTGTGTACATCTGTAAGTAAGGCATAAGAATCCTGAGCTAACCTTTCCCATCTGAACGTACATGATTATATTAACTCCATGTGCTGTATTTATTGCTCTACTGAACACTTGTTTGATATCGTGAAAATGCTACTCCTGTAAGAGACAGAAATCACTATGCAGCAATTAAACAGCTCTTGGTGCCTCACAATTTGAAGAACAGTTTCTTTTGATTAATTTTTAAGACCTTTGCACTGGGTAAATATAAACTGACTGAAAATCCAGCAGATTACAGTCTGTGATAACCTACCTTGGAAACTGAAGTCACAGCTCTCACAACTTGACAAGAACCACAGATAACATGTTTATATCAAAATAACTTTCAAAACATCTACTGCGTTGTTCTTTTATTTCTGTCTATTTTTTTTTTCCTTTCCTTTTTGTCCTCAAACTGTTTTATGTTCTTAATTCTCTTTAATTTTGGAAATTACTCTTTGGTTCCTCCACTTTGACAAGGCACTTTGCCATCTTTGCCACAGTGCTGGCCAGGATTGTGCTTTCCAGAGATGGTGAGATGTTCTGTGTAATGAGAAAGATTCTCCTTTTGGACTGTTAAATGAACTCTCTGATAAACAACTGTACATCTGCCTCTGTTCATACTCTACAGCAATACTGACAGTTTTTAGCGTTTGCTAAATTAACTTTGTTTTCATCCTGTGATACTGTGAGCTGATTTTTTATAGTGACCCTCTTTATATTACTAAAATGATGTTGTTTTGTTTCTGTATTGAATGAACTGCTCAATTCCTTTAATACATGGAAAAATGAAATTCTGCATTTGAAATTGCATTGATTTCAGTCTTAGAAGCACTTTGAAAAAATTGTTGGAATAAAAGAGTTTATGTAAACACTTGTGTAAAGGGACGGCCAGGTTTAACCTAGACCATACTTGGAACAAGGTTGCTGATTTATAAAAAGTACCCTAAGAGGTCTTGAAATTTTAAGGTAAGGATGAGAATAAGATTTAGAGTTGGTGGAAGAGTGTTTGGAGGGGCAAAGGGATAACTCCATAGCTTCAAATAAGGCATTGGGCAAAGTCAGTGAAACTCGTTTAGGAAACTGAAGTACAGAATGTTGGACTAAATTAGGCCACTCTGGGTTAGAGGTTTGGAAATAAGAGGGAATGTCTGGTTTTAAAGGAGGGCTTTGGTGCTCTAGGGCCTGCCAGAAATAGGGTGGGAAGAGACTCAGCTGGCACTGTAATACAAGAGGAGAAGTACTGTAATTTCACGATTATAAGCCGCACTTTTTTCCTTGAGGAATCCAGCCTACCCCAGTAGTGCGGCTTATATTCAGGTGCGGCTTATCTATGGACAAGTCCCAGTGAAATGCCAACCCGGAAGTGAGAGCCAGCAGGGGAGGGCGCCTGGGACTGCCTTAAAAGGCTTCGCTGGTCTATGAAAACTGTTGCAACTTGAGCACCTGAGACCAAACCCAGCTGGCAGCGATTTTGTTACTAATTTGTTACTTTGTTACACATGGATGCTAAAAAAAAAAAGGTGCGGCTTATATTCAGGTGCGGCTTATATATGGACAAAATCCCGTGTTCTAGCCGGCTACCGGGAGGTGCGGCTTATATTCAGGTGTGGCTTATAATCGTGAAATTACTGTATATAGGAAAGATGGAGTTCCAGTTGGAGCAGCACTGCTGCACACACAGGAGAGGTAACAGTCCATAAACCGGGTTTAACTCTGTTACTAGTGACAGAATCCCGGTGCACCGATTTTCCAAATAGAAAAATTGTGCCACAGTACTACCTGGCCATCCATGGAAGATGCTGGCAGGGGCTGGACAGGTATTTCCCTGCCTCCAGTTTTAGTTGGGGTGAGGAACATGCCTTTAAAAAGGTTTGCTACTCCTTGGCTCCTGTCACAGAGCTGTCCCACATCGTGCACATGGGGCTCCTTCAGATGAAACCAAAGGGAAAGTGGTCCTACAGAGGTGTACCTGATGTCCTCACTAGAAAAGAGCTCTGTCATGGTGGAAAGCAGAGAGTAAGAACTGTGGAAAAGCAGTAAAATGCAAAATAACGACTGCTGTGGAAGAAGTAAATCTACAAAAAAATGAGAACAGGGCAACCACTGTGGTGGCTTTTGCAGCAAGGTCATGGCCTCCAGGCCTTGAGACTTTTGGAAGTAGGCAAGGACAAGAGTTGCAGTTGACAGTGTCTGTGAGCATTCTGGGGAGAAAAAGAAAAGGCTCTTAAATTAATTGAGAGGTGAAGTTCACACACCAAAAAAATAACCAATTTAAAGAAAAGCAGAGGATGGGTCAGTTTTTATCATGAAGGGAGGAGGTCTCTTTCTGCATTCCTCAGGAGTTTGGACTAGCACAGTTTAATGTATCCATAAATAACCTAGGAAGGGATGTTAATAGCTAAACGAATCCTTTATGCTGAGGATATTAATGGTAATGGCAGCAAAAATTAAAGCTGTAGAGTGTTACAGAAAGATTTCATGTTATCAAGTGATCCAAGTGAGAAAATGGTAGATGAAGTTCAGTGTTGACAAATGCTTAATTTAAATTTAAAAATATAATCCTAATGGGACAGATACAGAGATGGGTTCTGAATGATGGACTCTTGCTACTGAGAAAAGATGTCTTTGGATTCCTGTGGAGCTGTCAGTCAAGTGCTTGGGAGCGGCATAACAAAAATACATTGAATGCAAAGAATTACAAGGAGAAAATGGATAACAAAGCAGAAACTGCCCTGGTACTGTGCAGTCTTGGTGGTTTATGCAATTCAGAGCCCCTAATTGCAGAAGGAATATACAGGAACTAGAAAAAGCACAGCAGAAATCAATGGTTAAAATTATTAATTAGTCTCTGTATTAAATACAAGAGTACTACTGAGCCTGGAAAATTAATGGCCAAGGGATGTATGAGAGTGAGAGAGATCACAAGAGCCAGACTGATTATGATGTGAATGTACACTGACTTTCATGACATTGAAAAATGTGTCACTAAAAGAAATAATTAGGCAGCAGTGGAAGTGTGTTGTAAAATACTCACCTGTATGTTTCAGTATTGTATGGAAGAGAAAAAAGTACATTGGTTCAGAAATTCAGATAAATGCAGAGATACAGCAAGTTGTCCTAAACTGAGCTCAGGCTCAGGGTGTCCCTGAGCTGGCACCCAGCTGGAGCTGACCTTGCTTTCTTCTCCAGCCACCCATTGTAGTTTTTTATCCTGGTGGTGTGTATTGCCTGTGCAGGATTTTCCCTGGACTGAAGTCTGTTTTTGTGTACATGGCATCAGATTAAACAAACCTAACATGGAAATATCTTCCCATACTACTTCTAACAGTGCAGCTGTTCTATCCCCACACAGGGTCTAGCAGAGCAAATAGCTTCTGAAGAACACTTTTCTTACCTCTGAACCTCTTATGAACCATTTTTGGTCAGCAAAAGCTGCTATGCCATATTATGTGATAGTTATCGCTTGAATGCATGCAATTGGTGCCATTAAAAATTATTAATTTTATAATATATTGGTTGCGAAAAAAGAAATACCCAGAGTATGTAATTAGGGTTACAGAACAGGGTGAAGAAAAATTAAGGTAAAAAATAAAATCTTTGGGGTGGTGTGTGCTGAGTAGATATTTGGCAGGTTTAACCACTAACCAGAAATGTCACCCTCACGTTACAGTCTGGTGTTAGCTTATTTGAATTCTCTGACTCTATATAAGCCTATATACACCTCTGCAGGTACTGGGAAAATGCTACACTTTTTCCACCTGCACATTAAATCAAGGAAATTGCCTACCTAAAAATTATTGAAAGGTTTTCAGCCAAAATAATTCAGATTGTACTAAGTAAAAAACATAACTTTAAAAGCTTTCACGGAGAGGAACAGGCAAAACTGTTACAGGCAAAACTGAACCCCCCTCTTTTGCCTCTTTGTCTCTTTTCCCTGGCATCTGCCTGTTCTGCTAGGGCTTTTTTATGTTTTAAAAGATGCAAAATAACACCAGTCCTGGGTTCCAAAACAGGTCATTTGTATAGGTCTTACACTGCACTCTGAGCCATCCAGTATTACTGAACTTGAGTGGCCTCAAGCAAGAGTGGTTCTCTTGGCCTCCACAGCAAAAATTAATTTTTAGGGAGAGAATTTTGAGGTGCTTGGAACATCAAGACTTTGTTTAACTGGCACTGTGGAAAGATTTTACTTGTTGTTTTAAATTTTTTTGCTTCAGTTTATTAGTATCAATAATATTAGTTAATTAACTTTGAAGTAATTAATTCTTGGTAACATTTAATTTTCCAAATTTGCTCGGGAACTAATGTGGCAATTTCCTCCTGTCCCAGGAAATGAAGCGGCGCCGTATAGCCAAACCATTCTCAATGGAAAAGTTGCTTTATCAGATTGCAACAGCAGAAGCAAAAAAAGAAAACGGACCAACTCTGAGTACGATATCATCGCTCCTGGGAGAGCTCAGGTAACGAATTGGGGGCTGCTTACCTCTTTTGTTTTCATTGGCAGACGCCAGAGGTGGATGACGTAAGTAACCCCTTCAGACACACCTTGCCCCTACTTAACAAGGCAAAAGCCCAGCAGATGTACCTGAAGACAGGCACACATGAAAGAAGCAGCTTTCTTGGGTGTAGCTGATGTGACAGTGCCCGTGGTTAGGATGTCTTAACTCTAAGAACTCCCTACTTAAGACACCTTAAAAAATCAAAACTGCAGTTTGCACTGGGTTTCTTTTTGGTTAATTCTTGGTGCTGAGTTGAGATTTCCTGAGGAATTATGTGAACTGTGTGGTGCCAACTGGTTAGACACCTTCCCTGAGTTTTTCAACCTCTTGGCATCAGTAGTAGTCACTAGCAATCTATGTCTGTAGTGGGTTTTGCACCAGGAACCCTTATCTTAAGTATCAACACATTATACTACAGGTGCAAAGGTCCTTTGTATACTGAAAGTTGTCTTGGTTTTAAATAGTGAGTAAGAGAGCAGTTGTGCATGTGTGGTAGCGCATCTGGTGTGAGAACTCCAGCATTTTAAAGAGTAAAAACCTCCCACTCCATTTTCTCTCCAGGATTAAGGATACATGTTCAGGGTTTCCCTTAAGATAGGTGAGAAAAGAAAATATAACGTTGCCTGGCTTCCTGTGTAATGATCTTCTCTTTTGTTCCCACCATGTAGTTGCTACCTATCTTTCAAGTTTGTGACAACTGATACTCGAGATGTCAAGAAAGTTTTGATGAATGAAGTCTACAAACTGTATTTAACTAACTAGCATGCATTTGGAAAATTTCCAGTGACATATTGAATGGGAAAACAGCCCGTGTGTTGTTTAGTGTTCAGAAAGAAATGCAAAGAGGTGTACTGACTGCTTTACCTGCAGGTGGCTCCCCTGTGGGAATAACCACTTTCAAGTGCCTTTTATTTCCCCTTGAAGAGGAAGTCTGCAAGTACGAGGCAAAACAAATGTTGGTGCCTGCTCTTAGACCATCACATCGACCTTTATCAGAGTGGTTCTCAAACTTGTTCTTATGCATAGGTTGGAATTCATTGGAGAATATGGATCCTTCCTGTGGCTACTTATAGGAAACAAAAGTCCAGACAAAATAATCTGACCAAAAAAAAAAAAAAAATCCATCTGAAGTGGAACACTGTACCATATTTTTTTCCTTTGTTTTGCTTGTTTGTTGTGTTTCTTGCTGCCTCTTCTCCTGATCTGCCTTGGTTGCTCAGTTTGCCCATGCCATTTGCTTAGCTTGGCTCTCCACTCATCTTCAGCTGTGTCTGGTGCACTTTTTTTATCCTCCTCTTCCATCTGCTGGGCTCACTCCACACTTGCTGTCTTCCACTCCGCTTCAACCCAACCTGCTCTCCTAATGCTGTAGAGTTCAGCACAGGAGGTATTGTCCGCCTTAGAGATGGAGCGGGTGAAGGGCGGCCAGAGGGCTTGGTGGTGGTCCTTAATTGACATCTCCTTCTTTTTCCCTGGGTGTACAGCAAGATCTTCGTCTTTTGGCACAATCACTTGCCCTGCTCCCCCTTTCCTGCCTGAAGCACCTTATGGCAGCAGGTCCTTGGTTCATCTCTGTCTCCTGATGAAGGAGCTGTTACTCCTGACAGCAACGGCTCCTCTTCCTCAAGGTGGCTTTTGGCAACTTCAGAAATGACAGTCATGTTAGCCACAGCTCCCGACTCTCCACATGGCTCGAGCAACCATCGACCTCCTGGAAGTCCTCGGCAGTCCCCACTTCTCTGTGGAGCAGTTTGAGAACCATTGGCTTGATACAGTGGTCGCTGTTAAAATCCAGAGATAGCTTTCGCAATTAGGCAGCAGTTCCTGGGCGCTGGCTGTGTCTGCCGTGCTTAGAGAATGGCACCAACCTCTGACACAGTACTCAGGGCTTTGCTGTGTGGAGCTCAGGTTTCAGGGATGAACGTGGTAAAGGGGTGACTGTGTGTGGCTGTGGTGGCTGGGGGCAGTGCCAGTGTCTAACTGTGCCCCTGTTCACAGGGACACGGAGCTGAGGCAGCGGCGGCAGCTGTACGAGGCCGGTCTCCACTCCTCGGCGCGCTACGGCAGCCACGACAGCAGCAGCACCAGCGTGGATGGCAAGAAAAAGCCTCGAAAGTGGTTGCAGTTAGAAACATCAGAGAGGAGGTGCCAGATTTGTCAGCACCTGTGCTATCTTTCCATGGTAGGTACAATCCTTTGGCACTTCTGGGGTACTGTCCCCCTGCTGTAGCATTCCAGGGATCTGTAGGCATTTGAGAGACAGCACATGACCACAGGAGCCATGTCCTGCACTCCATGCAACACGCAGACGTGTTGATGTGGCATTTACTGCCTTGGCTGGTCGTGACAGAAGACAAGAGTGTCAGCTGGCTTCGCAACCTGCCAGAAGGAATGAACCAGTGCCCTCAGACACCTGTGAGATGTTTGCACTGCACTAGGAGGAATAACAAAGACTCCTGCAGGTTGCCAGCAGCAGTAAGTTGTGGCAGAGCAGGTCTCAGGATGAGCTACAGCTCAGACACATGGCATGAGCCTCAGGCATGCAGCCACAGCCCATGCAGAGACAATGTCCCTGCAAGCCAAACTGCAGGGGAGAGGTATCCCATCCATTATGCTTTTTCCCAGCCTGTCCAAAAATAGCCCATAAACTTTCTCTTTTAAGAGGGAAATGCCTGCTGGCTTTTGAAGGTGTGCTGTCCAGTAACACTTCCAGGCTTAGAGTTGTATGCAGAACACCTACAAACACAGCAATGTCATTAAAAATACCAGAAGCCCCTCCCACAACCTCATATATCATTCAATCCCAAGAACAGCTATTCAAATAAACATAATGCAGTGCATGTGAGTCCATATGTAGTCCTTTCAGTCTGGGAGTTCTTAGACATCTTTTGGCGATTTTTTTGGGGTATAGATGTTAGGTTTTTAATGGAAATGAAATGTAACTGCATATAATCAGATGTAGCTGTTTCCCTCCCTAGGATAAAATATGCTGAGTTTATATTTATGTCTTTAAACCACTTTTTAAGTAGCATTAGTTTGAAGTAACTTTAAAATGAGTTTATTTGGAAAAACCCAAACTACTAACCAGAACCTCTTAATTTTGGTCCATTTGCTCTAGAGCAAGTTTAATCATGGAAAGGATTTTTCTGTGTCACTCTTTAACAGTACTTGGGGACAAAAAAAGCCCCTTGGTTGTTAAATTCCAAGCTGAGTGTGCAGGCCTGGCAAGCAGCTAGCTGAGCAAATGTGACCTCTGCTGAACAAGACAGTAGTTGAGGAATCCTGTGGCTAAGCTGATTACATCCTTGTTCAAGACAGCATTTTAAGTAATGGGAGACTACTCCTTTCAGGAGATCTTTAGGACTGAATAGGAGATGCTAATAAATCCATATAATGTTTTGATTTAGTCCTCATTACTATTCTTGGGGTTTTTTTGTTGTTGTTGGGGTTTTTTAAAATTACATGTACAGTAATTTCACGTTTATAAGCCGCACCTGATTATAAGCCGCACCTGCCATTAGCCAGGTAGACCACGGGATTTGTCCATATATAAGCTGCACCTGAATATAAGCCGCACCTTTTTTTTTTTTTTTTAAAAAAAGCAAGGATCCATGTGTAACAAAGTAACAAATTAGTAACAGAATCCCTGCCAGCTGGGTTTATTGTCAGGTGCTCAAGTTGCAACAGTTTTCATAGACCAGGGAAGCCTTTAAAGGCAGCCCCAGGCACCCTCCCCAGCCGGCTCTCACTTCTGGGTTGGTATTTCATTGGGATTTGTCCATAGATAAGCCGCACCTGAATATAAGCCGCACTACTAGGGTAAGCTGGATTCTTCAATGAAAAATGTGCGGCTTATAATCGTGAAATTACTGTATTCTGTATTTGCCAACATTAGCACTCTAAAAGAGATCAGTTCCTTCTACTTATTACACATCCTGGATGATTTCACACTGTGCTTTACAACTCTTTCCACTACCTTGCAGTAAAATCCAGGTGTAATAATTCAGGCCATAATTGAACAAACACTGCGTGGAGAACATGGCTGCACTCTGGAGCTTAACTGCACTTCTTACCCCTCCACCTCTTCTCTTTGATGTAGGTTGTACAGGAGAATGAAAATGTTGTCTTCTGCTTGGAGTGTGCCCTGCGGCACGTAGAGAAGCAGAAGTCGTGCCGGGGGCTGAAGATGATGTACCGCTATGATGAGGTGAGCGCCACACTGCCCTGGGGCTGGGAACTGGGTACCCAACGTTTGGGAGGACAACTAACTCTGTCCTACTGAGGCCTCAGGAAGATAGTCTTGGGTTTAGAGGTTTGGTTTTCTTTTTGATATGGGAAGAAGGTGCTTTATTATGATTAAAGTAAAAAAAACGAACAAAGGGAACATGACAACACAGGTGAAACCTGAAGTGTGAATTGCATGAACGTGTGCCACAGAACATAAGAAGCCACTTGATGCTTTGGGATGGAATATGAGGCTTTGCTTTCGCTAGTTATGTTATGGTAATTTCTGTACTTTGGAATACCTTCCCTCTGTTGGCAACTGAAAGTTCAGCAGATTTAATCCACTCCAGCATGAGCACCCTTTAGGGCAGACTTGCAGAGCACATGCAGATGAGAGGTGCAGTAATGGCTCCAAGCAAATGTGATGATGAATAATCCCAGAAGTGAAGATGGGCATTTAGGACTGTGCTTGGGTTCTGGGCTGAGGCTCCATGTCTTTAGGGCTTGGCCCCAAAGGTAAATAGCAGAGCAGTGGGAGAAATGACACATCAGCTCTTGGGGAGCTGCACTGGGTACAAGCAGCTTTTTAAGATGGGTGTCCCAGCATTTCTGAGCACTCCACTGCTGTCCTGTTTAAGTGACTCCAGAGGAAGAGCAGATGCTAATTTGTGTTTTGTTTTTCCCGCTTCCTGAACAGGAACAAATAATCAGTCTTGTCAATCAAATCTGTGGAAAAGTATCTGGTAAAAATGGCAGCATTGAGAACTGTATCAGCAAGCCTACACCAAAAAGAGGACCTCGTAAGAGAGCAACAGTGGACGTGCCATCATCTAGGCTTTCATCCTCCACTTCATCCAAAAGTGCTTCAAGTTAATCCTGAAGATGCCAACATGCTCATTTTGTCAATTTATATATATTTTTTGTAATTATTATACCATAGTTTGGAGTACTTGCTGTAGAATACAAGCTGTCTTTGCACTAGCTCTAAAGAAGATTTTCTTCTGGTTTTAGAGAACTAATTTTGTTTTAGCATTAAACTGTTGAAATTTTTTTTTTTTTGTACTTAGAATAGATAGATACAGCAGTCTGATTTTTTTAAACTGCCGTATGTTCACTGTTTTAAAACCGGCAAGGGGCTGATAAAATATTAATTTGTATTGTCCCTATGGCTGAAAGAATAAAAAGCCTTTTTGGTAACTGTGAAAAAAGGCTTTTAACCCATTTTTTGAATAGGTTAAAGTTTGATGTGTTTTATAATTTGTTCTCCAGTCATGTGAGCAGATTTTTCTAGAGAGAAAAGGGATAGGAGACAAAAACTTGAAAGAAATTGCTTTACTTTGGCTGTCTTTTATTCTGTCACAGCAAGATGAGTTTTGTAATTTTTTTAATTGGAGAATACACACTTTCTTTGGGAGGTTATGGCAGCTGAAGATGGACTTTGTTTCCTAACTGTAGGCAAAAGGAGAAGATTTGGAGTATGTTCTCTTTTACCAGCACATCACTATGCATCTGTTTTGAGGGGGAAAAATACTAAAAAAAAAAAAAAAAAAAACCTAAAAAAAATATAAAAAAAAGAAAAAATAAAAAAAAGGAGGAAAAAAGACTGCCTGCCTTGAGGAGTTATGTGAGGGAAAACTGTGCCTGATTTCATTAGGAAATCCATTCTGTTATTTTTTGGTGCTGTTGGCTACTTTATCAAAAACCCTTCAATAGCATCCTTTAAAAATAAAAAAAAGATTAAAAAAAGAAAAAAGTGATTGAAGCCATAAGTGCTTCTTTTGTCATAGACGTGCAATCTTTCTAACATTCCATTTCCATTCCACTGCTGTTTTTCACACCTTTACACAGTCAAGCATTAATTTTTGTTTTGAATTTGTTTCATTATATGATCACATTTAGAGCCACTAGCAAGTCTGCATATTTCTTTTGAATGTGAAAATGCATTTGCTTTCATCTTGTCTATTTTTTCTCTTCATGTTGTAACAAAAAAAAAAATCACACCTTTTGTACATATGCCTGTAAATTTTTTTAAATACTTGAGCCTTTTCTTGGGGTGGGGGGAGGGATGGCAAAGAGACAAGATGAAGAAAAGCCTTACGTTTCACTTTCTTCATCGGTTGGATTGGATGCTTACAGGGTTTTTCTTGTAACATTTATAAGTGCTGCTTACATCACTGAACAACAACAAAAAATAATAATGGAGTAGCTGTTGCCCTTTTCTGGTTGTGTGTACAGTATGTGTGGAATAAAAAAGGGAAAATGTTTTCACAAACTGTTTTGTTTCGTAATTGAATTCAACAATACCGTAGCTACCCATATTGCACTGAGCTTGCCAGTGGTGACTGTCAGGAAAGTCCTGTAATACAATTTGTTGGTTGTTGTTGCAGAAGACTGAACTGTTTTGGAATATTTAACAATAACATAAACAGAGTCAAGTGTTTTCAAATGTGGTTGTCTGGTTTTTATGGCCTTGCTGTGTACTTTTCCCTCTTGACAGTAAACTTCTGACTATGGCTTACAGTTTGACATTTAATTTATTAGCGCTGCTCTGCTCTCTTTCCTTGTAAGGAAAGACTTCATGTTGTTTATTGCCAGTTTTTGTTTACTTTCCAGGTTTGTACTACGAGGTTTAATAAAAAAAAACAAAACTTTTTTTGACATTTTGTCTGTCTTCTGGAAAGCGAGAGAATAAAGGAAGCTCCTTCAAGATTAATTTATTTCAACAGCTGCCTTGTTGAATAGCATATCTCTAATTGTAGGTAGGGAGCTTCCAGCCTTCATTTCCCAGAGAGAGATCAGGAAACACTTTGTCAGCTAACAGGAGAATCCTTAAGGAAACTGGCCACTGCCCAGCAGCAAGGAGACACCTTGTTTCCAGCCATTGGCTTTATCAGGGCAGGTCTTTGGAAAGGATCTGCATCACAGCTCATCCTTTTACTTACACTGTTTCTGATTATTCCTTCCCTCTGTGCAGGAAGAGCAGGAGCCGGGAGCCTTCTCAAAGGCGAGCAGATCCCTGAAAATAGAGCATGAGACTTGACAAGCAACAGGCATTAGACATGGTCAGACCTTGAGTTCAGAGAGAAAAACAACCGCAGAAAAAATGGGAATGAGATGATGCCTATAGGTCCTCAGGTTTCTAAAATACACACACTTAATAATTAATTCAGGTTTATCTTCCTAGTGTAGTCAAACAGATGTTACCATGGAAAAGCACATGACATTGGTGCCCCTAATAACCATATTTTTTCCTGAGTTAGGGCTCCTCTGTTCACTTGTAATGGATAAAATACCTGGGTAATCAAGTAAAAGACATAGTTGGGATAGAAATTCTTTATTTTATCTCAACAGAGGAGTAAGTACACAATGCTAAGATACCTGCTCCACAAGGAGTGCAACATTTCCATATGCATCTCTCCTCTTTCCCGGGTTCTTATTTTTTCCTTAACACCTATAACTAAGTTGGTCCTGAATAAGAAGTGTGAGAACAGTAGATACTGCTGCATTAGTAGACAAAGGCAGGAGGCAGACAGTAGGTAGTAAAGAGTAGAAAATAGCTTTTCATTTTGGTTTGGATCCTAAATCTTCAGTTGCAGCAGCTGAAAACATGCAAGGAACAATTTGGGTTCAGTATTACACATCAACTCTTAAGCACTTCCAATCAGCCATTTAAAGGTCAAAGTAACTTCTACCTTTCCCCTTAAATTCTCTTATACATAGTATATACAACAGTTTTACTGCTCCCCTGAGCCCCAAGACTACTGTTAAAGTGTGTGTGCTTTAGGCATAATTTTTTTCATTAAAAACCAACCTCCACATGACTGGCAATTTTGTAAAAAGGCAGTATTACTAAGTAAAAAGATCTGGCTGTTATGCTTGGTTAGCAAACTGTTACACAGGCAAGCTCTTCATTCACTTGTTCATTCATTCAGAAGTCATTCTTAAAGGATATGGTTCTAAGATTCAAATAGTTTGAGAGTCACTTTCATCACTCCCATCTGAAGCACCCTTTCTCTCAGTTACAGCAGCAAGGGCAGTGTCCACTTGCACCTCCTCTTCGTCAGACTGAACAACGGGGGACTCCCCCTCGCTCGCATCCTGGCTGGCAGAGTCGGTGCAGGTCGAGGACAGGGAACAGAGTTTCTGCCGCAACTCAGACTGGCTTGGCACCTGAAGACTGATCTCGTTCACGTAGGTGTTGGTGTCGGGCCCTGAGAGTGGGAAAACAACAGCAACAACAACAACAGTCAAGCTCTGGCCCAGCAAGGGGATTGACAAGTCAATACATTAACATCAGCGCTGGTTAGGGAGTCACTTTCAGGCTGCTTTCCTGGAATTTTAACTCTGTTTCCTCCATATCCTGTGCAATAAGATTTGTAAGCAAGTTCAGTGTAATAGTGTTTGCTTGCAGTTTGAGAGTTCAGGTTCCAAAATTAGATCCTCTTCCCTGGACAGTTCCTGACAGTAAAAAAAGTTAAAATGAGGGATCATTCTAAACACTATTTATGTGATCTTCCAAAGGAAGCCCTTTTTTCCTTCTCTCTAATAAGTGTTTTTCCATAGTCAGAGCACCCAGCTTCAGCTGGTGAGTAATTTTAGTGCGAAAATTCTCGTAAAAATTTTGTTAAAAAGTTTTTCAGAGGGGTCAGATGGATATGAGCTACACCTTACCTCTGGCTCAGACTGTTCGCAGAGCAGTTCAAACCACACTGTCTATGCCTGCTCCTCAAGTACTTGAGTATTATATTTTATAGCACTAGAAATTTTAGAGAACCTGCCTTATGTGGTGTACACCAGCATGCATTAGATCAATTTACAGAACACACAAAGGAGGAGTTTTCAGGAGTGATAGAGCTAACTCAATTTTGCAGTTTAACTTACTGCCATGAAATGTTATGAAGCCAATAAGCTGGCAATGTTTATAGCAAGGCAAATTTGAAAACATTTTAATGTCTTGAGCTGATTCTCATTTTTACCAGTTATTTTAGTAACTTACCTGTATTTTGTGGTGTTCAGCCCAATTGTCAAACAAACCTTGTCCTGACAACCCAGTTCTCCACTGACAGCACAATGAAGAGTTACCTTTAAGACATCTCAGTTTTCTGAGAATGAAGACTATTGCATATTTGGTTTGATACTGGGGTGCTAGGTTCTTAAAGCAAGCACAAAAATCCCTTAATCAGAGGGAAATAAAATGTCTAGAACCACAAGAGCAAGATTCACAGGGCTTACACTGCAGTGCTGGAACATTATTACAGCACAGGTATGTTATATTGCAGTGTATGACACATACAGACACTGCACACATATATGCTGGAATATTCAGATTACAGCATAAAATAAAGAATGTATTTTTTTAAAGCTGATGAATTTATCTACTTAGTTATCCCTTCACTTCCTTAGATAATCCAGCTGAGACTTTTTGCTGTTAAGACACGAAGCTTCTTGGTCCAACATCTGCCAAACAGCCAGCAAGGAGAAAACCATCCTAGATTCTGCAATTACTGGCAAGCTCAAATGATGATCAGCTTTAATAATGCACAAAGTGGATGCCTATCCAAAACGACCCACCTCAATGCAGTTTTTGCAATGAAACACAAAAACTTAAACCTTTAGTAGTCAAGTGTGCCTTGACCATTTACCACAAGCTTTTCATGTTCACAGCAGGTGTTAATCACTTTCCCATAGGGAGTGCTGTAAGTACTTCCATATAAATATTTCAATCTGTATTTTCAGAAGAAAGCAGAAGGATCTTTAAAGGAGCTTCATCATTTCACACAAGAAAAATAATTTCAGCTCTTTTGAGGAAGGGTATTTTAGCACTGAAGTTTTAAACTAGGAAAACCATGGTAGATAAAAGATCCAGTACTAAGACACTAATTCTCGGTGTATATGTAAACTGCTGGGTGGAACCCTGTCTCTCAGTATCTCCCACTGAAGATCCTGTATTATACAACTGGTCCAAGTTTGACAAGTAACATTCTGGACAGACTCTAAGAAATCAGTATTAAAAATAAAAGCCTAATTACTGCAAGCTTTCTGTTGATGTTTGCCAAAATGTCCTCTATTAACTCTATATTGGGAAAAATGTCCCTAAAGCTGGTACATAACACATCTCCTACCAGACTGTGATGAATACAATAAGAAGCTGCAGTAAGAAAAATGAGATTGTCTGGAAATCACACATAGTTTTGCAGCAACTCCTTTGTACAGCAACTAAATGTTAATGTTTCGAGAAGCACTAGTGAAGAATAGTCAACTGCATCAAGTGTGATGTTTTATGAGACAACATCACCCATTACAAATGAGAGCAGTTCTGGTGGTTTATCACTGTCTCTAAGCAGGCTGTCACTACAAGTACCATACCCAGCATGGGAGACAGCACATTATTGTCTTCACTTCCTGAGTTTAAAAAGACGTCGAGTGCTTCCTGGTCAGACATGTCCATTAGGTCCATCTGCTCCAGCATGTCCACATTCACCTCCATGGAAGACATGCTTCCAATTGGTTCTGCAGGAGAAACAGTGCAATGAGCAAAATGACAATCAGCTACACAAGGTTTTTACCTACGAAGGCTCCAGAGGCTGCTCTAAGTGTCTGCAGTAGCAATAATTAAACTCAGAATGCAAGGAACCCACCCACAGGAGCTGCTCAGCAGCAACCTCAGCCCAAATCCAAGAGCACTCTGTGCAATCTTTGTTGTGAAACTAACATCCATTACTGCTTTTGTAAACCAAAACATTTTTAGCAGCAGTATTTATAGCAAAAATCTTCTCATAAGTAAGCTGAGATGGGACTCAGGCGCAAAGATTGAAACTTTCCATTTTGGAACACTCCTTTTCAATTTTTCCAACCAAAAATCTTTTTAGAGAAAAGCACATTTAAGGACACAGCCACTAAATGTCAACACACAAGGGATATAGAAATTCAGAAACTAGGATTAATGTTAAGAGAGAGGAGCTGCTCTTCTTCTCTCAGTTAATCTAAGAAATTACAATAGTCTGTAAAACCCAAGCTCATGCCCAGTATCTTCACTCAGCATGGGTATTTCACATCATTAATTACTCAAGCACATCACTTATTACTGTCAATACAGTACTGACAATTTGCAAAGGAAGTAAATACTTGGATGAGCATCTTCCTTGAACAGCAAAACATGCAAACAGGAAACAATCAGTTCAGGCCCACTCAAATTTAAGTCCAGTTGCTGCATAAATTCAAATTATTACAATGAGCAGTTTAGTTGTTTATCTCAATTTAACAATAACAGCCTTCATAGGTGAACTGAGATGAAATTCTATACTTTAGGAGATTTTTTTTTTTTCAAATATGCTATAGCTTTGCAGTTTTATATATGCTGCAGGTCCAAATCGTTGATACACTTCAATTCCGTATTATCCTAAAAAGCTGAAGTTCCAAATGTTAGGCAGCCTAACACTAACAGAGCTGTGTTAGCTCTGTCCAGCATCAGCCCATGACAATGTCCACTTTTAGTCTAAAAGGTAACGTATCACAGAAAGCAGGAGACTCAAACTCAGTTCCTCCCCTGACTATGAATTTAGGTATACATAACCCACCTCTCCTTAGCCACCCATGCAGAGCATCTTGCAGATGAGTATTTATAGCACTCATGCAGAGAAATGGAAATCTTGGATTGTATTCCCCATTCTGACATTACAAATGATAGCAGAACTGCACTTGGAGCAGGGACAGAATATCTACATTTTTTTCCTGCCACATGAATGCATAATTTCCCACTGGCTTCCTTACTGCTCCAGCAATCCCTTCATTTTGGCCTAACAGATGGAAACCTCCCACAGAATTCCCTGGCATTCTTGTGCTTTAACCAGTCTGGAGATGCCAGATTTGTGTAATTTCATAATAAGGAGAGCATTTAATGTGACCTCCAGTGTCCTAATTACACCCAGTGGGAATAACTACCACCTGGGAACTGCTCCGAAATGCTACACTGAGCTTTCCTCTACACTTTGCAAAGTTTTCTGAGGCATCTCCTTGCCAAATGACAATCCTAGGCTTTGGAACTCCAGTGGACAAAGCAGCTGCCTCCATCCATACTTTTACACAGATGCATTCTTAAGCTGCAGAGAAAAACGCTGTTCCAGATGTAGTTCAGTGCTCCCCATCTCCTCAAACAATGAGCAGAGCCTGACTAATCTTCTAAGGTATCCAATACCCCTGGGACACAAAGTTTGTTTAAAAGGCTTATCTGAAGTTCCAGTGCCACTGAGGAAGAATTTAGACATTTTTGCTGTGC
Organism: Sialia sialis; assembly: GCA_009812075.1. Lineage (NCBI taxonomy): Eukaryota > Metazoa > Chordata > Aves > Passeriformes > Turdidae > Sialia > Sialia sialis. The sequence continues at coordinate 89,341,422 of VRYO01001463.1, read as the reverse complement.
TTCCTCTGTAAGCACTGCTGGCTCTGCCTCCTCAACAATGCTCTCCAAGTTGGGAGTTTGTGCAAAAGGTATTTTACAACTTGCCTCTTCTCTCTGCTATCTGCAAGTATCCTGTGGAAAGGTATTGCTCCATGTCCTGCTGGAAGGCTTCTTCAAAGAACTTCTGGCGCTCCTTTAGCTTCATCTGCTGGGTATGCTCCATGTCCAAAACCTTCTGTGCATGTTCAGCATCGAGTTCAGCTGAGCATAAAACAGACAAATCAAATATTGCAGGTGTCTCCCTCTACTCTCAGAATTTAAAACCTACAGAACCACTTCAATAAATTCTGACAGACTGTTAACACAGCCTGTAATAAAAAGAGGTCTCTGTGCTTTGCAAGTGTGCTTTAAACCAGGGTAGGAATACCATATTAGGCAGCATAACCTTCACATTAAAGTGATATCATAACTATTTCTCTTGAGGCAAGATGCAAATTTCCTGAGCTGTACAAACAGGAACACCTGAGAGCACCGTCCATCAACAACTGGTATTTCAGAATTCTGCCAAAAAACCCTCAGGGAATGATGCTTCTGCAGTCATGTGTACCTAATGCACACAAAAGCATAAATGTATGCCTTTCAAATGTAACTTTATATTTTAAATTTTTAATATTGCTGCACATTCCCTCCACAATGCAAGATACATGTATGTACTTACATGCACTTACATATAAATACCCATACATAACATATGTGTGTGCATGTGTGCCTGAGAGTCCAGCTTTGCCAGCCTCCAGACAGAATGGAAAAATTCCTTGAAGAATCCTACATGTATGTGCAGCAAAGGAAATATCAGACAGAATTAGGAAATGTTAGACAGAATATCCTTAGAGGAACTCTCTCCCCTCTGTTTTGCTCTACACTGGACAGAGGAGAAAAGAATGACGCTGTTTATTGCAGAATAACATCCTCTAGAATAAAAAGATGTAGTTGTTATTGAATTACTAACTGCAGCCAGCCTGTTAGAATATGCTTCAGAAAAATTGCTTTTTATGAGGAATATATAACCTGGAACCCTTTTCCCAGAGTCCCCTGCTCCCTTTTCCGGTCTCATGGGCACTCTGCTTACAATAAAAAAGGAATTTTTCAGCTGAGCTACCGATGGAAGGGATGGGAGTGGCGAGAAGTGCTGCTGGTCTGGTCTGTTCTGCCCATTAGGGAAAAGTCCAACAAATACCACTGGGTGAAAAATGTCCAAGCTTTCACATGCCAGACAGATACACCTGGAATATGGCATCCACATAAGGTTTTCTAAGACAAGAACTGTCAGTCTTCCAGGAAAAATGTTATGTTAATGTTATTCTATAACACGAACATTCATTAAAAGCATTTACTATGATGGAGATTATTGCCCAAATGCAGAACATGTTTTATTAAACCAGGCAAAACATCAGAGAGCAGTTAATTCACTCTGTTGCCCGCATCAAGGTCACAGATCATACACAGAAGCAACTGAACTGTGGTAGATGCCCAAAGAAGCCAGGAAACTGGACTGACACACCAGATATTCATTAAAATATCAGTAAATAAGCAGAAATCTCTTTCTTAAAGGAGATTTCAGAAGTAAAACATCAGTGTATAAAAAGGAAAGCATCTTCCCTGAAGGCAACATGTCTTTATTACCAATTACACTGTGGTGTACGATGACTCTGTATCCCCTGGAGCAGCTCCTTTACTGCAGTCCTGGATGATGAGCAATTATTAATAACATTGTCTATGATGCAGAAATGCTATTCAATTTTAATAATAAAAGCCAGCGGCTCTCACTGACAATGGGAATTTTCTGTCTCTCTCATAATATATTCTGACAGTTTTGCACTTTAGATTGGTAATTCAGGATATTTTTAACCCAAACCAGAGATGGCATCCAAGTGACATGAGACTGATACAATCTCTTTCTTGACATTGAGCTCTTTGTTTTTAACTTTTGCCTAAAATGTCCTGTAAACTGTTGAAATCGTCACTGGTCAGAGCTGAATGGCAACAGCTGCCTCCTGTGCTGACATGTTCCACAGGAAACTGCAAATATGTGAGCTGAAGAGCTGTCATGGACTTGTTCTCCAGAGTCAGGCGAAGAGTTAACATCTAGAACATTGCTGCATGATTTCACACCCTGCCAGGTGTAGTAAGAGGTGCCTGGCTAAGCAAAATCAAACTGCTGCGTTTGAGGTTTCTGTTTGTTGTCAGAAATGCTAAGGATGGGAGGTGAAGCCAACAGTCAAACATGAAAGCAAAGAACAGGTGTATTGTTTCTTTCAGAAAGAGAGCTACTTAGAATTACATTTTCACTAAGCCAAGTGTAGTTTATAAAACACTGAATAGAGACAGAACCAATGGAGTTCCAAGAAAGACAAAAGTATCATCCATATGCCATCATACACTGCTCATATGACTTCTTCCCAGGATGCAAACTGACACTTGGCACACTTAAAAAACTACTATATTTTATCTTTCACCCTAAAATTGTACTTTTCCATTAGCAATGGCACCTATTTCTTTATCCCACTGCTGCGCATATAAAAGAAAAGAAAGACAGACTACACAGCAAATGCTAATGCACAATTAGATGCAGACATACATGAGTTGCCACAAGAACCCAAATAAAAGATGACTAATTCCCTACCAGCTATGACTTTTAAGAGACACTAAAAGCAGGCAGCTTTTTTCCTAAAAAAATGAACACTCGAGTGCTGAGGCACAGCCTTCTGGAACAGCTCCACAGCTCACCCTGCTCGCCTCAGGGTACAACCCACCTGTGGTTGACCTGCCTAACTCCCCTGCCCCATATCTTCAGCGTTTGAACCAGATACCAGGAGAATCCAAACTCCAAAGGGACAAATGGCAATAGCTTGTAACTCTACACCTCAAATGTAGAGGACACCATTTCCTGATAGCACTCCTAGGCCTGGCTGACACTTCCTACAAATTAAAATTCTGCTGCAGCACCTGAAGTTTCTACCCAACCAGCAAAGTGATTATTTTAGGCTTTAATCGAAAACGTTTTCTAGCTATGCACAACAAATTTCTCAAATAAGTTGTAAGAATGACTAAAAAATAAATTTTAAAAAATCAGCATCTGAAAACACTGGCTAAACACATGGCTAGCATATCCCTTAGAGCCTACATGAAAGATGTCAAGTTGTCATGGATGGGGGCTTTTTGGTGCATTCATACACATCCAGTTTACTTCCCTTCAATTAATTTTATTATGTAACTTTATATCTCATGTGAAGCAGAACCCATAAATGCATCTGGTCTAAAGAGAGAAAGACACAGAGAATACAAAAAAAGCTTTTTTCCCTCCCTCTACAGTTCATTTGCTTTTCGTAAACTCATCCAGCCAGACCATAAAATGTGCATGCACACATTCTTTGGGGGGTTTTTTGCTTTTGCTACAGATATCAAAGTTTCAAGCAGCCCTTCACTGAACTCACTGCTGTTTTTTGATGTTCTTCCTGTGCTAGAAGAGCTTGAAATGGGACACAGCATGAAGACATGGTGGGTAGAGGATAATCCCTTCCCTTGAACTCCTGGTCATGTTCCCATTGGCATGGTCCAGCACACTATGGCCTTCCCTGCTGCCAGATGTGTTGCAGGCTGGTACCCGGCTCGCTGTCCACAGGACCCCCAGGGCTCTTCCACTGAGCTGGGGTCATCTCCAAGCTTGGAGCCAGAGCCTCCATCTCCTTGTCTGGGACAGAGCTGTGGCTTCTGGTCCCAGCCCCCAGGTAGGGAATGACCCACAAAGCACTAGCTTCCCACCCAGCGGGTCATTTCTCCACCTTGCTGCCCATCCATCCAGACTGGAGCATCATCACTGGGCTGCTGGAACACCCTGTGAGACTGTCAATACCTATCAGTAGGCTGGCTACTCACTGAACAAGCAAAATCCTTCGAAAATCAGAACAGTGAAATCATAAAAGGAGACAATGGAAGGCAGACAGCCAAGCAGCTTTTCGAGTGCATTATGACTTAGCAACTTATACTGCAAACTGGGAGTGCTTCAAAGGATGCAGTTTCCATCAAAAATGTTTAAATTATTCTTGGCAGAATTTAGAATACACATTGATGCTATAAGGGGGGACGTGCAAAGCACTCTTGCACTCTAGTTTGCTGACAAGTGGGGAGAGTGTGTTGGCAAAACTCAGGGGAATAAAAAGCAGAATAAGCAATCTAGGTGCACAGTCGTTCTTCCACAGAAGAGTGAAAGGGAAACACATGAAAACTACAAGTCCTAAGTGTTTTTAAACTCTTATTTAACAGTTTATTTACAATTTGTTTTCACTAAAGATATATTCAAATAATTACAACTTAAAAAATGAAGTCCTGATTCACTAGAATGTAAAGACAGGATTTCACTCAATGACAGAAAGATCATTGAAAAAATAAACACTCTTCCAAATGAGATTTACTGACTGCCAACTCTCAAAAGCCTAATTTCATGAAGAAATGGTTAAATTCATCAAAAGAATCAGTCATTTAAAATCCTGTATGTACTTCTTGATAATACCTAACTAGGGTTTTTATAGATTGCATCTGAATATGAAAACTCCAAGTAGCCCACAAACAACCTACTCAAGAAGTAAAACAGAGGTTTTACCATTGCAGAGAGATTATTTTTAGCATTTCTCAGCAAGCAGTTTCAACAAGTTGGCTTACCTTAAAAATTTTCTTTAAACAAAGCAAAAAAAATCTTACTTGAAATCCTTGGGATATAAAGGAGAAGCTTAAGTAAATATCAGAACAAATCACAGAAATAGGTGCCTGTGTACACCAGGATTCCAGTTACTAACACAGCACCTGGAGGAAGAGGCAGCTTCCCACCACTGTGACAGGAAACAGCTTGGGAAAAGGTTTCCACTGAACTCCAAACTTTATCTGGCTACCAGGAAATCATCACAGTTAAGAAACACTAAAAATATGCTCCGCCAAAGAGCAAATGCGCAAATTGACTTCTAAAAATGTAAATACATCTAGGATTAAAAAAATAAAAAATTTAAATCACATTTGTGATTAAAAATATGCCAGCCCGAGAAGACTTCTCTGCAAGGTGGCCCACAGCATCATAATGGATTCTTATTTTAGAACTTGATTTGCTGTGGTTCAGAAACAGCTAAAATGCTTTTTGTCCAGTTCACTTGTCACCAAAATCATCCCAAAACTTGAGCGTATTTGCCTACATCTCAATTTTCAAAGAAAATTAGGAGCAGGCACATTTCTATGCCTGCAAATGTGGTTAAGCAGGAATGACTTTAGAATTGTTTTAATTCATTTTAACTATAGTCAAAATCACCAGAGATATACTGTTCTACAGCCGGTTAAGGGTGGGGTTTTTCCACACTTCATGTCATGTAAAGCATGGAAATGTTACAGCAAAAGTTTGGAGGGGGATTCTCTCCTTCAGGCATATGCCTGACTAATCCTGGGTCAACAAATTTGCAATCCACCATCTTACATTTTTCTGGTTCAATGTCCTTTATAGTCATTGGTGTACAGTGACAATATGTGACTTTCTGGAAGACAGAATTTAGCAATGTGACTTCAGTGGGATGTGAGTACCACAAGCCTTTCTCAGCTTACACCAGGACAGGCTCTGTTAGCAAGAGGGTCTTCTACCTCCCTGATTTATCCTTTAGTCATATTCCTACCCAAGAGAATAGAAAGTGACTTGCAAGGGAAGGAGGGAAGGATAACATTAAGCTGAACCTCCTTAGTGCAGAAAGTAACAAAAAAACCAAACCAAAAGCAAGCATCTGAGTTCACACACTTGTTTCCTGCCTCCCTATAAATCCAGCATCTAAAGTATGTAAGAACAATAATTCGGTTAGTGAGCTGCAAAATATGTATCTACACTACAAATAAATCTGACAATGTCACATGCACCTTCAGTACACTTCTTTGAGAAGATGATCTGGCTTTGAAATTTAGCCACACGCTGTTGAAAAATCCCACTATGACAGAAATTGTACCTGAAAACAGATCAAATGATTCAGCACAATTCTACTGTCATGAAATGCAGTATTTAATGCATATGCTCTCCAATTACTGTTTTTTTCAGCCTTACCTCAAAAATACTAACTTTCAAATGGAAAAATTAATCAATAGCAAATCTAAACCCAAAGTACTTAAAATACAAACCACAGCACTGCAATATTCTCTCCGTCTTTCCAAAGGTTCATGAAACTGCCCCAAGTTAGATTAATAACATCCCATCGTCCAAGTACAAATTGATCTATCGAACAATTTAATGACTATTTTCCATTCCAAAAAGATAACCACTCTTGCTTTGGAATTAGAAGGCTTTCAAAGACATGCAAGTAGCTTCTGCTAGTACAAGAGTAGTGCCAATCTTAACCTTTGCACAGCTGTGAGCTGCTTGCCTTAGATCAAATTATGTGCATGTGCAGACACGTAAATTAATGATGAGATACTGTTCTGCTGTCACAACACATTGTGCACAGGTTGAAAACACGGGTTCCACGACATGGCAAATCAGTTGGCAGGTATCAGCTTTTACTTGTCCTTAAGAGTAACACCCAGCTCCAAACTCCTACTGCAGTGGAACTACTCTTCACCAAAACTATAACCATTGTGGGCACAAAGAACACCACCATTCATTGCTGAACTAAATCTTGCCTCAAAAAGGCAATTTCCTAATAACTAAAACAAGTAAGGGTTTCACTCCATAAACTGCTGTCAGAATAAGCAGTTTTCTAACTGAACATGCAATTTCTGCCTCTCTCTTTGAAGGGAAAGAGGGAGGGGTAGATTCTATCCAACAGTCCCAGAGACCTTCAGAGCCAAAAAGAACGAGCTGCAGATTTATAGCCTCATTAAAGTTCAGTCTAAATATTTTAGACCTGAGGAGGGATTTTGGAAGACATATTTTAATATGTCTTAGGTTAACATGACCAGTAACTGCTAAATCAGAACAGTGAAAAAAAAAAAAAACAACCTACCTTTTACAAAACAATCATGTAACTAGTTGAAAGAGAATTTGATTTTTTCACATGCTTGGTAAAGCATTCCATATTTATTGCATAGACTATATTTGGTAACAGATGATAGAAACATATCACAGAATCGTAAGAGTGAATTCTAGATAAAATGATTGCACTGGAAGGGATCTCAGACATCATCTAGCTCCAACCCTCTGCCATGACCTTCCACTAGACCAGCTTACTCAGAGCTCCATCCAACCTGGCCTTGAACACTTCCAAGGAATACGCATTTGCAACTTCCCTGGGAAACTTTTTCCAGTGACTCACCACCCTTGCAGGAAAGAATCTCTCCCTAAAATCAACAAACCTAAGCCTACTCTCTCTCAGTGTGAATCCACTGCTCCTTGTCCTGTCACTACATACTATCATAAAAAGTCACCCCTCATCTTTCTCACCTCATCCTTCCTGTAGGCTCTCTCCAGGTACTGGAAGGCCACAATGAGGTCACCCAAAAAGCCTTTTGTTTTACAGGCTGAACAATCCTAATTCTATCTGTCTTTCCTAGTAGGGGAGGTGTTCCATCCCTCTAATCCTGGTGGCCTCCTCTGGACTTGCAATTTTTTGTTTCTTTCTTTCTTTCTAATTTAAGCTAATTAACAGGCAAGAATCTGTACAACTTAAGTATTCATGTAGTCAGAACTGCAGGACCACCAGTGAAATAACATTCCCACAGGTAGAAGAAGCCTTATTTGTTTATGCCAAAAATTTCATATATAGAAATATTTTTAAAAGACCATAAGCCAATCATTAGTAGCACACACAACACGCTTGAAATATTTATTTTTCCTGACAACACAGTCTATTTCTTATTCAATTTCTGTCAAAACAATTTCTCCAATGCAAAAAAACCCCTGCTATTCACTCATGCAATTAATGCTGATATTATTTCTTAGAAAAAGAACCATTAGATTACAAATCTAGTCCAGTTCAACACTGTTTTGTTAATGTCCCCAATGAATCACACTACAGATTTTCTTTAGAAATCCTAGTGATGAGCAAACACTTTTGTTTGATATCATTAGTGAAACAATATCTGAAACAGCATTTCCTCTAACAAACCCGCATCCAGGAGCATCCAAACACGAGGGGACTGATTTGCTAACAGACAGCTATTAGAGATGTGTTACCAGCTGAGGAATTTTAAAATACATGCAGCCCTCCATGTTCATTGCACACAGAGTATGATTTGTGACAGACCAGATTGTTTTAAAAATCCATATTTATTCTCAAATGCAAAGCAAAGATGCCATCATTCTTTTTAAAAAAGGAACACATACCCATGCTATTTGCTAGTAAAGCCAATTTGCAATTAGCAATGAATGGCATGTCTTTCCCATACTTTTTATAACACGGTAAGATAGATCTCTTCAAGCTGTATTATAATAGTCTCTTATAAAAGTATTTTTCAATTAATGGGTTGCTTTTAAATTCAGCCAATTAGACAGTAACAATTATACAGGCACAATAAAAGGAAGACAACAAAACCAAAAATTGTACTACATTTCAAACAGAACAATCTGGCTGCACATAAAGCCATTTTTCCAGAATATATGACTATATTTTCGCAGTTAAAATACCTCATTTTCTGCTATGGAAAGGCATTATATAGCAAAAAACAGGGCATCTGATGCTAAGTGCAGAAATATACACAGTGTGCTTTTTCCACTGAACATTTTTATCTTTGAAATTAAAATGTGAAAAACAGTTTAGTTAGCACATGGGCTGTGATTCAGAAGTAAGGCAATATTCAGTATGTCAGTTCTAAAGAAAGGACATTGAGTTTTAAATTTTTAATGAAACCTTTTAAGCTTTCTCCCATGCATCTAGTTTTCATATACTCACAGCCCATTCCACTTGCTTCTTCATTTTTTACAGAATATTAAATGGTCTATAGCTCACAAATAACAGACCATAACCAAAAAAGCAGTCCTGACATAACTCCCAACTTGAAAAATATTAGCTGTCATTAAATAGGTCAATTAAAAGAATAAAATTCTTTTGATAAACTTGAAAAATATTTGAGATAAATCTTTTGAAGGGGGGGAAAAAAAGTCTTTAAAGATGATCTGCTCCCACTGGGCCTGCTGACTTACTTCTGTGCCATCTTCCAAACTATTCAAAGTTGCAACACTGAAGGTAGACTAAAGGTCATCTTTATCTACAGTGTCAAAGCACTTCCATATTTTTACTGCCAATTCAGAACAGTTTCTGTAACTTTGACATGTCTAAAAGATTTCTAAAGGATTTAAGGACAAACCTTGAGGAGCAAACCATACAACATGGGTACATGGGAAGAAAACCAAAATCCTTCCTTCTTCACAGTCTAAATTATGACAGGAAAGTGTATGGCTGGGTTCGCTTTCTTCTTCTGTTCAACCCTGAGGAATGTCTCATACTCTAAATCTCCCAGGATTTCATGTGGTAGCCAACATTTGCTACTAATAAAAAGGGAAGCTACCAGGTCTTAAAATATCAGTAGTTTTCAAATTTTAACTCTGACACGCAAGTTTTACCATGCTTTGTCTTGAAAGACAACCAGACTATACTAGAGCATCTATGCTGGCAAAGTCAAGACAGACCACCACTCAACCAAACAATAAACCTGATTTTTTGGTACTAGATCTAACTGGCTCTGCCACACCAAAGAAGCACTGGTGGCTGGGAACAAAAACAATTCTTCTAGACCCAACAGTTCCAAAAAAGAAGCCCTTCTGGAGGCATGTGTTTGTTTGAGTTTTTATGGAGGATCAGCCATCATCTGTCCCCCTGAAGCTGGCACAGAACTGACACAGTGTAAAACCAACAGCCACCACATTGCCCAGTCCAGCTAAAGCTGCAACAGCAACTATGTTCACTCAAAACTATTTTTGCTGTTTAGTCATTAATTCATTAATGGCAGCATTAGGCACGAATTATTAGTGTCATTTTGAACTAGTGCTTATTCTGGTTTAGCTTGCAATAACAGATAAATTTATTATAAAATTTACTATTCAAATCAAACTGATATAAACAATGACATCATTGATATTTCAAGCACTGCAGTAGGCTGGTTCAAAGGTAGCACAAAAACCAGCAGGTCTTTTCTCATGTGCACCATATCCAAGATCTTAACATCATTAGGCAAACAGATTATTTTAAATTAAAAATTTGATACAAACAAATTAACAGACTAATGGAAATAATCAGTGTAATTTATTAGCATTAAATACATCTTAACAAGTTCCACAAGTTAACATAACTAACCAGGTCACCTGTACCCTCAAAGAAAGAGTACAGTAGTTTCACGATTATAAACCGCACCTGAATATAAGCCGCAC
>VRYO01001463.1:89306892-89330065 GCA_009812075.1 Sialia sialis | reverse complement strand
AAGACTTTTGTCTTATCTGATATTCAGTTTTACACCTGCTTTTCTTTGGGATGAATTGTTACCACTAAAACAGAACAAAAATTCCTAGGTCTCTCAGTTGCTTAACTCAACACCTCAATGAATATATGCAGCAAAAGAGAGACACACCCTTGCAGCAAGGGAGAGGGTGGAGCAGATGGGTGATGTGACTGATGCTTCAGTGGAGCAGTATAGATAAGAAATATGAAAAGAGATACAAAGGAAGGGAAATGAGGATGGGGCAGAGGGAGAGAGGAATGGCAATTGACAGACTGCCCAAAAGAGATACCAAATGAGATAGGACCTTCATCCTGGATTTCTCCAGCCTGGTAGAGGTTAAACAAGTTGTGGGGAGGAAAACAATACTAACTGGGAAGAAGAAATTTAAAACAGAAGCACAGAAGGCTTTGCCTTATTGAAACCAAACACCACAAACAAAAAGCCACTACAATAAAATTGGCCCTACTGAAGCTACTCTGACAGCAAAATCCCAAGAGGCTGCAAGAAACAATTGCATTTGAATGAGGAAGCACATCCTGCTTTGTGACCATCAGTGACTATGCCTACAGTGAAAACGACCTGACAGATGACACCTAGGATACAGTATCTTCTTTGAGCAAAGAAAATCCATGTGAAGGATGTACAGACATCAAAGTGACAGTGAGGACTGAATAAAAAGCAGAAAATCAGGAAGCTGATAAAAGCACTTACAAGGGGGAAGGGAAAAAAGAAGGGGGCTGACTGAAGAAGGAAGTCAGTGTAAGTAGGACTGTGAAACCTGTAAAATACACTTCCTATGAGATGATCCTTTTCAACATACACAGCTGTATGAAATCTCTCTCTCAGCTTTTCTTTCCACCAACTTCTTTTTTTCCCCAGCACAGGGACGCCACACAAGTCTCCAACATCTCCTGCCACACCTTGGAACAGCAAGCACTGACTTGTGCCTGTGCTGAAATACAGTATGAAACGAGGAATTAATTTCTGCAACATCTGCATCAATCAATTTGTAAGCACCTTAAAAACATTCACCTTTAGCCCAACTAAAAATGCAGAACACTTAATTTATAATATTTTCCTTAACTCCTGAATACATGTAAGGCCTTGCTAACCTAATTTTTGATTTTTTTTCTTCAGAGTAATTTAGCACTAATTAGTCACAAGTACTTTGAACCTCACAAAATGCATGCACATTTCCTCCACAGGGCAAACATGCAGCTAATGTCTGAAAAAGTCAAATTTCCTAACTCTCGCTCTCTTTCTCAAAACAGCAGCTCTCTACTAGGTGTCATTCTCTATAGCAACAAAAATCACACTTTTTATCTCTAGAACAGATTATAGCCAGCCATACCTGGACCCATTCAAGGACCCCCTACTGCACAGTGATTCTAAAACAGGAAGCGATAATGTAAATTTTTGAAGCATTAGGATAAACTATAAGGAGAAGTTTAATGATCCTACTCAGTGTCCAATTTTTCCTCCTTCACATCTAAACTTGAGTAGCGTGCTGCTTGAAATCTGAGTATCAACTAATTTTAGAAAAGGGTATAATTAGAACATAATTTGACCTTTATTAAGTATGAATTATTTGTTCACAACACATTTGGCATGACAGTGGGAAAACATTGCCTTCGGGCCACCATTAGATCTGCCCTGTTTCCTTTTCTTTCTTCCTTCCTGTCTTCCTACATCTGCTTTGTCAGCCCCAACAGTGTCCAACTTCCATGGCAAAAGAGATTTGCTGCCTCCTTTTAGAGCAACCAAAAGTATTTTTATTGGTTCCTAACGCAGAAATAAAATTACAAATTTTAAGATCTAAGCTTTTAACCGCTTTAGGCAGAATACTTCTCACCTCTTACTGCTGCTGTAGATTACAACAGATGACACCACATTCGATTTCACTGGCTTTATGCAGGGAAAATTTTGTTCACAGTCATGAAGACCAAAATTTATTTTTTAAGTAAATGATAATGTTTAATCGAAGTGGGTTACAAACAATATCAGAAGGTCTAAACATTTGATGCCAAGAGACTTTAGAATGACTTTTAAAACACAAATGAGATGGGCAAAGTGGGATAAGTGAAGAGAATTTAAAGAAAATACTCCCCACAAGACTAACACCAAAACTATCTAATCTGTCCTGGGGCTTGGATAACAACAAAACCAGTGGAACATGACAAAGACTGCAAGATTTTCCAAGACCAGGGACAAACACAGCAGGGACAGCATCTAGCAAATCAACTCAATATCAGTTCCTAAACATACCTGAAATTATAAACAAAGGTTAAGATGGGGGTGGGAATGAACCAAGAACATTCCTGTTTCTTGGAACACATTTTCTCTCTAGGATGGAATGAATACTAAACCAAGGTGTTCAGCAAGCACTGAATTTCAGCCTATTGTTGTTCTCTCATAAACTATTAAATCTGTTTCTAATAGTGACTATCCAAGGCTAATGAGAACTGAAGCATGCATAAGGAATCAAAGTAACATCATTATTATAATTTCATGCTCTATAAAACTGTAGACATTTGGTTAAAAAGCCTCCTATTTTGAAACATCCTTGCTGATATTATTAATTCTAAATTATTTTTCATCTGTGGCTTATCTATTAAACAAGTTCCCTTGACAATACATGTGTTTCTATATATATCAAACAGTGGCTGCAGAGACAGATATAACCATAACAAGCTTAAAATCTTGGTCAAGAAGAAAGCACTGACACTTGATAACATATCAATACTGTATTTTTGAAATAAGACTGGTAAATACAAAATCATAGAATTGCTAAGGTTCAAGAAGACCTCTAAGATCCTCCCATCCAATCATCAACCCAGCACTACTACCATGTATACCCCTAATCCAAATCCTCCAGTACCATATCCATGTTTTTGAGTGCTTCCAGGGATGAATTCACAAATATGTGGAAGATGACTCAACCATTTTCCTGGGCAGTCTGTCTCAATGCTTGACAACCCTTTCCACAGAGAAACTTCTCCTAACATCCAATTTAAATCTCCCCTGGTGCAACTTGAGACCATTTCCTTATCTCTTGTCACTTGTTACCTGGCAGTAGAAACTGACTCCCACCTCACCACAACCTCCTTTCAGGCAGTTGTGGGGAGCAATAAGATTCCCCCAACCCTCCTCTTCCCCAGGCTAAATACAAATGCATTGTACCCAATATATTACAAATAATTTCATATATGAACATATGAAGTATTAAAGGGCTAGAATAAATTGCATTTTAAAGAAGTTTGCAAGGCAGCAGTTTCCACTCACTATTCAAAATAGGTCAGACATTACATACTTGCATACTGCTATTAAAATCATCCATTTTTAAAAGTGAAAACAGTAATCACATCAGCAGCTATTAAAGTCTGATGGCCTGCTTTTTCTAACACCTGTCTAATGCTTTCTAAATAGCAAACTGAATAAGGATACTCAGCCTAGGGAAAAAAACCATAATAAAAAGACTGGAAGAGATTTATTCTATAAGCATGTATATAGAAAATAAAGCAAGAAATGTTATTCTTAAATCCACAAGTTAAAATGAAGAACATAAATTTACAGTGAGGCAGCCCATAATAATACAGGTCGCATCTGATGATTTTCTGTTTGGAAAGACCCCATTTCAAAGTCTCATTCACATTCGACTTTAACTTCTGTTTTAAATATTCTTTTAAAGTTCTAAATAGTCAACCATATTTAACCCTTCACTTTTATTAACCTATAGGAACAGATCTGACAGATTTGAGAACAAGGCAGCAGCCAACTAGTTAAATCAGCAGTACTGGAAGCATAATGTGCACCCACTGAGTCACCAAGTTTATATAAACTGACACAGCAAATTAATGCCACTGCTTCCCTGCCTCCCAAAATACAAACCACTCAGCTACTCAGCCATTACAAATGGTATCTGTGATTCAGTGCTAGCAGAACAACTGTCAGAGCCCAGAAACTGAGCTACCTGCTCATTCAAGAAGAGGTCAGCTCCAACAGGTGTCAACCACAAGGACGTGCCATTGGCACCTGCACTACCTCTACTTCACCTATCTGAGGATGAATGCACAAGTCCAGCCTTCGCTCCAGAATATTTGTGGAGTAATGAAAGTCCTGTAGGAAATCAGTTCTCAGGTGCTTCACAGACTGGATTGCACCTACCTAAGAGGTAACAAGGTGAAAGGACACTATGAAGTAGCTCAGCTATGAAATATGGAAGATCTATGATTAGAAGTACTCTGAAAAATACTTCTCTAGACACACACACTGACTTGCAGAATTTAAGTGTCTGTATGAACTTGGAGCCTCCTGAAATGTAAGACTCTCTTAAGAGAAACAAAATACTTCTTCAACATAGCCTTAAAAAAGTCATAGCACAAAGAATTCTTAAAATAGAAGCTTGCAAAGTGCATTATATTGTCAGAGCAAATCTGTCTCCATCCCACCAGAGATGCTGGTGCGGTGATCCGCATGTAACTCCACCTATCTTTTAAGGCAAAAACTGTCCTAGTACCACCGCTTGTGGGCTTTAATGCAAAGTTCTGGCAATCATCCAGGACTCCAGAAGGAAGGGAATGCCGCTTTTCAAATCTTCTTCTTAGGTCGTGACATAAGAGATCACACTGATGGCCACTAATGCTGCATTTATAAATGCAGAGGGAAGTCAGCAACTTGTACTTAAAGAAAAAAGGAAGGTGCTTCTAATAAAAATTCTACATTGTACAAAAATTTCATGCTTACACAAATAACCTAACACTTTCCAGAGCTCAGACAACATAAACCAGAAAATATCATGTGCTATATGGAATTGAAAAACAAGGGTGAACCAGTGTATTTCTTGTCCATGCCAAATAGGCAATCCTAACAGTGATGTTTTTAAACTGAAGTTTTAAAAGAAATGAAGAAAAGCCCAAACATTTTAATCAAATTTTATCCTGTCCCCTATGCTTAGAACATGAAAAGGTGTGTGTGTTCATCACTGAAATGACCAGACTAAGTTTGAGATCAGCTCACTTTTAATGCTACTAAGTGGTATTTGGAGCTCTTATCTGCTGTGAAGAAATCCCAATTGTTTTGGTGCATGAGATGTGGTTAAGTCTTCAGGCAATTACAAAATCAAAAACCTTCCCCACACTTTTCTCAGAGTTGTCCTCTTAAGCAAAGTTAATGATTCCATACAATTTTTTTGCTTTATACAGAACTCTCTACAGAAACCTTTGCCAGCAAGACAGATGCCATATTGCCTTCTATATCAAAATAGCAACTAAGAATGATAAGTGAGGACATCACTGGAACATGGATCCAATTAGCAGAATATGGCAAAATTGACATTTATATAACAAAGTTTCAGGTTAGTCATCGATGACTAAATTTATACCACAGAGCTATTAATTCTCACCCTCTGCAGACAGAAGAGCAGCAGATTACAAGAATCAGAAAACCAATAGATTTTTTTTCCCAACAGACTTCAGCAGAATCACAGGATGGTTGGGATTGGAAGGGACCTCTGGAGATCCTCTGGTCCAACCCTTTGCCAAGGTGGGGTCACTGAGAGCAGGTGACACAGGATCATGTCCTGGTGGTTTTGGAATGTCTCCAGAGAGGGAGACCACAACCGCCCTGGGCAGCCTGCTCCAGTGCTCTGCCACCCTCAGTGTAAAGAAGTTCTTCCTCATGTTGAATTGGAACTTCTCATGTTTCATTTATGGCCATTGCTCCTCATCCTGTCACCAGGCACCACTGATAACAGTCTGTCACCATCCTCTTGGAACCTGCCTTTGAGATATTTTTATGCATTAATGAAATCCCCTCTCAGACTTCTCCAGACTAAACAGGCCCAGCTCCCTCAGTCTCTCCTCATCAGAGAGATACTCCAGACCTCTAATTATCTTTGAGACTAACCACTGGGCCCTCTCCAGGAGCTGCTTGCTTGTCTTTCTTGGACTGAAGAGCCCAGACCAGACATGGCACTCCAGATGTGCTGTTCAAAACTCTTGTGTTCCTCTTCCCCAGTAACTGACGACTATGGTAGGGCAGAAAACAACTGATGCCAGACAAAATAAAAAATTGAGCAGTATCACAACATAGGCAGACAATATTTTCATGCTTATTGGATTTAAGAAAGCCTCTTTGCTAAATTAATACTCAAACCATTCACACAATTAACAATTAGCTGGAGGCATACTAATTACTACAAAACAACCTCCCCAGCTTCTCCCAGTCCAACACACCCTGGCCTTTCAGGAATTTTTCTTTTTGCTGATCCTAACTGCTTCTATATGTTTACATGCAGAAGTCCCCATGTCCCCTGTTCTGTCAAGCAAGCCAAGCTCTCCTAACATCTTGTGAAATAAGCTATCTTCTTATAACTCAGTTGTTTCTCTAACACCTCATTTGCAGGTGTCCACTGGAAATCTCATGATTGATCCATTCCTGGATGTTATTTACCTTGTTCACAGTTGAATTAATCCTAGTAGTTAATTTCTTAAAAGAGACTTCATAACTGAGATTGTTTTCCTCCTAAATCATTCTCACTCAATAACCTGTCACTTGCTGAACTTTCTGATTTACTATTTATTATTTTTGTCCGTGCTAGATAAAAATCTTCCCTGTTTTCTCTTCTGTTCTAGAGTTAGTCCGCAACTCCTTCATATACCAAATTAGTTTTCACTCCATGGATTTTATTAGACTGAATAATCACTAATATGCAGGAGAAAACTTCACTGGTACAAAAGCACCCTGAACTCTACACAGGGACAGAGCATGAGAAAGAAAGACAGAAGTACCTCTGCCAGACGTCCTCCCACCTTGCAACTAGTGGACATTTTCATACCTATTAT
Source organism: Sialia sialis (assembly GCA_009812075.1). Classification (NCBI taxonomy): domain Eukaryota; kingdom Metazoa; phylum Chordata; class Aves; order Passeriformes; family Turdidae; genus Sialia; species Sialia sialis. The sequence continues at coordinate 89,323,205 of VRYO01001463.1, read as the reverse complement.
GGCTTCCCAAATGTGCTGAAAAACACTGATTTGGCATTCTATTAGCTTTCCTACAGCTTTGCACTGGAAACACACCCAATTGTAATAAGAACCAGGTACTAAATGACTGGCAGCACAACCCTCTAAATATGTACCAAGAAGCAAAATGGGGAAAAAAAACTTTGTCATCGAAACCCATAATGTGGATAATTTCTTCCAGTCACACAGTTTTGTGGAGACAGAAGCTGAAGCTGCAGGCCCCTCCTAAGGACCCTGATCTCTGTCAAGAGATGGAAACTACCCTGCAACTGAGAGTAACCACATGGACAATGGTGCTCTTTATAATAAAGGTAAATCTTTAAAATAACGGCTTAGGACATTGTGTCAGCAAAACTAGAATTCCCACATTGCTGGTGACCTGCAAACCCTGAGCCTATCAAGTACCACCACTTTAATTTCCTACCCTTGTGAATGCACAAGGTAACCGAAAATAAATTGTATGGTGTTCAGTGTGTCTTCTCCAGGAGGTGTGGGCTTCCAGTTTAATGTTCAACAACCAGAGAGAATAAATCTATGAGGATTTAAGACTATGATCAAGGGAAAATCCTCCTGAGCAAATGGAAACACTGGTGTGCAAGGTCTGGAGTGATTACATAATCATCTAATTAAGATAGAAACTTATTCCTGTAAATGGCATCATTCCCATTTGATTTAAAATGAGACACAGCCAACTACGTTTTGATCAAGTCTCATTTATGCAACATCAAAATAGCAGTAGCTGCCTTCTACATAAAAGGAAAAAAAGGGCTGAGTGGCATCTCCACAAGATTTATTTCACCCTAATCCACAGAGTAACCCAAGTGATTAAAAATGAAACATGTGCAAGCCAAAATTGCCTCTTAACTTTTTAGCCTTTACTCACACACTCTATTAGAAATATGCAATCTAGAAATATTTTGTGCATATAAAAATGTGTTGCCATTTTTAAAAAATTGCGCACATTTTAAATATCTATTTTTATTACACAGAATTTCACCCACAAAAGCAGATACATCCCAAAAAAGGACACTACACAAGCTACAATACTGAAGACTTCTGTTTGTACAGTTTCAGCTCCACTGCCTTGATACAATTTCACATGACATACCTAACACTCAAATAAAACAGAACAGTTTACCAAAATATCCACATTTTTGTTCCATTTACTGAAAGGAGTAGAGAAGCATTCAGAATTCTTACACGCTCACGTGCACACCTCAGCCATCCACACACATCATTAGAACCTGAGCAGAACAAGTAGTTTAATAACACACTGCTGGGAAAGGCGGGGCTCAGATTTATGTAAGAACATGGTAAAAAGAAGGAATAATTTATTTCTACTGCAGCTTTTAAAACAATTCTACTATTTTTGAACACTGTAAGAACTAGAATAGTATCATATTTAGAGTACCACTACAGAAACAGCGTCAAGTGGAGAAACATAAAAAGTGTATAATCTATTGCTCTACATTTATTTAGTTACAAATCAAACTGATGAAATGTCTGCATTTACAGTTACATTTCTAGCTTAAAATAGAAGCAGCATGCCACAAGAAAGAATACTGTCATTATAAAACTGTTTAAAAATTCATTTGCACCACAATAAAGTCACAGGAAGCGAGAGCCTACAGCATTTGGTCTTTCAGCACCCCAAAAAAGTACTACAGCTGGTCTTGTTAGAGATTTTAAAAGTAGGTGTATCAGTATTTTTTAACCTGTCATTAACCGTAGCCTACATGGGTGGTGAACTAAGAGATTATCAAAAAATATGTTTTGCATTATTTTTTGTTCTATTACAAAGCTAGAAATGAAAATGTGATTAAAAAATTAGAATAATCCTGGTTACCATAGAGGTGTTAACCTCCCCAATATTAATGTTTGTACTAAGGCTTCTACTTTCTGCTACCTCTTCCCAGAAGTACTTGAAGTAATATTGCTAAGACTTACATTTCAAACTATTCTCCAATTTCATATTCTAATCCTTATATAATTCCAAGGTTGGCCCCCACCACACACATAAAACAGCTGTTCTACTGTCCAAGATATGATGGTAAATAAGGAAAAAAAGAAATACTTGCAGCTGTGCCCCTCTGCCTATACTTCCACTGCAATTTCAGGAAACAAGAACAAGTAAAGAGGGACTTCTGCCAATATGCACAAAGCAGTTAAGAATACAAAATGGATCATACCAGTGGTGTACATATATATTGCTTGCAACCCTACACTGTTTTGAGAGCACAGTGGTCACATCACATTTAGCAGAACAGAGGGTAAATCTTTAAGTAAATAAACAAATGATCTGACTCGACTTATGGAAAACAAGTATTTTTACAAATTAAGTATTTCTAGTCAACACAAATGTAAAGAGTTCTCCCATATCAGATTAATTGCCTTAAACAAAATATTCAACATGACGTAATTATTTAACACAAATATCAACTTAAGTGCTCAAAATTACAACTCATTGGTAGAGCCTTGATAAAGTCATGCTCCAACAGGTTATTAAAATAGCAAATGGTTCCATTTACTCTTATCTTTTGGTCCTGGATATCCACTGAAAAAAAAAAAACCACATGAATGGTAACAGGAAAAAAACTCTTCCAGTGGTTATGTAAAAGAATATAAAAAGAAACAGAATAGAAATCTACATTTTATTTTCACTTCAATTAGTGCACAGCTCCAAACACCATTACTGACAAATTAACAGCTTAAAACTGTTATTGGTGCATTATTAAAAACATTGTTTCATATGATAAAGGGGGCTTACATGGATGCAAATTGCACTAGCTGCTTCATTAAAAATATACCTTTGAAATTTACTTACTGTTTTATTTATCTAAAGGAAATTAGCATGACTGTCTATGCTAACATTCACTGTTCTATTTTTTTATTCTTAGTTTTATCTTCAGATAATAATTCTCTGTCTCCTCTCATCCTCTGGTGTCACCCCACCCTTAGACACGCCTGCTTAAATTTTAGCTAACAAGATATCTGTGTATTTGAATTCTTCTACTAATTCTGATTAGAACTACCTTGATAATAATGCAAGGCGACAGACAAAAGCAAAGCAATGAACAAAAGCCCCCAAAAAAATAGACATTAAATCACCATTTCTTTCAAATTTGCTAAATCAAGTTGATAATTAACCTGTCATTTACAGCACACCCTTTGCAAATCAGGCAACGTTGCTAACTGAGGAAATTAATTAAGCTAACTTTAATTTTATTTTGCATTTTACATTATCTTGGCAAGTTAAGGTGACAAATAACAAAGATGATAATAAAGTTCCACCTACGTGAATTCTTCTGGGTATTCTCAGTGCCTCCCGGAGATGACATGGCAGTAAGAAATAAGCAAGTAAAAAGAAACCCAGCACTGGTCAAGTGAAAGCTCCAGTTACCAAGCAGCCCCAGCGATGTGCATCTTCAGTGATGCAGAACAAAGACCTTTGCCAGAAGGCTGCTCTTTCAAAGCAGCGGTACCGCGACGGGCAGTTTCCGATGGGCACTCGCACGCAGATGCGGCTGCACACACATGGATACTTCAACTCAGCGCCTCCCCAGAAGCTGAGCCCGAGCTCCCAGCAGCTGGGCTCCACACAAACGCAGGCATGGATTTGGGAAGATACCACACGCTGCTGAGCCAAGGGGTGCTGTGGAGACTGAAATCTTCCCAGCGGGATATAATCTGATGACACGCAGCTACAGCATGTGTTTATTTGGCAGAGAGCTGGAAGCGTCTGAAAATTATTCAGGAGCAAGGGGAAAGGTACAGAAGGGTTCTGAATTCTTTTTTTTATTAGGCATTGCTCAGAAGGCTCACCCCTTAAAGTGCCTTTCCTTAACATGGCTTAGCTCAGATACCCCACAAACCAGATTACATACTATTCTTACTTCACACATAAAATATTAATGTGATTTTTAAATAAATTAGAACAGTATTCTCTACTGAAAACTGAATTTTCTATATTACACATCCAGGCTACATTTTCATCAAAACCTGAAAAAGGTTATGCAGTTGAGAAAAAAAAATACAGCAACAGCATATGACTGAGAATCTTTGGCTCTGGTGATGCTGCAGTTACACAACAGTGCATTTATGTTCAAAACCTGTAAGGCATTCCTCAGAATTGGGAACACTGGCACACTTTGCCTCTTCAGTTTAGGAAGGTGCACAGTGCTGCCAGAAGCCAGGATAGCCACAGCAATTCCTTTCTTTTACTAAAAAAGATCACATCTTGCAAACCTTCAAAATTGTAGAGTAAGAACAAAAGGCAATTATATAACAAATATTTCACCAATCGACATCATTAAAAGTAAAAATACCCTGAACGTTTGGCCTACAAAACTTGGGTTTATTTAACTGGTGAAAGTAAAACCGAAAATACCTATGTAATAGATTGGAAGAAGAATAATAGTCGTGAGATAATCCCGCCTTCAATCTGGACTTCAGTAATTAAAGGATGAATTCAAGTTAGAGCTGTAGTCAGAACCATCTTTCATTTTCTTCCACATCAGTCATTTAAGCATTAGAGACAATTAAAATATTACACTTTTAAATATTTTCTTTTCTACATAAACTGAGTATGACAGCACTTATGTTCCCTTCAAATTGTTTCCTATTATCTACACAGTTTGCTATTCACCCAGTAAGCAACGGCTGTTGGGTGAAAATCCCTATTGACACCCTGGCCTCCTTCATTCCTCACAAAACCAGGATTCTGCCAGGCTGATTCCAGCATAGAGTAAACTTCCACAGCCAACAGAAGCTGCACCTGCACCCATGAGGCATCTTATTTTAAGCTGCAGCAATGCCAAATTGGTTGTGATACATCTCACCTCTGAAAGGGCTTTTGACTTAGTGCAATGCTAGACTACAAAGAGAGTAGGAATCAAGGGAAAAAGAGAGAACTACAAAATGCATCTCTACAAAAATATGTGGGGAGGATAAACCAGCCCCCTCAAAATGCAACGCAAAGACAAGGTGAGAGGGAATATGGGTGTCTCATGAAATAAAACCCACAAAATTCTCTAAGATCTATATAGATGAAGCAGAATTTAATAGAAAGGAGGGCTCCCACTCTTTAATCTTATTCAATCAGAATTAGCATTAAAAAAAAATTCTGATAAACACAAGGCTTCAAAAGAATCAGCAACATCAGCACTCCATGGGTTATGTTAATTCATTGTCTGAACAGTACTTCCAGGTGACAGCCATCAACCAAAATCCTGAAATCTAGTTGAGCATGAGGTTACAAACTGCACTATTGAATCTGCAAAAAGTTACAATATAGCCAAACATGCAACAAACAAAAAAATTAAAATACATAAATTTTAAAGGCATTTGAAGCATTAAACCAGAAGCGGTTCAGAGTAGAAGTGGCAAAACCAAAACACATCTTTGATCAGCCAAATTACAACAGCAAATCTGACTATCTGGTTTGCCTATAAATAATCTGGTCTCTACAGAATCCTTTTGAGACTTCCTTTAGAAATCCTACTTCCTATTTACAGCTTTGAAAATTCAGGCCTTTTTCCAATACAACATTACCTTAGTAATAATGAATGCCGTTTTATCACTAAGATCCACCCAAGGCTGTATTGATGCTACCAAAAAAGCGCCTTTTTTTCACCTCACCAATTGAAAACTAATAAAAAATGAGCAAAAGGAAAATAATCCCTCATTATATAAAATTACTAAGAACTGGGTTTTTCAGCCTGGAGAAGAAATTACTTTGGAGAGACCTCACTGTGGCCTTAAGGGGGCTTATAAAAAGGAGGGAGAGGGATTTCTTTTTAATGTGGAGACAGTGAGAGGACAAGGGACAATGGATTTAAAATGAAAGAGTGCAGGTTTAGATTAAATGTTAGGAAGAAATTTTTTACTCAGTGGGTAGTGAGGTACTGGAACAGGTTGGCCAGAGGTTGTGAGTGCCTCATCCCTGGAAGTGTTCAAGGTGGATGGGGCTCTGAGCAACTTGGTCTAAAGAGTGGCACCCCAGCCATGGCAGGGGGGTTGGAACTACATACTCTTTTAGGTCCCTTTCAGCCCAAACCATTATATATTGAGTTAGTTGACAATGCATCCCTCCTTTGGGAAAACCACAATAGAAATGGGCTTTCTGATGTAGTAATCAAAAGGTGGAATTGTAGATAATTTTGTTTCTACAGCTGAAATACATCAAACCTCCTTTTTTTTCCTGTTCCACTGAAATGTAAATTCTGTTTCTTGCATAGAAAATATTGTCTGTCCTGAAGACTTGATGCTTATTAACAGATAGATTTATTTCCAGTCATCAGCAAAATAAATGCGTACAAAGATATTATCCATTGTAGCTTGCTTCACTCCCAGTCTTAATACTTAACCCAGCAAATGTTTTGGCAAAGGCAACTAATTTTCAATCATGCTCAATTTGTGTTGCCAATTGAGAACAAAGTCACGTTCAGAGGGTCAGGGAGAGGCAAGCAATTGCTTTTGTGTATGACCCAGAAAACAGAAAACTTCCACTGTTCCTGGGTATCTATTCATAGATAGGACAAGTTCTCAAAGCATGCCATTAAGCTTGATAACTCAGCTAAACAGAACCAGACATGTGCAAGTCAGCACCATCCACCTGTGGGCTACAGAAATGTACATTTGAAAGATGATACATACATTTCAGTGCGGTAATATCTGCCCAGATGTATAAGGATTCAATTATTTACAGGGGAGGACTGAAACCAGTAAAAGACCAAGAGCAAACCTTCCTTAAACACCTGTTTAAAAGAATTTTAAAACAAAATCACTATTTTTAAAAAGGCTTGATTTTAAGGCCATACTATTTCAAGGAAGGTAAAGAAGGAGCAAAAATAGAAGATATAAACCTAGGAACAGGCCTAGGAACTGTAAACACATGTCCCAAGAATTAAATAGATGCAAGAGTCTGCAAACTTGAAAACATAAAAAGCAAAACCAAAAGCAAGGTAGCTACAAGGACATTTCAGAATCTTGTTTCCCCATCCATCTGTCTCATGCTATTAAAGTAAAATGGAAGACTTAAGTAGTTTAACTTATTTGCCTTCCACTCAAGGTTTGACCAGAAGTGCCCAAGTCTCAAATCCTTCTGTTTCCTAGAAAATGGTCATCATATGTAAGAGTCTTGGTCAATTCTTGCCACAAACAACACAGCATTCAAAGTTTCAAGGCTCTCCTTCCACAGCCAGGATGGGAAAAACTAGCAAAACACAGTATTAACTAGAAATCTATCAGGATATTTTCAGCTCATGGAAAAATAAGGAAGAAAACCCCTAATATCTGAATATAAACCTGAAATTTTAATTCCATTTTAGCTTCATTAAAAAAGAATTAAGCAATTCTTTCTCAACTGTTTTCTGGTATGACAAAGCAAGAGTTGTCTGTCCTAAAAGGTTTAAATATTAAAGTCTTGAACCCTAGAAACGTTGAAGTAATCAAACTCCATGTGGCTGGAATTAATTTCTACCACAATGTTATCCTAATCCTGCTCAGAAGAAACATACAGGATTATGTGCTCAAAACGACAGCTCAACTTCAAGAGCAGCTACGTCACTGAATGTATGAGATTTGTCAACCATGAGCTGTAAAGACATCCACTGCATATTACTCACACATCGGGAAGGCAATATGAAGAGTAGGGAAAAGGAGTTTTATTTTGACATCACAATTCAGCACAATAAAGAGGATCCTTAGGTTAAAAAAAGTAATCCATTTGACATACTATTTGTTAAAGTGAGTAGATTTCAAAAAATGGAGAACAAAGCCATGGAGTCAATAGACTGCTCCAAATATTGTGTGCTCTAAGGAGAGGGAACAGCAAAAGTCAGGAAATCAAAGTTTGAATATAAACATTTTTAAGCTCCTGATAAAAGGACTGGAAAACTGCAATTTTAACAGCAGCATCTTAGATGCATGAATAGGGATGACAAAAAAATCTGCATATCAAATGTGACACAATGACTTCACCTTGATGGCAAAAGCAAGAAAAAACCTCTCTATTTAACAGGTTGGTTTCTCAAGGAATATTTTGATAAAGCTCTTGAAACATATCAAACATATCAGGCCTTGTTTGGGAGAGACCTCTGATTCAAAAGGCTGAAAACATATTTTGTTGTATTGTAAACAGAAGTGCTGAAAATGGTCATATGACCTGTTTCCCTGAGCTTGAATGAAACTAATCCTGTTAAAGCTTAAAAATATGCATGACTCAGTAGCCGAAGCCACGTGTACATTTGCCCTTGCAAAGTTGCTGCCACCTTTCATTGTCCAAAAGTGCTGTGTTGCTGATCTCTAAACAGCCTCTAGTGCTTTAGTTTTCTTTCCAGAAATGAAGTCAAAACATTGCACCCTGAACTTTTAATAAAAAGGGACTTTTACAAACAATTTTAAAATCTATCATGTATATAGTTCCTATTTGGATAAATTGGAAGTAACTCCACAGCATATGTTATTACCACTGTGCAATTCTACTACTTTAAAAACTTTTTTTCCCCCCCTACTCTTTCACTGCTGATTACCTACCCCATTATCTGCTTCACTATTTCATTTTCTAATGAGATTAACAGTGTTCTGTAACTATTTACTACACAATCCTGGCTGCTCTAGAATTAAAGGGAATGCTAACTCAAAAAAACAAAACAAAACAAAAAATGTTAAATGGTGCCATGTGCCTAGAAGAATGATGGAATGACTTGAAATCTCAGCGTAGTCCTAAATGCAGTAGGTTTCAAGTATCAGGAGCAAATAACCACATACGTGCTATCTAATTTCCAGTTTCTCAGCTGTAAAATGAAAATGATACCTTTCTAAAAGATGCAAGAGCACAACTCATCAAATACTAAAATCAAAACCGCACACAAATATAAACCAAAATAAACTCTACCATTGCAAGAAAATTCCAATATTCAAAACAGAACAATTTTTTTTAGCATCTTTATGAGTCTCAGCCAAGACAGGATAGCACAGAGCATAAGCCAATTTCCTACAAGCAGTTCTCCCAAGACTGAAATTGGTGCACGCTAGGAAGAAACTTGCAGGCTATTCCATATGGCATACCAATGTTCCCATTCATAAATCCACCATCTTTTACAGCAAAGACCTCTGAAAGATAAAGTACTAAACTTCTGAGATGCTCTGTGCTCACACTTCAGGTACACAAATGCCAGTGCTGCAACAGTGTTGACAAAGACATCACATACTCATTCCCTGCCTACTTCAGAGAGAGATGTTTAATACAAAAAAGCAAGAAAACTTCTAACCTTCACTTTCTCAGCATCACAGATTATTAAATAATAATCAATTTAAATTACTCTGTAATAGAAAACCCTTGTGGTTGAAAGAAGAGAGACTGGAAAGGTTTGTCCTGCCCCTGCACACTGTGGGTGCAGCAAAAACAAAGGAGAATGTCTTGCCCAGTAAAAATAAGTCTTAAAGCAAAATGAAGGATAGTAAAATCTATTCCTCACAATGAAATAGAGTACAATCTGCAATACCAACATGAAAATGGCAGAAACATAATTTAAAATGTTAACAAATACAAAAATAATTCATAATTTCTTAAAGTAGTATTACATTCTTATTTCACACTCCTTAAAGGTATTAACATCAACAAGCATGAGAGTCAGTGGATTCTCAACCCTTTTCAATGCTGCAAACTGGCACATATACATTCCTTGTTAGGGCCCCTTCTGGATGACACCTGGTCTCTTCAAAGAATATACTTAAAAGACGAATGAATTACTACTTCGTACCTTAGCACACACAGTGGGAAGTTATAGATGAAACCAGAAACAATTCCATTTCTTGGTCGTGTAGATTTCACTTCCATATTAAAATAAACAAATACTAAGTATATACAAGAGCACTTCAAATGTTTTTAAGGTAACACATTTGAAGATTTTGCAAATTTACAGACTACACCCGTATATCTATTTGTATTTAAACATCCACAAACTCTAGGGAAGTAAAGTTTTAAAACAGATCTGAGAGGTCTGTGAAGCTACCCACAAGCCTTGAGTCACACCTGCACTCTCAGTGCCGACAAAACATTTGCATTTTTTTCTGTATTCATTGTGCAATTGATGTGATGCATCACAGAATTAAAGTTTCAAGTGCTGGACTATTTTTGAATTTCAGAGTAGATCATTCAGTTTCTTAATTACAGTAAAACTTACTTTCTATCCTGAGCAGGGCATAAGAACTCATTTCTGGTGAACAAAAGAGTTGCATCTGGTCACTGAAAAAAGTGCATACAACTCTTTCAACCCTTCTAGCAAACGTATTTGAAGGAAGTTGTTGTGGTACTTTAATTCCTGCATATTCAGATAGCATGATCTTGTATCTTTTTGAAAGATATTTTTATGCAAGACATTTACCATCCTTATATCCTGGAAGCTATTACTTTTTAGCATATGGTATTCAAATTCACAAATAACAAGTTACTATTATAAAAAATGGCATTTCTTGCCTTTCCATTGGAACAGATTTTAACGTACAATGATTTCAAGTGCAAATGCATTAAAAGATGCAAGTGTATAGGAAGGTATTTTAAACAGTTCTTCTTTCCTAGAGTCTGCACTGGGTATTTAATGAACAGAATGTTGAGGAAGACATTTCACTTTGGAAAGTTATGCAAAGATAAATTAGTTGAAGATGTGGTCTATACTTGCAATATTAAAATGTAAAGAACCATCTACTCAACTGCTTAACACGTTTCAGTTGGAAACAACTTTTTCTGGCTTCTTTTGCTTTTTTAGATTATAGTGTTAGGCTGTTAACTTAGGACACACTGATTGCCCTTGTTGCTGCCTTTTCCTTCTTCTGTAACAGGATTCCTATGGACATCCTCTGAATTATTGCAGCGCGCTTCATCAACCGGAACTAAAGCCAACCAAGTGACAGATCATTTTTGCCAAAATCTAGTAAACCCTGGAAGCAGCTCAAAACAGAAAACTCAGCTAGGAGCCCCGAGTTAGATTGGGCAAAGCTGCCCTAGAACTGAAACATCTGCCATTATGTAATGAATCCTTCACAACCAGGCATCTCCTACTCTCCCTATTTCTTGCTGATGAAAAATATGCCAGATACTAATGTAAGGTCCAAAAGGCCAGAAAAAGACTGACTGAAGCCAATATAATGAATACCTCTACTTCACAATCCAGGTCGACAAAAAAAATTCCAAGAGCAGAGAACTTAGTAAGTCAGAAACCCAAGAATATTTCCTCCAAGCATGTATTTTCAATCAACTGTGCACCTGCTTTTTTAGTAGTTTAATCCAAATTTCCTGGGAAATGTCAGGCAAAACAGTGAAAGTTGTTCCAGAATCAAACCACTAATCTATTGTTTATTTTAAACCTCCTTATTGTCATCTTCTAGAAAGGAATTAGGCTTGCTTGACAAGACCATTCTCGAAATTTTCTTAGCTATTACTCCCCTTCTCTTCTGTCAGGTACAAGCTTGTCCACCAGTTCACAGTACAAAAACTCACACAAATTAGGCTGACAAATGTTTAACATCCCTTTTCTCCAATTCATCCCTCTATGCTTATCTAGCCTTCTCTTGGCTACCAAGCCAAGTCTTTCATAACCAGTATTGGAAATCTGTATGCCTCTGTACCCATTACAGAATCAGTTGCTTAGTTTGGTATAAATTTCAAGGTCCACACACAGCTAGCACATTCCTTTTCCATCAAAATAATTGTCATCGTAAAATTTTTACTGTCAAATAACATTAAAGTCTCTATTAAAATAACAAGGGGCCTAGAGAGAAATTACTTTGGAAACCACTCTCCTGGCTTCCAGAAACTCACTTAAAACATTGATCAATACAAACAAAAAAAAAACAGGATTCACTGGTCTCACAAGCACCAGGTACAAAGTAGCTGCCTCGCTCTGGATCACAAGGAGCCTGGCATTATCTTGCATTTTTCATTGAGTTGCTCCTTGTTGAAAGCTGTCTAATCAATCAACAAAAGTTTGGTTTGTTAAGTTACAGAAAAAGTGACATTTTACATAATCTGTGTTGCTTATCTGTTTCTGCAATTGTTATTTGCCTTTTGTAGCATCACAAAGATGAGATAGTAATGAACTGAAAAGGCAAAAGAATGCAGTGATAGAAATTTCCATCCCTCCTTTCAATTCAAGAGACAATTGACTGACATAAGTCAATGCACCTGACTTCATTCTCATACATACTAGTCACAAACCCACAGTTACATCCTACCCAAAGGAAGAGATAATAGCAATTCTCAAGTTGATCAAACATTAACATCAGTAGGTAGAGTAAGCCTCAGTTTAGGATTTACTGAAAATGGGACTCTGTTCAATTTATGTACCAGAGACAAAGGAATAGTACATGACAGAGTTTCCAGACTTTACATCATATCTTGGAGAAGTATTTGTATATGTCATCGAGTATCTCCAACAAGTTGAGCTACAAAAATTAAATTTGCATAATACTGTGAAAATTCCCTGGAAACAGCCAGACAAAAATCTAACATGTAACAGCCTGAAACATGTGCCAAAAATATATCCATGCTAGAAAAGACATCAACTAGTTGAAGACAAAGCCCATAACTACAAAAATTTAACAACAAGAGAAAAGCTTGAATCAGATAAGGGAATATCTCAAACCTACTAGATAAGACAACAAAATATCTGTGCTCTCCCTACACCTAGAACTCTCCCAAAGAAAACAGTAGCAAGAACAGGTAAAACGAAAAAAACGCAGCCTGCTGGTTCAACATAAAATTAACATTATCAAATGTAGAAGGGCAAAAGTCCCTTCCTAGTTTCACTCAATACACAAATTACTATAACTCTTACAAACATTCAAATAGAAAATAAAAATAGAATTTACCTTTGAATGTCTCCAGTTCCTTCCTGTTGGAGAAAAGCAGAATTAAAAAACTAATTAGAAATACCACATGTAGAACTACAGGATTTATTTTACATGCTTTAAGACTCACTAAAAGACAAAAATCAAAGAATTTGACTGTCACCATATATAAGGGCAATATTACTGCATGTGTTTATCTAAAGCAAAAAAAAAAATCAACCTGTTTAAAAATTAGGCCACCACCTTTTCATAAAAATGTAACATTATACAAATATTGCACATTTATATCTCGCTACATAATTTCCAGATATACAACTCCAAAAATAACCATAACTTCTTAAGGCTTTAGTTACTAAATCATCCTCAATTTACAGCACAGTGAATAACAATTTGTTTCCCATTTTCATCAATGCTATTCAAGAACATTTTGGCAACACTGAAGGAGAAAAATTTGACAACATCACTCACTCAGTTAAAACAGATAGACAGGCAAAGAGACATACAGTGACATTCCTCAGAGGAGAGGATTTTCAAGTATGGAATATGACAGATAACCCATAGTACTCACGTACTGGAAAGCTAAGAAATTAAGTAAAATATAGTAATATCTTTTTTGCCTTCATACCAGACCACTTTCCACTTTTAGCAGTTACACAACTGTGAATGCAGAGGCTACAAAATGAAGAGAAATATTTTCTCTGTTTTAGAGAAATTGCAAGACGTTCCAACTGTCATTACTAGAAGGTAGTGATTCATCATGAATTTAAAGGCTAAAGAAGAATCAATGTAATAACTGAGATAAGGCAGAATGCTGGCCTTACAAAACACTCATTTACATCAAACGTTTTTTCAGTCTGTACCTCACAGAATGCCTAGTTAAATTCTGAATTTTGAAGTAAAAGTGACTGTCAGAAAAATAAATTAAATACTGAATTCATAGTTATCCAGATAAATAATTCTATTCTCTATCCACAGACTAAAGCACCCTTCGGTCCCCTACCAGAGACACTGTTTCACAACACAGATGCTATACCATAGCATATACCAATATCTCCTTCTACCCTTTAAGAGATGATGCAATTCAGCATTAATTCTTGCATCAAGAACAGACAAAACTCACTCAAAAGTGAAACAATTTATTCTCCAAGCAGGACAAAGTATTCTAAAAGAAAAAGAATGTATTTACCTCCACATTTTCAGAGAATATCCCACTTTTATCACCAAATGCAAAACACAGGTTTTTGAAAAACGGGTGCTTTACCAGGAAATAAGCTAGAGTGTGATTCACAGTAAAGAATTCTATTAGTTGCAACTTCCTGTGAGTATTTATTTCCTTTCCTGCTTCTCCTCCATCCCTTTCCCAAGCTAATTTCTCCCTTTTATCCCAGAGTAAAAAGCTACTTTACTATACCTGTGATTTGCAGGTTCATATATCAAAATTTTTCCTACCCTGTTAAATAGAGTTACAATATTCTTAAAAACTGTCACGAGTTGCCTTCCTTAGTTTTTAATAATGGCACAGTAGTTGAGGAAATAACAATCACAGGAAATGCTTGTTTTCCATGGACTGAAACAAAACCATACTGGAGGAAACATCTTGTGAAAGTAAGAAGGGAAAAACTGCATTACTTGCACCTAAAATCAGGAGATTTTATGACACTTATCTACAAAAGGAAAGATGAAACAATTACTACTATTGTGTTGAAAGATATTAGTAAACAAGATGGTAATACAGCAACCAAGTGGCAGTCACTCATTTTGACTAAATCCCAAGAATTTACCTTTTCAAAATCCTTTAATATTTCTAGGGTTGAGATACACAACCCTTAAGACGTCGTTGCTATATCCATATACATAACTACCATTAATTAAGAAAGTTGGAAATTAATATTTGAAAAACTTTTTTCCCTGTGAAAAATTAAAAGCATCTATGATTAGCATACAGTAAAAATACAGATTTGAAATTTAAGGATCGGTACTTCCTAGCATCTTCATCAGGCCCAAAGAATGAAGATTTTATATTTTACAAGGCATGAAATAATCATATTTTGTGGTTACTCACAAGACTTTCAATAAAACTTATATCACAAATATATACTAAAGTATATCTTTATTGAAACCATGTTTAGCATCAGCAGCATGGAAGATTTTTTTATTCATTAAGTCAAATTATCCAAATAAAAATTTGGAAGGTTGAAAATTTTAATCCTTAATCTCATTTATCAGCGGCTTTGGTAAGAACATGACACTAAACTGAGAAGTGGAAACGAAACTGACTTGGGATGACATTGGAAAAACAGATGGCTTAAGAGTATATCAGTACATTTTCTAGTTGAGTAATTAAGACCTGGCACACAGATGTACAGAGAAAAATGTATAATAGAGTATTAAACTTCTCTCCTTTACAAGTAAATAAATGTTTTTGTATTTACTGGTAAACTGCCAGAAATAAGATTTCTCCTATGTCTTCTCTAAGAGTCTAGAGACAAAAAGTCATCTGCAGAATACACTGACCTCACATTAAGAAATGAACTTCACATGTGGAACACAACGTAAAGACACCACAATTTGTGAGAGCAATTAAAATGAAAAAGATTGAATTGAAAGCTGTTTTGGAAAATTTGCCTTGAAAGCAAGACTAGAAGACAAGCTAGAGGAAACATATAAGGCAACTGAAAGCACTCCATAGGGAAATGCTCCTGGATTTTAAAGAGTTTTCATCCAAAAGAACATCCATGCACTTCACAGATGGATGAGATAACCCTTTCCACTACTATTAGAAAGAAAACACATGCCTGCCTTGCCTCTGGCCTCACTACTCATGAAGCTCTTGAAGCCCAGTGTGGGCTGCTCAGCTTCTGTCCAAGACTAAAGGAGCTCCCATGCTGAGTCTGGCTACTGATCAATACAGCTACCTGGCATCTGACTATCTGCTCTTCAGCTACTAAATTTTAGGTTATTGACAAGAAATCTGGCTAGTTACTCATATAAGAATACATTTTACTTTTTCATAGTTAACAGTAAGCTTTCAGAAGAAAGGACTGAATTAGGAGGAACATCATAACATAAATAGTGCTTTTCAAAGTTCAGCACCTCTGAGCAAGAAAAAGAAGCTAAAATAACAGGCTAAAGTCTAACATAATCAGAATACAAAATCATGGAGACACTTTTAAAATAATCTCATTCTGTATGCAGACCAATTTACAAATCCCAGATTCTTTCCTGAGAGGCAAGAGGCTATACAAACTCCACTGACACTGAAGTTATGTCCATGAAAACTATCTGGCCACACATATAGGCAATAATGTTCATCCCTGCCTTTCCAGTTGCTTGTTTTCATAAAATAGATGGGATGGGAGTGTGGGGTATACTTAATTACTCTGTGAAATTCAATAAACATCAAACTCAGTTACCAGTTTTCAAGATATCTGGAATGTTCTAATGAT
>VRYO01001463.1:89276474-89292748 GCA_009812075.1 Sialia sialis | reverse complement strand
GCAGCGGCGGCGACGACCCCGCTGCTGGCCAGCTCGTCCCACTCCCCGGCAACCCCGCCACCAGCCCCCCTGGCTCCTTGGCGACTCTGCCGCCGGCAAGCCCGCACCGCTCAGCAAAGCCCGCTCCCCACCTGCCCGGCCACTGCTCTGTGGCAGCTCTCTGCTTGGCTGGCTCTCACTTCCGGGTTGGCGTTTCACTGGGATTTGTCCATAGATAAGCCGCACCTGAATATAAGCCGCACCACTGGGGTAGGCTGGATTCGTTAATGAAAAAGGTGCGGCTTATATTCATGAAATTACTGTACAAAATTTGTTAGAAGAGCTAAATCTCAGCTGTGTATCAGAAAATAGGTTTCCACTAACTTTAGACGTACTTTTCCTACACTGTCCCAGACACTCAACAGAAACCATGCAGGAGTATGAAAGGCATTTCTACAAAGCTCATTTATTTTATGACTAAAAGCCAAAAAGGCAAAAAGTAGAAAGGATGGAAGCAATTACATCAAAGATGTTCCCTCTACCTCTAGGCCACACAGGGGCAGAGATTACTAAAAGCTTAAAATGAGCAGTGAAAGACATATGGACAGGAAGAATTCAATTCAGCTGCAACTGAAAAAAAGAAAAAAAACTTTATATATTAATATTTCTACTTAATTGTTAGTAGATTTTCAGTGCTAAATTTTTATCTGTTTTAACAGAAAGGATCTTAGATCCAGCTAGCATTATACCACTTACATGAAGTTAAAGCAGCTTCTGTGCTGAAACTACACAGCAATTACACTAGGATCCTTTTCCTTGTGTATTCAATCCTCAGACACTTCCAAGTTTACAGCACCAAACTGTATGCCTTTTACACATATATATCTCTACCTACTACAACAACCCCCTCTGCTGAGGTGTTGTGCCCTGGAGCCTATGGAGAAAAATTCCCCGTTGAACATAGCTGTC
The DNA here is from genome assembly GCA_009812075.1 of Sialia sialis. NCBI lineage: Eukaryota > Metazoa > Chordata > Aves > Passeriformes > Turdidae > Sialia > Sialia sialis. The sequence continues at coordinate 89,291,800 of VRYO01001463.1, read as the reverse complement.
TTCACACAACATTACTCAAATTCCCTGATTTGCTCAGTAAAAGATAAACACAAATTCTGCAAAAATCAGTCTGAATTTTGTAAAGCTAGAGAATGGCAATTTCCATACTTGATTACAATCTGAAATAAAAAAGACTGATATTTTACTCAAGATATAAACAAGGATACTTTTCCTAAGCAGTGCAAAAGGTTCTGTTTTCCCAATGAATTTTCACACCCATCTAGCCCTCACTTAAAAAAAATTAAAAAATAAAGAACCCTAAAGACTAAGAGGCAAAAGCTTTTATCTCTGTGACTACACCCCCAGCCTTATTTTCTTCCCAGTCCCACCAGTAAAACATTTTCAATCTATGTTGGATCTGTTACCGATGTACAAGATCAGTCTTTCTGAAACAAGTATCAAGTTAATTCTTAACATTTCTTCTTTAAGAAAAAAAAAAAAAGGAAGTGAGACAAACTGGATTTGGACTGATGCTTTGTGTGTTTGCTGAAATCAGAACAGATGTTTGAGCAAAATGCCACTGCTCAAACATGAAAAGACGTTTCATAATAAGTATTACCAATATCAGCAAGCAGATATTTTCTACAACATCTCAAATAAAACCTGGCTTATGTGATAATTCCAATTCTGCACTTTGTAAGGGCAGTAACTTTCCTTTTCACTTTTACATGAGACTAATTTTTTCTTCAAAGTTCTCAGTAGCAGCTACAATACATTGCATAATACAATAAATTTATCAAACGAAGATCCAGACTTTCTATTTTAAGTGAGGGATCACTGATAATATGAATAACTAAGCTAAAGAACTTTATAAAATTGCTAATGAAAATGTGTCTTGTAATACACAGAAAAAGCTGAAGAATCTGTACATGAGTCATACCAATTTTAAGTAAGTCACCAAAAAGGTTCATTTCCATTATCTGAAATTTCTTTTACCAAAAGCAGCCAGGGTTTTCCCCATCTACTTTCCAAATTAAATCATTAATAGATTCATTAGAAGACTATCATGTCAGAAGAAACAACTACTTCGTTGAAATGATGAAGGTTAGCCAAATTACATCTTGGGTGTATAACCCAGCACTTTGTGATCCTATTTTCACTTTTTTTTTTTCTTTTTTAAGGCTAAAAATACAATATTGCCGTCAATTTCTGTTAAATCACCTCCAGAAGGTTAGATGTTGAATTTGGTACAAATTACACCTATCTCTTCAAATATACTCCATAAAAATTATTAGAAGAAAAAAATAAAACCCAAAACAAGTAAAAAAACCCTCATAGTTGCTAGGAGGAGCTAGTAAGAAACTTTAGATAAATTATTTAAAATCTGACACAAAAGGTAAAGCTAGAAAGTTTGCTTCAAATCTCAGAATCTTAGCAGTGTATTTCAAAATTCCTTAGCTTCCCTGACCAGGCTGCTGAATGCTTCCTTAAACCCTACTTTTGCAGTATCAAAAATATCTAGAGACACAGCTCTCCAAGAAATTCTACAACTGGAGTGAGATTAATTCTAGTTCATAAAACTGTATTAGGAATCAGAAAGTAGCCCAAATTCATCAGGATTTACAGCATTTGCAGTTATGAACTATAAAGGCAATTCCATTACCTTTCTATTATATTGTTTATCTTTGGGCTACCGGACGACTGCATGATAATATTAAACCCAGTATTTTAATAAATCACTTCCTTAGAATTTTTTTTCCCAACAGCCAATACTAAATGGTTAGCACAGATGATAAAGCCTTATCAAACAAGATGATACAAGAAAACTGTAATAAAAAGTAGAATGCATTCCTTGGTTCAGAAATAAATAGCAAAGTTATTGCTAACCTACCCAGGAACAAAAGCTGATTTGTGCATGTCCACTGACCATAGCAGAATGAGAAATTAGATTCTGAAGAGAGAAAAGAACCCTCCTTTTCTTCACATCATGTCAGTACATAAATCCAGTCCACCCCACAAAAAAACAGAGCTGCAATCACATGAGGAATTTCTCCATACTTCCCAGCTGCTTTAAGAAAGAGGAGTGCAGGCACAGTCCCTGGGGAACTTACCTACCTAAAATCCATGGGCAGACAGCAGTTTTTCAAAGTTTTAATTTGATGCACCTCATATAGATTTTCATGGAAGCATCAAGAGATGTACCGTGGACAGACAGGGTTGCTGCTTGTCAAATGCTGCCTGCCCATTTCAAGGCTCAGCAATAGTAGAGGTTTTCAGAGCCTAAGAGTCCCCAGTATTTTTTCCTAATTTAATTTTCAACAGTGGATCAACAGTTTTGTATGAGAGGTTCCAGAATTAGTCCACCAAAGCATACTTTTTTTTCATCTTTTAGATAAAATGAACAGGTTATCCTCTAGTAAAGTTTTTAAAAAGCCACCTAACAAACATGAGGCATTTGCTAATCTTAATAGGCAGCATTAATATTCACCTATAGAAAAGCTGGGTATCACTTCAGAATATCTTAACCCTGTACATTAATTCAAACTATGAAAGTTACCTTTGGAACCAAGAATTATTCAAAATCAAAGGTTTCTGTCTTGAAAGTGTCCCTAGCCAGGTAAATTACCCCTGTCCTATCCCAAAGGATAAGTTGATACATTGTTCTATAAAATGACAGACTCCAAAAGAAGCAGCTATACACGTATGTATATATAGGTATATATATAAATGATACTATCAAAAAACTTAACAATTTAACAAGACTTCAAGAATAGCATTTTTTACCTGTTCAAACATTTGTCTTTTTTTTTTTTTTTTTAACAACACATACAAAACTTTAACTGCTGGGAGAGCAACCACTGCTACTGTACTGATTTGAATGCTTATTATGTCTATAAGAACTTACCTAGGCTTGCTGTGAGGCATTCCAGATCTGCTAAAAATCCTGGTATTTGCTGAAGCTGATCCTGCAGTTCCACCAGACTGTTCCTTTTCTTTTCCCAATGTGCAGAAAGCATCACAACTTCACTATCGACCAGCTGCAACAAACAGGTCTTTAATCGCAAATTTATGTACCTGTTTATGAGCATCTTGACTAATTTTTACAATTAACACATTTGGAAGCATAAGGTCAGCACAGCAACCTTACAGCACTGGCACTTGTGTACTCAAGCAAATATGCAACATGCTCAAAAAAAATCCCCTGTAGTATGGAATATTTATATCAAAATGCACTGAACAAAAATATGACAAAAAGTTATTTCTTTATATTCTATACTAATCAATGCAGGAAGTATTATATGGATGTTATTTCTTTATATTCTATATTAATCAATGTAGGAAGTGTTTTAGGGATGTTAATAACCGTAAACAAGATGTACCTGAACTTTTGGCAGCAGTGTTGCGCTAGTGCACAATAACAACATTGCAGTGCTTTGATTTTGGGCATACTTAGATCAATAGTTTAATGTTGCCAGTCATACCAATTTCATCTTAACATTAAAAATGAAAATTTTGCACATGCAAAGTACTCTAGAAAATAAAGAAATTAAATTTTTTTTTAAGTTGCCTTTATAACATTACTGCTCTTCTGTTTTTGTGATAAAATGCAGTGGTGCCAAGAGTTTATGAACACATTTCTACACTAGTTCAATTCTTCTTGTTTCATTCTTCCCAACTTTTATTATACATTAAGATAAGAAAACAATACGCTGCTTCAAAATTTTGCTTGTAGTTTTGATGAAAAACACCAGGATCAAAAGATCATAGGTACCAAATGTTTCCTTTATATATAATTGAGATCATTCAACTATTGTTTCCCTGCTCTTAATTCCATTACCCGTTCTTTCTCTTGCACACAACTCCAGCCTTCTGAATTTCTAAATTTTTATCATCTTTATATGCAGAAACTGAAAAGGTCTGAGAAATGGGCAAAGACGCTCTCAAATTTACAATTCTAGCCACTTTAGATCAATTCTTTTAAAAGAACAACTTCTATCTTTTGCAAATTCCTCCAGCTACCTATTTCTGTTAAAAATACACCATCCTGTTTTCACTAGACAAGTTTTGAAAACTTATTTCAAAGCCCAGTGTGAAATGGGACACTTCAGAAGACCAAACAATCTTACTTAAATAAAGCCAGGTCTATTTCTGAGATTGAGATATAGTATTTATATCAGTTAAATAGTAAAGCAAACAGAAAAACCAAAACAAGCCACCATGAGATGAGGACAAACATCACAAACATTTCAGCCCTAAGATAACTGAAGGCAGCTGAAATTGCAACCATCTAAAAGGACAATTTTCTACATGGAACTGTTAACTGGGAGTTAACATCTACCATTTAACGTGGTAAGACTGTAAGCTGCAATTAAAGGTTGACATTTTCACATTATTCAACATTTATAAATAAGAGAGCACAAGTAAGCAAAAATAGGATATTGGACAAGTGAACGTTTAGGTCTTTTACAGTACAGTCAATCTTCTGTGGTTACACAGTTTTTATTTTCCCCTTTTATAAAAAAAGTAAAACACAAAACTCTGCAAGCAATACATACACTGAGTTGCATGTAAAGGAAATATCTGATTTTAATGGAAAATATAAATCTTTTGGGAAGTTTTTCATTCTCATTTTCCCAAGCAGCCATAGCATGTGAGATTAGGTTATATTAGTCTAATATATATGAAACCTCACAGTTTTCAAAACTACAATTTTTAAAGCAAACTATAGCAAGTATTATAAAATTGTGAACACATCATTTAGGAGATTTTGTAGGGGAAAAAAGAACATTATCAGCAGCAAAACATGCCAAACTGGCAAGGAGAACTTCATTTCCAATGCCTGGGGGTTTTCACCAGAATGCAGGGAAAAGCAGGGCCATACCATTAGGCAAGAGAAAGAAGATAAAAGAGACTTCCTTTCTTTCTAACCACAAGTGCACAGTCAGTTATTTATCCATTATAAAAAGATACAGAGATGTTTCTAAATAAAGAGAAGAGCCAGGAAGGATGCACCCAGCCAAAGTGAAGGTTTCAGCCAGGACAGAGAACCCCACAGCTCTACCCTGCTCTCTACCGTTGCCACCCAGATTACACTGTCTGCCCTTAAACATAGTTTGAAACTGAAAGGCTGGGGCCGAGTAATGAATTGGTAACACTTACTGGACATTTCCTTTTGCTTCATTCCACAAATAAACCACACAACTTGACACTTTGCTTCCAGGGCAGGAATAGAGAATGAAATTAGGAGAAAGTACAAACACTTCCCAAATTTTTTATGCTGGGCAAACCAATCTTGCTGTCTCCTGTGACTAGGAGTGGGCAGCAATGTCAGCGGCACAGCCCTGCTCTGATACAAAACACTAAAATGCCTCAATCCCAAATAAATTCTGTACTTTGCCAGCCATCTCCCACTACTTTTAAAGAACTATAATAGTGACATACATCATCTTTGCAACTATTTACATTGAATCACATTATTTGTTATTTCACATTTGCAATACATTGTTGCTTACATTACCATAAGAGGGAAAAAGGCTGTGTGGATGTTTACCTGGGGCCAAGGTAAACCCTGTAGGCTGGTACTAAAAATTTTAGTTTAAAATTCTTTACACATTTTAAAATATTTCATGCACGGCATTGTTATTTTTTCTTACCTCTCCAGCTTTGGCACAATCTTTGGCTCCTTTATGAAGTGCAGCCCAAGCATCTTCATATCTGAAGAGAACAAAAATTACTATTCTTACTGCACTCCCCTTGCAAAGGAATTCATGGATGTCACTATGCTTATATTTACAGGTACTACTAGAAATTACAGCTTAAAGAGCTGTGTAATTCTTCCCAGTACTTACTGTTCTGCCAAGACAAATATGCAGTGAGAAATAATGTCTTTTAAAGAAAAAGTGGTTCATTTTTTTAACCTGCTAACTGACATTAAAAGCTAAATGGACTCCGCAATACTTAGAAGACAACTCATCGCCTTAAACATCATTGGAACTCAATTTAAGAAAATGAAAAAAAATTTGTATTCATACATATACCCCTTGCAACAACAACAACAACAAAACAAAATAAACAAAAAAACAAAAAACAAAAACCAACCAAACAAACAAAAAAAAAAAAAACAAACCACAAAGAAAACAGAGGAAATTATATCAAATACGTCTAAGTTATTAAATCACAGATTGGGGTGCAGTGCTGGTCTCCTTCACCCCTCTGCTTTATAATACGAACTAAAGTCATCTTTCAAATGGGGCTTTTCCTCCAGAACTTCAGTTTCTTTAACAGGCCAGAACTTTAGGATTGGGCAAGCTTTAAACACATTTATCATTTGGTAACCACTCCCACACTAACTGCAGAACAATCAAAACTCTATTAGCAATGCTTTGATTTTCCTTAATTTCTTTTTTAAAATCTAATACAGGAAGCAAACACTAATAAAGAAAAGGAATGTCATACCTGCTTAGTAATTCCAGTCCAGCAGAAAACTCTGGCAAACACTGGACAGTTCTATAAAACAAATTGCAAACATACAAAATTATTATAGAATAGAAGGCTGTTATAAAAAATGTGGGCACTCACATCTGCACTTGACAGATATGCTGAGCACAGAGATGTTTCTTCCTGTTCCTACTTTCACAAACATTTTGCCAATTTTGGTTTAAAATTAATTACACGGTGTATCTTACAAGATTGCTCCAAAGCTAGGATTGCTTTTTTCCCTTGTTATTTAATGATAGCCCATTCTTACCTCTTTTCAACTGTGCCCATTAATAACAAGTTTTATTAAATAATTTCTAGGCACCATTAACAAAGACACAGATGAACATCATTTTAACCTCAAAAAAGGCACAGAACTATTCTGAAAAAAAAACTACTACACAAGTTCATGTCCTGCAATACAGATATTGCACTTGAATATATTCTACACTAAAAATAAATACTAAGCTAAAGAACCTTTGCCAGTTTAATGCTGTAATGATCTCCTATTCTATGCATACACTTCCATTATTAGCAGTGTGAAGTGTAAAGACATCTTATTATAAGTTATATAAAATTAACAATGCAGCGCTTCTAAGGAGGCGAAGATCTTGATGTCATCCAAAATCTGTCTCTTGGAAGATCACCCCAACAGACTGTTCTGCACTATCATCCAAACAATTTGAATGGGAAAAAACCCAAAAAAATCTACCATATATTAAACCTTCTCAAGACAAGAGAAAAGTGACAGAGTCAGTGAGGTGGAAAGGGACTTCAGGAAGTTTCTACTGCAATCCCCTGTTAAAGTCAGCTATGAGATCAAAGCAGCTTCCTCGGGAAGCTTTTCTCAGCTTTTCCTGTCTGATCATCTCTTGTTTCAAATTATGCCTATCACCTTTTGTGTTCCCACCACACACCAGTTTACTCAATAACCACTTCACATGTGGTGACAGGCTGCTGCTAGGTCTCCCAGAAGTCACCTGTTCTCCAGGCTGAACAAGTGCCCATATCAGCCTTTGCTCATAAACAGAGCTCCTCTCCCAAACATTCTGGCTGCCTCCACTAAATCACTCCAGAATATTAACACCTTTCTCAAACTGGGGACCAAAGTGGACAGACTAGTTAGTAGTTTTAGATGTGCTGAACACAGGAGAGAATCACCTTCCTCAATCCCTCCATCTGGGTATTGTTTGCAGCCCCATTAGCTGTTGGCCTTCCCGGCTGCAAGGCATGTCCCTGCCTGCTGTCTGCCAAGAACCCCAGGGTCTTTTGTACAGAGCTACTTCCCAGATAGTCTGTCATTCCCAATCTGCATTGCTACAGGGGGTACTTTCTTCCCAGGGAAACATGGAATTTGTACCTCTTGATTTTCATTAAATACCTCTTGGCACATACAGTCCTACGGGCTTTTATGGATTGAGTATCTTCAATTTATCTTCATTCACTACTCATCAGTCTCCTTGACCCCTTTCACTAAGCACAAGGCACTGAAGCCACAAAGGCATTAAATAACTCAACAACCTCTATATTTGCTGTAATTCACCCCATTCATCACCAATCCCATGTTTTCTTTCAGCCTTTTATTACAAATGCAGGGCTAGCAGCTCTTCTTGTCTTTGACATCTCTGGTGAATGCCAATTCCAGGTGAACTCTGGCTTTCCTGAGGTTATTCCAGCATGCCAAAGAGGTTATGAAGAGGCATCAAGAAGTTTAGTACCCTTGACATCCTCCCAGGGCACTTCTTGATTGCATACCGATGGGTTGTCTTTTCAGGAGCTGGAAGCTAAAGGCCACCACAACAATGGGGGTTTAATGATACAGAGGATTTCTCAAGCTCTTTGAAAAAATATTATTCTCTCCCTGGTCAGAGGGTCAGTGACAAACTCCCATTGCAACACCACTCTTGGCTCCCATCCATATGTCCTCAGCCATCCTTACAACCAAGCTAAGCTATGTTTGTCCCTGAATTTTATCAGCAAAGCAGAAGCCACCCCAGCATTCCCCTGCTTCTGATGCTTCAATTGGTTCACACAGTGTTTTTCTCAAAAAATTTATAACACTACTCCAGAAGAATCAAAATATTATGGACTGGAAACACACAGAAAAGGCAGTTGCCTAAAATAGTTTTATTAGACCTTCATCCATTTTTAGTTTAGCCTCCATGCTTGTCCATACAACTGGTCCTCTGCTAAAACAAATTTATACCAAAACATCAGGATTCAGAACTTATTTTCAGTTTATTTCAGATGTTCTATTTTTAGCACTTGGCTTGTTTTAAAACTAATTTAGTTTTTAAAACTAATAGAAAGTTTTAATAAGAACATGCTTTACACTGAAGCATATCTGAGCTGATTCTAAGAAGTAACTCTCACAGATATCATTTACAGATATCAAGTAGTCTTTCCCTGTAGCTTACACAGTCTGAAAGAATGAGCAAAGAACTAAAACGCAGAGGACTATAAAAAAAAACCAAAAAACCGAAAACAATGAAAGAAAAATACCCAAACCAGCACAATTCTCAAAGCTCCTTGAAACAGAAAACTGAACTATTTCATTTTGCACTTATTTACCACAATAAAAAGGCTTATATTTCTGCTTTTACACTAAAAAAAACCACCCTGAGTTGCAATTTTAGGATATGAGATTGTAAACAATTACAATTCAGTGTACTGCAACCTGAATCTTCTATGAGGCACTACAATAACATGCATATTCATTTAATTTAAATAGTAATTTATAAACTGATTTAAGCCATTAGAAATTATTTAGGCCTATCAATGTAGGCTGTATAAGCAAAGCATTTGCTTTGGTTAAGCTTCTCTGTTGTCAAAATAGTATTTTGTAAAATTATATGCAAATGTTCTTGTAATTGGATCATACATATGAGCCACTTCAAATTTTTCCTTAACAAGAATATCTGGTATTAATGCTATATATTAAGACATTCAGAAGTACCTTTGCCTGCTTTTCTTTGCATCTCTTGATTTGTCGCCCAAAGTCTTCAACCTGTGAACCAAAGCACAAATCCATCAGACATTCACAACACCAAAAACAGAGAATGAATTGTTTGAACACATAATATGTTAATTCCAGTCTATTGCAGCTAATTTTGTTTCAGCTTGTTTCACAAATAAATCGCATTTCACTTAGTTTTGTAGAGACCCTCACACAAATTTACTTCCATTGCTGCTAAATCTTATGATTTTTTGTAGAAGAGCATCAGGCATTACAGTATGAAAATTTTAATGGGAGTTGTGTATACAAGTCATCCATCTCTTGATACAGTTTCATTACCAGACAGGAATTAAAGACGGGCACAGCAATAAACAATCCAGCCCTGAGGAACACCATTTACAGGAAGGCTCTCATAACAAGGAAAAGCATCACAGTCACACATACACATGTACCCACTCACCATAAGTCTGCCAACACAAAACCAGCACAAGCACAACTTTTCTTCCGACAGCTTTCAGAACTTCCATCAGCACCACCACAGTGCTGCTGAGTGTATCTGAGGCTTGTTCTACACACGGTCCATTTCAAACTGACTACTGTCTTGCTCTTCAAAAGCAAAAAAACCCCAAAACCTCCAAATCAACCAAACAACCCTCCCCTCAACTCTTTCCACTCTTTTCCAGACAACCTGTATATGCTAGTCAGGTTGACACACTACAGTGAGAACCAAACCTGCTGGCTATTCCCTGACCACCCAGACAATAGCTGTCCTCAGTTTCTAGGCCCTTTGTGGTCACAGTCGAGGACAGTAAAAGTCACGAAGAAATAAATGACATACACATAAGAAAGATGGAAATGAACTACAAGAGCCAAAGATATCCTCCAGACATGACAGAGATATCTGTAATCCTGAGTGACCCAGGGACTGAGAAACAACCTTATATACAGACAGATATTCAGGCTGTTTTGAGGGGTAATCAAATCACTAGCCCAGTCTTGACCACTATTTTCCAGGAACTCAAAGAAACATCAAAGGTCTACAGCACACTAGGTGGTTGACAATTTGAGAAAAGACATGCTAAGGCAGGTCTCCACTCCCTCTCAGAGAGCTGTTTGTAACAGCCAAGCCAAGCAGCAACAAACACAGCACTGAGGAAGAAGCCCACTGCTGAAGTAAGCTGTGAAATTCTCCCTTATCCACTGCCATGTTTCCCAGTATGCAGCCCAACCTGAAACAGCAGCCATCTTCTGCTCCATTTGGTTGTCTTCCCTCCTCCTGCAAAAGCTTGCTAACAGGTGAATGGGTCAAAATTTAGATACCTTGCTCATAGGACACACAGACAGCAGACACAGAAATGGCTAATAACTCTAAACTTCTCTCTTTAAACTACACAACTTAGATTTAATCTTTTTAGAAATACATACATGTTCCCACATTCCTTGGGAAATTATATTATTTTCTTAGAAGCCCTGGAAAACCTTCCCCCTCGCAATTTCATGAAATTCAACTTGTTCTACTTTGCAAGCATTTATGCATAAATAACAAGTTGGCACCAACTTGAAACAACTTGACACCAGAAATACTTTCTTTTAGGCAATTTTAAGCTAAAGTCTCAACATCACAAAATTACTTCTATTACCACTTGGTAGGGTGCAGAACAGAGTAATCCAGAACACCAAGAAATTAGGTTGCATGGTCGAGGAAGGAAGAGGGGGCAAACCAGGTCTACTTGTGCTCTGACTACAAGGGGACACTAAAGGAGAGGAAAAAAAAAAAAAAAAAAAAGAAAGAAAAAAAGACGCCTTCCACAGCCTCTGTCACTGTGGTTCTGATATGCAGGTTCCTGATGGCAAAAAAAACCTCACCAGATTACACTGCAGATGAAAATACCACATAAATACAGGACACTGGAAGAAGGGCACATTAATGGAGCTGCCAAAACACAAAGATGGGCATTATGAAATCAGGGACTGTTCTCAGAACAAAACATTGCAGCATCAGGAAGAAAGCAAAATACATGGAAATATACCGACTCCTCTGCAGCAAATATGGAAAACACAAACACGGAAACACAGAGTTAAATGACCATCAGATCTGGCATGTTATGACCTTTCTGTTATCTTCTTTCACCGTGTGAAAAACATCCTTTTCAAAAGAGCCTAACACTGTTCTGAGATATCAGCTCCTCTGAGAAGCAAAAGAGAAACCCAGACAGAAAAAAAAGCAATGCTTTTGTCTGTATTTTTAAGACAGTTTAATTTTTAAGACAGTTTAATATTCACTTGCTGCTTGGTAAGATGAGACCAATAACATATACTTTCAAATTCCTCTGGTACACAAACATTCCTCACTATATATAAAAATTGACCATACGAGTATTATAAGGCAGCCTTAACATCGCCAAGGACCACACAGTTTTAAAAAGTAATTGATAACAACACGATACTGCCCTGTGGCTCACCCTGAGCCAACAGTTCAGCAGCACAGGCATGACCTTGTCCTCCGGCCACTCGCTGACTTCCAGTGACACTCACTCGGGCCACCTGCTTGTACTAAAAACAGCATCGGCACGGGGCCTACCCAAATAAACCTTCTTAGGCAACGTAGCAAGAATATCCTTCTAATTTTTAGTGCAAGCGTGGGGCTGTTCCTCCCGCTTATCCTGCACTTTTTTCCCCCCAAGGGACAATACAGTAACTCATATTTCAAGGAAAAGCAAGTTTCTCCACACGCCTAGCGGCGCCCAGAAATGCTCTTTAAGGGATTACGTTGATCCATGAAACCTTGAAGGTCGGTAACTTCATAAAAAATTCAAGCGCGTTAACTGACCCCATTCACATCTTCTCTCACAACAGCGGTCTGTCTGTCCCTCTCTCTCTCTCTCTCTCTGCTCTCTCTCCTTCCCCTGACCGCAGCTGCTTCCCGGGCACCGCGGCAACTCCTCCTGCTCCCCAGAGCTGCCGCAGCAGTGCTGGTCTCGCCAGCCCTCCATCAGCAGCCCCGCCTAGGGAGGAACACAGCGGGATAGGGACCCTGGAGCCGCATTCCCAGCCCGTCCCCGGACGCAGGAGGGCACCCCGGATGACAGACCACCCCCGACAGCGGCTCCCATCTGCGCAACCTCCTCCTCTTCCTGCTCCCTGTGCCAGTCCCCGCCTCCCCAGCCCCCGGTCACCTGCTTCCCCCCCTGCCCGGCCGGGCTGCGGGACGCGGGGCCCTCTCCCGCTCTCCCCACCAGCCCCGCGGTGCCGTAGGCGATACCCACCCGGCGGTGAGGTCCTGCTGGACGCTCAGCAACCTCTCCCGCAGCGTCTCCAGCATCTCCCCGGCCTTTCCTGGCTGCGAAGGCCAGCGCCGGCAGGCGGGGCTCGGCTGAGCTCCCGCCTCCGGTGCCACCTCCCCACAGCCCGCCCCATCCCTTCCGTCCCTCCCGGCTCCCTGGGCGCCCTCGGAGCCGGGAGCGGGAGGCTCGCTCGGGAGAGCTGAGCCCCTCGTTCTGCGTCCCCCGTTGTGCGAGCGTAGAACTTTAAAGCCCGGGCGATGTCAAGGATAGATCTTGAGCAGCATGTGAATCCCTGGAGTTTCGGCCTTCTGGAGGTTATTTTAAAAACCACAGGAAAGCCCTTTGGCAGGTTGGGACCCTCACCAGAGTGATTTTGACTTCAGCGATGGTAGCGTAGGAGTGACGGCCTTAGCGACATAAAGTTGATCAAGGGCCTGAAGCATCTCTTTTACGAGGAAAGGCTGAGGGAGGAAGCTGGGCCTATTCAGCCTTGAGAGGCACCTGAGGGGGGCCATATAAAGGTCTGTAAGTGTCTGAAGGGAGGGTGCCTGGAGGATGTAACCAGGCTCTTGGTGGTGCCAAGCAATAGCACAAGAGGCAACAGGCTTAAGCTGATGCTATGGAAGTTCCACTAGAATATTAGCAAGAACTTGTCTGTGCGAGTGGCCAAGCACTAGAACAGGTTGCCCAGAGAGGTTGTGGTTTCCCTATTTGGAGATATTCAAGACCCATCTGGATGCAATTCCATTCCTTGTGCTCTGGGATGGCCCTGCCTGAGCAGGGAGGTTGGACCAGGTGGTCCCTTCCAACCTGATCTAGCCTGTGAACTGATAGAATCAGGCTCTATGATAAAATCTTAAAAGTACTGAAAACCACTGGTTGTCCTTGGGGTTCCTAGAGTTCCAGGTTCTTGGAGTAAGGGATGGGTGATAACCTTTCAAAGTCCTTGCAAAGCAGGTAGTTGAATTGTTTGTCTATGTGTCCCACCATTACTTTCTTTGGAGACAGCTGGACTTTTATAGATACTAGTGATTTTTCAAACAGTGACCTAAAAGAAAAAAGGCTGTTCTTACAAATAGTAGATAATGCAGTGAAAAGTTTAAATTAAATTTCTAGGTACTGTCTGCTCAAATCCTTAGACAGTTTAAATGGAATCAACATCTTTTCAGAACAATTGGCCAGTCTTTCTGCATGTTTACATGTAGTTACAGTAACCAGAAGACAGTCTGACACCCTGTGTGTTTTCAGTTAATGTTTGAGTGACAAGGACCTAGGATTTAGGTGGATGTGGGAAATCTTAGACTTCCATTTTGTTGAGACTTAAACTTTTAGAAAAAGCTGAGACTTCAAAGCCAACATATTTTATTTTCTAACCAAATCAATTTTGATTGAAAGTTCAAAAAATATAAAGAAAAAAGCACTGAAATAATTCGTTACAAGGAGAATGTATGCAGAGCGTGACTGCTGGATGTATCATTTGATATGCAGAGATATATTCAGGAGTGGTTAGAGGTACTTTGAATCAACTGGAAGATTCACACCATAATCCCAACACAGCTTGTGTGCTTTTTGAAGTATATGACCTAGAGATTGTTTCTGATTTGGCTTATGGAAATTAAAAAAAATTATTGCTCTGTGGCATAAATATAAATTAAAAGCTAAATGCTTGCTAAAAGAAAAATGGTTGGGTTGATATTCCAAACATTGGATTTGATGTAGCTTGCCTTATCTTGAGGTCAGAAACAAAACTTTCACAGCAGACTGCATATAAAGTTCTGTAAAGAGATGTATGACATTTAGAAGGTATTTTTCTCAAGCTTGACCTAACAATATCTGAAAACAGAAACTTCCCACTTGCCTGGATAGTTAATTCTTCAGACAAGGAGGGGAAGGCCTTGAATCCAGTGTTTTCTGATGTACTCACAGACACGCATTACAAATGCTGACAAAAGCTGTGCAATCTGGCCTTATGTAATATATGATGTTACAGGGATTAAAGTCTTCAGAAGACAAGGCAGGGGTTTTAACCTTTAATTTTCTTTGAGAAATTATATTAATTTCTTCAGTGTTACATATTTTCAATTTTCTTGTGAATGGTTTTTGTCAGTCGTGGCCCTGCTAATTCGCACTGAATAAGCACTTTTAAACTCCACTGCTTCTTTTACAGTTAGAAAAACTATTCATAAATTGCTGTGCAGTTTTGTTTCCCATGTCTGTGTAGAATTTGGGAGAAGAAATGTATTAAGATAATATTAACAGTCACTAATTCTAAAAGTACAAGACTGGAAAAAAGTACCTCTAAAAGTACATGCCCTGTTCAAGGGCTGTGATGAATTATAAATACGCTGTGTAAACTTTTGTTTAACTGGTTGTTAGGAATTAAGAAGATTCTGCAATCTCCTTATCAGCTCACATGTTTAGCTTGATCTTCTTTTTTGTTTTTAGAATGAATGGGCCCGGTTTCTTTTTTTTTTTGCCTTGTAGTCACTTTCTAAACTTCTAAACCTCTTACGTGTCTGATCTGGATATTCCCCAAATTGTCCAGAAAGTGCAGAGCTATAGGATTTCCATTGCTAAAGCTGAATTATATGGCTTCATTTTGAACACAAGTTACATATTTATATTAATTTATTAATATCTGTGTAAAATAGCAATTAATTTAACAAGCA
>VRYO01001463.1:89254193-89275474 GCA_009812075.1 Sialia sialis | reverse complement strand
CAGGGAGGATTTGGAGGGGATTTTTGAGGGTTTTTTGGGATTTGAGGTAGGATTCTGGAGAGATTTTATGTGGCATTTTTGATTTTTTGGGGGGATTTCAGGAAGAACTCAAGGGATTTTTGGGTGGATTTTGGGAATTTTTGTGGGGAATTAAAGGAGGTTTAAGAGGGATTTTTGGGTAGATTTGGGGGATTTTTGGGAGATTTAAGGGGGGGTTTTGGGGTGGATTTTTGGATCTCCCCAAAATAAGCCCCTCCCCCACCCCAATAAAGCCGCTCAGGGATCACTGTGATGTCACTTCCAAAACAGCTTCAAAAATCCCTGAAAAAAGGCTCCAAAATCCCCCCAAATGGCCTCAAAAATGGCCCCAAAATCCCGCCCAAATCTCTCTAAAATTCCCCAGAAAAGCCCTCAAATCCCCTAAAAATGGTCCCAAAACAGCTACAAATCCCCCTATAATTCCTTCAATAAAGCCCCAAAATTCTCCCCCAAATCCCCCAGAAGTTCCCCTGAAAAATGTCCAAAAATCCTCCACAATGGACCCAAAATGCCCCCAAAATTCCCCAAAGTCCCCCAAAATAGCGTCAAAAATGGACCCAAAATCCCACCCGAATCTCCCTAAAATTCCCCAGAAAAGACCCCAAATTCTCTCTCAAAACCCTCAAAGATGGCCTCAAATCTCCCTAAAATTTCCCAAAGAAAGCCCCAAAATGACCCAAAAATCAGCACTAAGAGGGCTTCAAATTCAACTGGAAAATGCCCCAAAATTGCCCAAAACTGGCCAAAAAGTGTCCCTAAAATTCCTCCCCAAATTCCCCTTAAATGTCCCCAAAAATGTCCTCAAATCCCATCCTTCAGATGCTGATTCATCACAGTGCCACCTAAAATTCTGCCAGGGCTTTGAGTCAAGTTTTCTAGAGATAAAATAATTGCTAAATAACTTTTTAGTATCAATGACCTGTTCTGCTCATTTAGTATTTAATTCAGGGCTAGTTATTTGATATTAATTCTGACCTGAATTTAAGTGAGGACTTCCTACTTTATTCTTCTGCTTCTCTGATACAAGCACATGCAATATCTTCTGCAAATTCACTGTAACTGTCTATACTGGTCTGTACAAAAACATCCATAGGCATTCTGTGCTCTGCACATCTGTAAAGAGCAGTGATAAAAATCAGTAGCAATAAATCTTTACAGCAAAAAGCACAGAAATGTATTCGGCTGTATAACCCTTGTGTCAAATGAAGATTTCTTTTCTAGATCAGCCTCCTTTAGAGGCATAAATTGGGCTACATTTCTGTGATGGACTATGCAGCACAAAGTCATCCCTCGTGCTTTTCCATAAATCCACTTTTTCCTAGGCTTTAGTGACCTCCATTTAGATTTACTTCAGATGAATCTAGACTGCTCTGAAAGAGTGATACTGCAGACGCCGGGCTCATGTCTGTTAAGCTTTTCAGTGAAAGATTATTTTAAATACTTTCCCATTATGCTGATATGATGTGAAATGTAATTTGCTTGGGTATGTATCACCAGGTAGATAGGTCTTGATCTCTTCTTTTGAGTGCAGTTAGCTTGATAACCTCCTATATGACATTCTCAAACTGACTAGAAATAGTGCACAAAACTCTCAGCCCGTTCGGAATCTCTAAGTTTTGTGGAAGTAATTTTTGTCCTCTTCTCCTTAAGTCTTGCTGATAGTATGGTTTAACAATCTTTATATTTTGGGTGCAAATTGAAGACTTTTTGGGTTTAATAATCTGCAGAATATGATTAAAACTCAACTAGTGGATATTATATCTCTTCAATTCTATACATATTTTGTTTAGCTAGCTGGATCTGTACTGATATAAAGCTTAAATATTGTTAGAAACACCTGAGACAAACTTTAAAAATCTGCTACTACCATTGTAATTGATATAGACTTTAATGAAAGTGTTTCTGAAGGTCTGATTCAGCATTTCTTGCAGGAATTCCATGGCATGCTGAAAAGAAAGGTTGGCACCTATCAAAAAGTTTTATATGCCCAAAGCTTCAGCAGGGTTACATTATATCAGCGGAAACTAAATTTAAGCATTACATCCTAAGAACTATCTGTCATAGTCTCACTTATCCTGAGGCCTCATTACCACTCTAAGAGCTTCATTTTCCAAATTAACCTATATAGCTTTCTCATAAGAGTTGATTTCTTCTCTTACCTGTACAAATTCCTGGGGATTTAGCCATGTAATAGTCTTCAGCTGATATGAAGTTTTTATGTTATATGAATATTTTTTAAATCTCTATAAAGGAGTTGGGGGTAAGGCATGATTTGTGTTGGGTTGGGATTTTAATTTTTTTTTCCGCCCCCTGTAACTAGCAGAAGAAGAAATGGACAGTAATCATTACCAATCCTAAAGATAACGGGAAGAATAATTTCTGTATACCAAATAAAAATATTCTTAAATTAGTTCACACAAGAATAGGTATGGGACTTAATCTCCAGGTTAATATAGGTTTAAAGAACTTGTTTAGTTGTTAACTTTTTAATGGACTACCTTTTTGACAGCATGAAAGTGAATTATAATTCTCAAATAATACTCAAATAATATCTTGCTTCAGTTTCACTGTTTCTGTGAAATAGACAGTGGTGGGGAAGGCACATTTTAGCAATAGATAAAAGTAATGGTGAAATTATTAGTCCTCATTTCCCACTCTCCTTACATTGTATCTAGCGAATGACTTGATGAATTCCTACCCTTCTGAACTGTAGGGGAAAACTTGGGGTGGAGGGAATCAGTGGCTAAGCAGAGTTATGAAGCTAAACAGGAATTAGGATCTTCCTTCTGCAGGACCTTAATTGCTGTTGGGGAGAGGACGAGAGCACATCCTTTGGGACAGACAGTTCCAAGGACAGCCTACAGTTATACCTGACTGGATGAGGTGGAAAAACATGTCCTGATGTGATGGGAGTGGCCATCTCAACATGGCTGCTGTAAGTCTCCTAATTCAGTGGGATGACTTTTTGTGTTCTTAATCTTCAGTCACAGCTGTGTGCAGTCATGGAGATGTTGATAAAAATTTTGCTGTCACCACTGAAGCTGGCAGATCCTGAAAACTGTTCAGAAAGCAGGATATGGGTTCCTGTTATCTTTCTCTTCATCTTATTTTCTGCCTTCACTTTATTCCTAGTCTTCAGTATTTTTACTGAATAAGATTGTGAGCTCTAGGTGTTTCTCTACCAGTGAGCTTGCAAGTGCATGTTGGTCCTGAAACTGTAATTTCTACTGTTACTGAAATTCTCTGTCATTTTTGTGTTCTCTTGCTATGAAAATACTGGAATGGGTTGGCAGTGCTCCCAGATTACTTCAGTTCCTTTTTGTCTCTTCCTAAATTGGTTGACTTAACTTTAACATTGTGTAAAAGACCACAAAGCAAGATTTTCTTCTATCAAAAGAACAACTAACAGGAAGGCAACCTCAAAAATGTGGGCTTTATTAAAAAAACATATAATTTCAATCCTCTCACTATCTTGAATCTTCTGTACAACTAAATTTTCCAAATTTAATAGTACAGCAGCTTCCAGGAAAAAAAATAAGGATGATAACTCCAGCTGGTGAATGTAGTTCAGAGTGTACTGATTGTGAGAAAAGGAAAAAACGCTCAGCGAACCAGCCAGTTCCACTAGAGGGCATGGCTGTGTATAGAAAAGCAAAATAGAGATGTGATAGTATTTATTTCTTTGCAAAGGCATGTATCTCAGATGAGCAAAATTTTAGTGATGATGTATTAAGTACAATTCATGGCTTATTTAATCTCAGAAGGACACCCTAAAAAACACCAGTGGTTTGAATGGCATCAAGCTCAAGTGTGCAGTGGCCAGCTGGTATTTGGCATAGTCATGGGGTTCTTTACTTAAACTCCCTTCTTCTGGTTAAGCTAGGCGGGGAGATCTGTGTTGCACTGTTTCACTTGGTATTTTAAGGGCTATGTAGACAATCCTCATGAACCAGAGCAGGGGCTTTGGTCTTGTGTCTCTGCCTCCTAGCAGAGAGTACTAGTTTATGCCATTTTCAGTGACTCTCACACTGGCACTTCTGTGGAAATGATCTGAGGGGCTGCACTTGGTAGCAACTGGTTTAAGAATACATACTTGTGTAGATTGCATAGCTTGTGTATGTAACCTTGACCCTGATGTCAAGGAAATTAAAGAGATGTATTAAGCATGAATGAATGCCATACAATGGTATTTGCAGTAATATTAAGTAGTTACATTGTGCCTGCTATTTTCATTGCACTTGTGAGTAATTTTGCTAGAGTAGACATTGTATCCTATGAGTAGATGTTCCCCATGGCTATAGAACATAATTGGTAGGTTTGAGGAAAAAGTCGTGTGTTTTCTGTCATTGCAGTGCCTAAAAATGCTGGTGTGGCTATAGGAGCGCTCTTAGAGAGGTGTGGAAGAACCTTAGCAGAACCTGTGTGCTTTGGAGGTGTTCTAGGAGGGACCCTCCCTTCCGTTGCTGTATTACCAGTCTGCACTAAGCTCTACTGGAGTCTCTGTGCTGGTGTGAGGAAAGCACAGAAATGCTGAGAAGGGACTGCAAATGTGTAGGAAGCTTCTGCAAGTGGGTGGGATGTGTCATGAAGCACAAGGGACTTTTAGTCAAATAAAATACACATTTCCCCAGTGCGTACTGCTCTGTTTAAGATATGTGTTACTTCCAATTTTCTATTAACGTGACCAATTTCTGTTTCCCCTGGATGTCAGAAGCATGGTTTGAGGGAAGTGAAATGATACCCAGACTGAGATTCTTGAAGGACAAGCATATTATGTGTCAGTTTTATTGATCAGAGGCAATTAGCTCAGCCAAACCCAATTAGTGCACAGTTTTAGTTTTAGGCACACAGACATTAATCACTCATTATCCAAGTGAACTCTAAAGGGAATTACAACAGACTAACAGAATAAAATGGCTGTCCCTTTGCTGTTAATGGAGGAGTTTTCTAGATTTATGTTTGGTAAAATATTGCTTATTTCTCTGACTTCCTCTTACATTGAATCTGCTCTTGTTTTTTGCACTTATTTTCCATCAACAAGATCTTAATCATCTGTCATTCTGGCCTTTCTGGTGACAAATATCATCCTATGAGTGATTTTAATGGATTTTTCTCCCCTTTATTTTTTTCCTTGTTAGCTCCTCCCCTTGGTTGCTGCTCTTGCTTAAGGCAATTTTTGTTGAAGCCTTCTGGCTGAGTGCCTAGCATTTGGCTAATAATTCTGTGCAATTGTCAACTTCATACTGTTTCAGTGTTTCAAATCAAATTCTCTTACCTCATTTTATGTGTCTGCTGTTTACTAGTTCATTATGCATAGAATCTAATCTACTTATGCTGTAAGTAGCTTGGAGTCAGAGCCAGGGGTTTTTATCGTCATGTTGTATTTTATTTATTGAGATTAGTTCAGTTTGAATGAAATTAAATAGTCAGAATGGTACTTGTACTTCTGAAGAACTTTCTTATCACAGTACATTTTGTCAGTTTGATTTATTTTATCTGTCTATTTACAGTTGTTGTGACAACCCAGAGTTGCTACAGTAAAAGTATCTCATCTTCTTGGAAAGTACTCCATATTTCAAAATACATAGCTTCAGGCTGGACCTGAGAATTGCACAGGCGAGTTTTGATATAAAGTTGTCTGCTGTCTCTCTCTCAGTTTTCTTTTCTTATTTTTTTTAGGTATACTTTTCACTTGGAAAGTAGTTATCATTGCTGAATATCAAGGTCCATTAGACATAGACAAATATTGTTCATATGAAAAACACTGAGACAAAGATGCCAAATGCTCTTATTTAGGTGCCTGTTTTGTGACATGGGCTTTTGAGATCATTAAAAGTGGGATGTGCCCATTCTGCAACATCTGAAAACATTTCAGTGCCAAATTTAAGCCACTTCATTTTGTCATTCTGACCTGTATAACTCAGCACACAAAAAGGAAAAACTGGATTGGACCTGTCTGTTGATGCTGTACTGCTATGAGAAATTGTGTTGGCTTTCTGTAGAAAGTCTTCATTGTATGGACTTCCAGGAATGAGAGCGTGATGTTAATGTTGTTCAGACCAAGGTTCTAACATGAAATGCATGGGAGGGTTAAAGAGCCTTCAGCAAAATATGTGTACTGAAATGAGAGAGAGGAAATACATTGTCTTGAGAGATACATCTGAAACCTTGCCTTTTTCCAGTAGCAGAATGAGGAAACCAGGTAGCATGTAAGAATATTATTTTTATTCTCAGAGGAGTTATGAATGTTATTCATAATAACCAGAAAGCTTTCATAGTATATATACTTTTCTGAGATAGTCAGAGGCCTTCAAATGTATCATATGTCTTTTCTGTTGGGAAATGACAATAAAAATAAATCTAGAGTATTTCCAGCATGGCCTTGCAACAAGGAATTTTGCTTCTCTCAGAAATTGTTCAAGTTCTTTCAGTACAATGTATCAAACTTCCAGTAATTCATGTATTCGACTTGTAACTTTTTAATGTTAATATTGCTATATTATTGTTTACATAGCAATAATATTCATGTCTAGTAGCTGAACATTCAGTTGTTCTCATAGAGCAATTCTGTGCCATTCAGCATGGTTTTATTGTATACATTAATTGCATACTCAAGCAGTATGACAGATACAAGAACTCTGAACTGCTCTCAGGTTTTAAACTAAGAACTGGTTTTACTCCAAGGATATGTATTCAAGATCTAGCTTTAAGTTTAGCTTAAAGCCCTTTGCTCTTCCATAATTGAATCTCTGCTAGCTTCATAAAATATCAGGTTTTTATTTATTCATTTCCAAGCTATATCCTGCATCCCATAGTTTCCACTAGGAAATTGTTTTTACTGCTAAGCAGTAAACAGATCTAAATGCTCCTGTTCATATCGGCACTGTCTGTACATATTAAAGACTTTGCTCATGTCTGCCTTGGTGTTGCAAAATCTCCCTATGTGTTTAAACAGTATGTTGAAGAGGAAGAAAGTGTATTTTATGAATATAACTGCATGTGGTCCTGAGCCAGCAATGTCCTGTTGTAGCAAAGGAGGTAATGGAACCCTGTACTGCACTAGGAGGATGCACTGGGAGTAGTCACACAGAGGTGATCTGTCTCCTCTTTCTAGCACTGGTGAGGCCACACCTGGAGTGCTGTGTCCAATTCTGGGCTCCCCAGCACAAGGGAGACATGGCCATAGGGGAGAGAGTCCAGTGAACAGCCACAGAGATGATCAGGGAGCTGGGGAATCCTCCCAGTAGAGAAAGGCTGAGAGAGTTGGGACTGTTTGACCTAGAAAAGATAAGGTTCATGGAAAATGTTACCAAGATCTTATCAGGTATCAAATACCTTAAGGGAGAGTGAGAAGAACCAGGCTCTTTTCACTGGTGCCCAGTGTCAGGACCAAAGATAACAAACACAAACGGAAACACGGGAGGTTCCCTCTGAACATCAGGAAACACTTTTTCACTGTGAGAATGACCAAATGTTGGCAGAGGTTTCCCAGAGAGAAGTTGGATTCTCCCTCCTTGGAGATACTCAAAAGCCATCTGGACATGGTGCTGGGCAGCTGGCTCTAGGTAACTGGCTTGAGTAGGGGGACTTGGGCCAGATGGACTCCAGTGGTCCCTACCAAAACCAAACCTTCTGTGATTCATTGATCTCTGTAAAATCTTGGTTCCTTGGAATACCATACTAAGTTTTCAGTTTATGACTGTTCATTGATTCATCGGTTCTTCCTTTATACTCGTACATACAATTATTGGAAGTAACCTGTACACTGAAGACATACATCTTTGAAAACAGAGGTTTCCCTAGATTTTATGGGGAAGGCTGAGCTAAAATGGTGATTCTTTGATTCTCACTGTAATGACTTTATTGCTTTAATCAGCCAATGATATGTTTTTTGCTTCCAATTAATCATCAGTGTCTAGGAGTGATTCAGTAATTTGAAATTAGCTCATTTGATACTGAGAGTTCTGAAGATGCTTTCTGAATATCCATAAAGAAGATTCAAATACATACAAACATCCAAGATTCAAATATTCAGCAATTACTGATGGAATTGTTGTATGACTAGAAATCAGGTCTCATCAAGATTCTTAGCCTTATATATTGATGTTAGTCCAGCAACTCATTTCAGCATGAGGTGCCCTGCAATTTTTTTACTACGAGAAGTCTAAATATGACTAGGAAAAAGAAATGTAATATACATAACGTTTTATATATATAGGCATACATGTGTGTGCACTTATGAGTTTTTGTAATGGCTGTAATACTATCATTTTTGTAGTAACAGAGGAAAATATTAGATATCTAATTTGTATCAGATCATTTTATTTTCCTACAAAAGCTACTTTATTTTAAATAGACCATTCTGTGTCTTCAAATTGTCAGCTAGGCTGAAGAACAGAAATTGAAAAATGAAAAGCAATCCAGCATTTTTAAACTAAAATTAAGTGATTCTATTGAGTTCATATGATTTGAGTTTGCATGCAGGTATTGATGATTCCATTAGTCCATTCTGTCATTACCAGAATAAGAATGCATCACCTTCATTCTCTTGTCAGAAAATCCTTTTCAACAGCTCTAACTTTACATCTCCTTCGTACTATAGAAGAGAGCAACCTGGTTTTCATGCTATTCACAAATGAAACATAGGCTCTCATAAAATGCATCTTATTATAAATATATCATCACTTAAAGAAATACAGACTAAAAGGCAGAATCCATATGTCTTTTGCATAAGACATTCATACATTCCTTTATTAAAAAGAAAATCTGCAGTTTTAAGATACCAACGTTAAGTTGTTCTGTGAACAATGGAACTAATGAAATTTTGAAATCTATTTTTGACTCCCACATTCCTTAGTCCTTCCCATTCTCAGTGCTCAAGTACTTCTTCCAGCTCCTTCTCATGTCTTTTGCCAGTTTGGCTGAGAATGTGGCAACATATGCCACTGCTGAAATAAGCATGTGCCGATTGCCTGTTCATTATATTCATGGTGATTGGCCAACTGGCCGATCTGCAACTGGTTTTTCCTTAGTGGGAGCACTAATTTCAATCAATCTCCAGCAATCAGATTTCACAAAATGTATGGGAATTTTCCGTCTTTGAGAACTTTGTATCTCTCTGAAGTCTGAAATGCTCCATGGAGTCATAGGTTTAGGAAGGGGAGGCCTTCAGTACACTGCCTTGTGGTCTTCCTTATTTCACTTTCAACAGGTCCAAAGTTACTGTCCCATAATACTCATGCCTCAGAAAACAAGAATCTCAAAGCTTGTCAATGTTAATCAAATTGTCAGAATTGTTAGATCTAGCTAAAATTACTCAAGGCAACAGAATGTCTTTTAATTTTGTAGTGTCGTTAGAGGGAGAACCATTTGCAGGAGGTTACATGAGCGTAACTTAATGAAACGTTTTAAAAGTTTTTAAATACTGCTATGCTGTCACTTCCAGAACAAGTGAAAGATGAATCCTGATGCATGAAAGCAAAATGCTCAGATTATAGAGGGATCTCTGTAAGCTATATCTGTAAAAGGACTTCTGCAGTCTCATGAGGTTAAAAACATTGGTGGTGGATGATCAGATCCTTTGATACACAGGCACCAGGCAGACTCTCCCATCTTTCTGAGCAGAAGTCTTTTCTTTAAGGATGCCATGATCTGAAAAGTCAAAGCAGTACACATTTTTTTCTAAGGCCAGCTTGCATCTAGAGAGCCTTTATATCTCTAAGGCAGGATTATTATTTTCACAGTACAGCATTTGTATTGAGTGATTTCAAGGTGCTACATTCCAGATATTGCAGGAGGATTTCTCACTGCCTCAGTGACCTGGAAGTCCAAAGCTCGCAGACTTCAGACATGGAAGTCCTCCTTATCTTCCCTGGAGCATGGGAGCTGTCTAACAGAAATTCATCAGCCTGCAGAGTCTGACAGGTGAACAAGGTTCCCGCTGAGCAATTTCAGCGAATAGATGCATTCTTCCATCAATTATCTTCTGTCAAATTGGCATTTATCATTTGAAGCCTGTTTTTCAAGAATTTTTCAAGCCAGCTCTTACAAAAAGAAAGAGTGGAGTTGAATATTAATATTCTTTAATTTGCTTATTTGTCATGGTGCCTTCTTTTAAGAAATGAATTTTTCATTTTCTCTTCCTCATACAGCTTGGTTAAGTTCAATCCATTTATCAACTATTAAAAGTTATTTGATATAAGAAACAATACTCTCAAATGAACAAATTTACTTTATTGCCTGTACACTGTGGCAGTGATCTGTGGTATACTGAAACAGGACTCCCTGTTGAGAGTGGGAAAATTGCGCTTTGTCTTGCCTAAAGACTGCTTTCATCAAAGCACTATTAAGGTGCAGTAACTATTACAAAAGCTTTTCAAAAACACATTGGAGCCGAAGTAACAGATTCCTGCTGATTTTTGGGATTAAAGAGGTTTAATCAGTGTTTTTGTGGTGGGTTAATTGTAGCTAAGGACCAAATTTCTACCCAGCTTCTCTCTTACTCCCCACTCCTCAGAAGGACAGAGGGAGAAAAGAACAACAGTCACAGGAAAGGTCGTGGGTCAAGATAAAGACAGGAAGATTACTTACCATTTACTGTTACAGGCAAAACACACACGTGGTGTAAATTAATTTTATCTATTCCAAATTAAATTCTATTTGGCTGGTGAGAAAGAAATGTTACACCTTTCCTCCCCCTTTTCACTTGCTGAGCTTCACTCCAGTATAGCAAACTCCTCTGCCCTGTCTTGGAGGGGCACAGGTGAGGATGGGTGTGTACATTAGAGCCAGTATACAGTTACAGTAATTTCACAATTATAAGCCGCACCTTGTTCCTTGAAGAATCCAGCCTGCCCCAGTAGTGCAGCTTATATTCAGGTGTGGCTTATCTATAGACAAATCCCAGTGAAATGCCAACCCGGAAGTGAGAGCCGGCTGGGGAGGGCATCTGGGGCTACCTTTAAAGGCTTCTCTGGTCTATGAAAACTGTTGCAACTTGAGCACCTGACAGCAAACCCAGCTGGCAGCGATTCTGTTACTAACTTGTTACTTTGTTACATATGGATCCTCGCTTTTTTTTAAAAAAAAAAAGTGCGGCTTATATTCAGGTGCGGCTTATATGTGGACAAATCCCGTGGTCTACCTGGCTACCGGGGGGTGTGGCTTATAATCAGGTGCGGCTTATAATCGTGAAATTACTGTACTTCTCTTTGCCATTCATCAAATTATAGAATCATACAGTAGTTTGGGGTAGAAAGGACCTTTAGAGGTCATCTAGTCTAATCCTCATGCAAGGAACAGGCACATCTTCAATTTCAAATTGCTCAGAGCCCCATCCAACCTGACCTTGAATATTTCCGCTTGCCATCTCCCTGGGCAACCTGTTCCAGTGTCTCGCCACCCTCACTGTAAAGAATTTCTTCTGTGTACCTAATCTAAAGCTCTATTTTAGTTTAAAATCATTACCTTTTGTACTATCCCAACACGCTTTACACCAAATACAGTTTCTTATTCTCTCCTTTCCTCTAATACTGAAAAACTGATAATGGAGTGAGTTTATTATAACCATCTCAGTGTTATACAGAGTATTACCAAGACTCAGTTTTTAACATTAAAGGTTGACACTCAACACTGACATATGGAGGATTCCTAGTTCCTTCTTTGGAGAAGAACTTAGTGTGAGATTCCTTTTTAAAGATGGAACCCAACCACAAGCTGTGGTCAGTTCCCTGCTCTATCACTTCATATCTTTATCAAGTTTAACACCAACTGATTAGTCCCTGTGTAAGGGATCCCTTTCCCCCCTAAGACTCAAAGAATTCTTTGAGGAGTTCAGGGAGATTATACTCTCACAGTCATAGCTGTCTTCAGGGAGAACTGTGATAGTGAAAACCCATCGGACCAGTGCTTGCTTCTCAGAGATTTGATAAACCTAACCCACTTTGCTGTTAGACACTGGTAATATCCTCCTAGTTTTGTACATGCAGGGGGAGCTTATGTGCTTCCAAACGTCCCAACTTACTACAGGTTGCAGGAAAAGTCTGTGGGCTTTCTGGACAGAGATGAGCTGTTCAGTGTGCCATTGCAGTAGTGGTTAAAAAGCCACATGCTCTGGCATGTCATAATTGGCATCCTGACTGCCCGGCTTAACACAAAAAAGAACAGCTGAAAAGGAACTTGAGGCCAGATAGGTAGTGATTAACTAAAACTAAACTGCTTATCTAAATGAAGAAACAATATCACTGGCATCCAAAGCTAAATGATTCCCTCTTCTTTTGAAAAACATGCAATTTGTAATGCCTATTTTTTCATGAAATTCATCTTTGTTAATAAGAGCTATAATTATAAAGCAGGAAGGTATAACGAGATTGGCTGATTATAATGCAAGGAGCATAGATGAGTATTTCTAATTCCCCAGAGGATGAATCTCTCTGGTGACGATGGTAGCATGCTTGGAACTGCTAGACTGCTGTTTCTAAACATTTTTATTTTGAAAGAATTGTGTTTCGAGAGATCAAATTAGTTTGGAATACTCAAGAGCTTTTATTGTAGCTGCCATTTGCTTTCTTTTTGTTTTCATTTCTGTCTCTAACAGAAGTATCACAACCTAGTAGCAGAGACTCTCGTTGAAATTTCTGTGGTACAGCTCCACTCCTATGGCTGTAATCTGTGGACCAAATCCAGCACATATTTAATGCTGCCACTATTTAGATTTGTTTCAATATGGTGGTTTATTTGAAGAAGAAGGGCATTGTTAGTCTCCTGGTCTAGTGGGTGACCTGAAGCAAATTTTTCATTTCTCTCTGTCTTAATATGTGTGAAATTCAGACTATGTTACAGATTTTCAGTCTCTTTCACTTACGATTCCCAGAATGTATCGCAGGTGCTTTGAGCTGACGATTGGGATAAAGAGCAACATCTTATACAGTGGCTGTTGTCCTGACTCTGAACTGAGGTCTAGCTGATAGGAAACTGGCAACCTACTTCTCTCACCGTGCTCCTTAAGGTAGATACCCCTTGCAAATTCTCTTCCTTGCCCATCTCCTTAGCAACATGCTAACATTCAAATGTAGTATCTGTAGCTTATCTAAGGGTTGCTGTCTTTCCTATTCTAAGCATTGCCTAATTTATTCTCCCTTCCTCCTTATTGCTGTCTGGAGGTCTTTGCATTTTAATGTTAAAAAAAGTTGTCCATGAAGTTTTGAAGGGCTGACGGGTATGATGACGAACTAAAACAGATGGCTGTACTTTCTAGTGGAAGATGCCAAGTACACAGCATGTAAAACTCCATGATCAGTGGACTTCTCAGTAAGTAGAATTTGGAAAGGCTGTCAGCTCCAGGAGAGGTTAATGATATCAGACCCCACAGGGTAAGACTGTGTCTCAGAGTAGCAGATCAAAGCAATCTGAAATATAATGTATTTCCATGTTTTATCTGTCACCACCTTCTAAAGTTAAGACTGCTCAGGTAACTTCAAGAAAGCAGCCACAAAACAAGCAAACTCAGGAATTGCTGCAAAAGGAAAGAGAATATCTGGGACATTGGGTCTCTCCATTCTAAAGGCACAGGGTAAAGTGCTTTCCTCTCCTAAGCATGTTATCAATATGTCTGTTGATTTCTGTGGGCTTAGCATGTAGATACTGAAAGATCAATTAGTGTGGACAGTTTGAAGCAGGACCGCACTATCAGGCATTGTACAAAGGTGACACAGTAGACTTTTTAGCTGATGATCTCACACTCGAAACAGAAAACAAAAAGGGCGGAACTAGTACATTTACTACAAGCCAAGGTGTGGCTGCAGATGATGTGACAGTTTTACAATACAAAGATAATTTTTCAATTAAGCATCCAGGTTAGATTCTCCTAGGAGGATTGTAAAAAGGAAGATGAGGGTGAAGAGAGAGAACAAGATGAGGAGGTAGGGGAAAAATATAAAATGTGTGAATTAAGGATATTACAAAGAAAGGATCTTCTTCAAACCATTCATCATCAGTATACAGGAATATCCCTACTGCAATATCTCCTGAGGCTGTTTCCTATTTGCATCTGAGGAGGAACTTGTACAGCTAAGTGTGAGAGAGGATAGGATTAGAAAAGAGAACATGATCATAATCCAGGTATTAATGCCTTCGTAAAACAGAACAAAAGGAATGTTTCAGTCCAATAATCAATTAGAGGAATAAGAAGGAAAATAATATAAAACATACTTTCTGTATCAGATAGATTAACAAAGATAAGGAGTTCACAAGGCTATTATAGTGATTTCCTATTAGTCCCATGCAGAGACAAAGACTGTGGTGTGTTTGCATCTCTGACTAAAAACAGAATAATAAAGTAATAGAATCCCAGAGTATTCTGAGTTGGAGGGGTCTCACAAGGATCATCAAAGTCCAGCTCTGGTATCACAAACTTGGAAATCCACAGACAGAGAGTAAACAATAGATACAGACAAGATAAACACTGTTAAACTGAAGACCAGAAAAAGAACTTCATCTGGGAATTGGAAGAGAATCTAAATAAATGTTTATTTTTTCTTTGTATGATATATCCTTTCTGAACTCCTGAATAAGCATGATTTAAAGGCAGGTATAGCAGTGTTTCAAAATTTTGGTCATTATATTGTGAGATTAACCTTCATAGAGAGTTTGCCAACTTGAAATTTAGGCAGTGCAAGAGCATGTGAAGATTTGGCTAGTACACATTTTTTCACATATTGTTGTAAGTAATGCTCTTTGGACTCCTGTATTCCATATCAGGTTTTTTTTTTTTTCTCCTTGCTTTATTGGAGTTACAGAGAGAGAGAGCAGCTATCAGGGGTAAATAGAAAATAGCACTCCCATTTTTGTAAAATTAAGTATCCTGGAAGCTGTGAACACTTTCACTTTTAATTTTACCCACATGATAGTTTTTAGAAAGTGAATAAGGAAGTGAATGATTAGCCTTTTAATATGGGGTTCAGTCTATCTCACATTTTAGGTCAATTTTTCCAACTCCCAATAATCAATAATGTTTTTTCAAGTTCCTGTGGAGACATGGATACCATCCACTTGTTTAATCTATACTACAATTATTTTTCCCTACCCTAGAGCAATTGTAAAGTAAAATAGTTTTAGAAGCCTGTTGTAAATTGGCCACTCTCATTTAATAGCAATAGAAAGAGGCAAAAAAAATTTAAAATATCTGAAATGACTGTGATTTTAGCAGTTTTAAAATGACATCTGGATATATTCTAACCTGCAAGCATGGGAATCAGGTCTCTTTCTCTTGCAAGATTTCACTGTCCCTCCGAGATTTCTTTTGAAAAAGGAGCAGGAGCAGGAGTCGAGTTCAATCTTTGTGGTGTTTCACTGGCCATGACAGTTGCAATACAGAATTCCTAGCTGTGTAGCTTGGCATGAGATGCCTGAGCCAAGCTGAAATAATTCCTTAGATTTTTTAGCTTTGCAAAACAATGGAAATTTTACAACCTGCTGAACTCTTTGACAGAGATTAGAAATACAATGTCCTGCCGAATCCTCTTGCAAAGAGGCTGTGACAGTAACAATTGGGAAGAAGAGCTTTAAACAGAATTCTAAAATAGTGAAACACCTTTCCTGCACAGCACAGCATGAGGCTGAAGTGCCTGAGCAGCTGCTGTGTTCTGTCAGAGTACAGGCAGAGAACAACAATCCAGGAATATTCCTGGAGTGCATTGGCCTGAGTGGGCATTCAGAAGTCTCTAACGTGGCTACTTTCACCTCTAAGTTGATTATCTCTCTATGCCATAACATCACATTGTGTGCACACAAGTCCTCAGGAAAGCAGTTTTTCTACACCGTAATTTCTGTTGGGGGAAGAAGTGAGAACACGTGCAATCAAGTTGATTTTACTTCAAGTGTTTGCCAAGTCAATGTTTGTGTTTTGGTATAATTGCCTAGTTGCATTGGATGAAGCTGAAATAGTAGGACAAAGGCTTATTCTAGGGAAAAAAATTTATTTTTCTCATTCTGCTAAAAACACACATGCTATTTCTGTAAGTTTCTAGAATGTAATACTTACAAATTTATTCTCCTCTTTACAAAGAGCAGAAGTTTCAGGGTTGTTTTATATATTTAGTGGTATTTTGAGCTAGATTGGGTTTTTGCTTTTCTGTGACTCATGCACCAAAGAAATTGCTTTTGGATGGCTTCACACTAGTGGACTCTTTGGGACACAAAATGGGATTATAGTTGCTTTGGAGAAGATGATATTGCTATTGACAGCGTATTAGGGATTCCTTCCTTTTATTTTATCTACCTCTTCTTCCCTACCTCAGTCCTCCAGGGTTGTTTTCTCTTATTATAACCTGGTTTTAATTAATTTCTTTCTACAAGGTGCATTTATTTATCCAGGTTTCATCACTAAAAGCAGTTGTCAAACCCAATATTGAAGCCTTAAACATAAAGATTCTGTGTGTCTTCAAAACTGCAAGGTGTTTGATATAAAAGGAGGAAGGAATGATAGCACATCTTTTAGAGAGGAGTAAATATGAAGAAGTATGCCCATGGTATAGTCAGACTGGGAAGTGATGTCGGATTGTTTTTGGTACTTCTAGGCCTCACATTTCATGTCTACTTCACCAGTCTTTCTATCAGCTGTTAGAGTTGGGGAAAGTAGGGGTAAAGTTCTTGAAACAAACACAGCATCACTAGAAAAAAATGGTTCAAATCTCCTAAAAGGATTCTTTAGACAACAAAATTTCTGTTGGTGGAAGCTCCTGAATACACACAGTGATCTTTAAAGAATAGCAGCTCCGCTGATTGAGCTAAATCATGTTGTGCTAATATCCATGTTACTAGGGATAGAGTACTACATCCAAAGCCTGAAAGTGTTCACTAAGAACTGATTATTCTCCCATTTACAAGAGAAATACATTTCTTTTATAGTAAGATACAAAACCTGATTTCCATGAGTTTATTCTGTCTTTTATTTTATTACAGTTTACTAAATTGTCCAGAGTTTTGTATAGATTAGGATTCCATGCATCATTTTCTGCATAAGCTGATTCTACTCAGCTGGTTTTGACTCTGTGTCAAAATTTCCTGACAAAATATTACATGTCAAAGAACTTTGAAAAGTCAAGAGACTAAAGATGTCTTGCAATCTCTTCATGTATGTAAAATGTATTTGATGAAATCAAATAGAGCTAGTTTTTAAAATTCTTTTTAGCCCAAGTAAAAGTTTCACCATCTGTAATAGCTTCACAAAATTCTCATACAATATCCATGATGACAAATTACTTCGTATACGTAATGGCCTTGTGATTTCTTTCACTTGAACTTGTCTTTTCAGAGCTCCTAGAAGAATTTACTAAGCTTGCTACAAAATAAGCTGGTAATGAAATGTAAATTCGAAAAACCCTGAGTGACGTCAGTCTTTAAAATGCAATACAGTGAGCACTACAGTTTTTTAAATTACTTCCTCTCTGTAGGGGCTTATTAACTAATTATATATTAATATTAGCAGGATGATCAAGTTTTATGTAGTTTTCTAACTTCCTGAAGATATATTTGATTGACATAATTGGGCTTTTTGTTACAGAACAGCATCTGCTTCCCATCTCAATTATATCAGTGTAAATCCAGAGAAATGTATGTTTTTCAGTTTATATACTTGCCTGTGAAAATGTTCCATAATCTAGAAACACTTCAGTGTTTTATTTTAGTCTAGAACAAGTAAGAGTTTTTACTATTATTATTATGTGAAAGGTACTTCTTGTTAAAAGGTAATAGGCAAACAAAAAGGGAAATGGAGAAAAATGCCATTGGCTTTTGAGAGGTGCAAAATCCTGTAGAAAGTATTATATAGGAGTAGAATGGGGGCAAAAGTGTGGGGTAAAACACAGCTATATTTCTTTTCACAGCTATTAAATATATTTATTTTTCAAAGTTCTTTTATCAGGGTGTGTACACCCTAATTCTACCTTTCTTTCCCTCCTTGCATCTCATAATTTTAAGAATGAGAACAGTCTGGCAAGAATGCTTATTAACATGAAGCAAAAAAATGGAGATAGAATAAAATGCAATATTGGGATCGGCAATTTCGTTGGCAGACTTCCTACATCAGTCCTTAGAGAACACCTTTACAAGAATTAGTCTTATGTCCAGATGTTGTTGCATTTTAATTCAGTTTAACATGCCAATACAAATGCCCTTTAACAACACTTTAACAAGCACTGTAGTTATAATGCAGTTTACTCTCTTTGAGGTTTTCCCCACATATAATAATTTGATACATTGGCTCAAATCTGCATTTATTTCAGAAACTAAAAAATGGCTACAATCTTCAATTTATTTTCGGAAAAGTACTTGTTTGATGATTTCATGAAAGGCGTTTCTCCCGTCTTTTTGCCAGAGGCTGGCAAAGTTTATGCAAATGGTAATTTGAATGCTGGCTGTGATTTAATAACAGGGGGATGGTCTCAACTTATGAAAAAACTGGAAGGCATTAGTAATATAACAATCTACAAAAAAAATGCCAGTTATTACTGCGTTCTTGCCTGAAGGAATTAAGTGTAGTTAATATTTTATAGATAGAATTACTTTTTATTCTGCCCATCATAATTAGAAAACACAAATAAATCTCAGTAATCTAACAATTAACTCGATAACCTGGCTTTGGCTGTGGGTTCTAGAAAATGCTTCCCACCTGGTGTACAACCATCTTCAGACACTTTATGTCTGTCTGTCTCTGAGTCTCTAAAACATGGAGGAAAAGCCAACTGTCAACGTACAAGCCCTTTTTCCAAGATTGCCTTTGTGCTGCAGGGGAAGATATGGATGTGTTTTCCCCACAACTGTGGAATTATATTAATGGCACAGTTCTGAAGTTCTTTTTAGGTGTCAATGGTGAGAGCAAAATTCTGCCCTAAAACTAAACAAGATCTTCTGTCAAGCATCAAAAGTTAGATATTAAAATGCAGCTAGCTGAACTGCTAGAATAACCAGAAATTACTTATCTATGCCAGAAAACTTAAAGTCTTTCTAATGTTTTTTGCTCTCTTTCCTTAAAATCAGCACAAAATAAAGTTTCTGCAAATACCCACTCTGTTTAACAACAGGTTCGAGGCAAGAATTAATTAAGAAAAATTAGGCCAACTCAAGGCATGGTAGAGACACATGTTCACAAATTAGAAAATGAACATTTTAGTCAGGCATTGGGTATCTGCTTGCTGGCAGGAATGGAGAGATCTTATAAATGCATAAGTGATTATCTCTGTAGCATCACAAAGTGCCCACGGTGTAACTGTGATCAAATATCACATGGTTGTATGTATTCCTGAAGGGTATTGGCTACATATTTTTCTAAACTAGATGGCACAATGTAATACCATGCCTCCTTCCAGAGAGAAAAGTGGCATTAAAGTGGACTGCTTTATTGAGAGGCTTTTACTCAGTAGTTATTTATGTTTGTTTCTGGTTCTGGTTTGAATGCTCCATTTGGCTGGATCATTTTCTGGCCTTATCAACAAAGGGGCAAAATGACAAAAATTTCCTACATTGGCTGGGATTAATGGAGATGAAACCCAAACCCTGTCTATGCTTTCTGGGTCAAATTTGAGATTGTACATAAGTGCCACCAGTGAGCATTGGCCCTTGGAACCAGGTTACAGATAAACCAGATGCATATACTGCAGTGTGTCAAGTCTCAGCACCTACCACTTGCCTGCTTAGATCTCCTCCTGCTGCACCTCACTGTTTGCTAATGTGTCGTGTTTTAGCCTCTTCATACCAGGTTTGTGAAGAAAAGGTCTTATGGGCATCAGTGTAGTGGTAAAACTGCAGCCATGTGTTGTAAGGTGGGCAGTGTAACAACAGCTTCCCAGTATTACTTTGCCAGTGGAATTGTGTAAAAAAAAAAAAAAAAAAATCAGCTGGCTGAAGGGAATGCAAAGCAGGACTGCATTTCTTTCCCAGTTTGCTCCATTTTTTCCTAGATGCTGTTTTTTGTGAATTCTGACATGGCTTATTTTGTCTGGATGCAGGTCCTTCTATTATTTTATGTGAGATCAAGCTGTGAGTTCATTGAACTCTTTTGTCATGGTGACAGATTGTGTTGTGAAGTTCTTTTAGGCTAATATCACAATCATCTTGCCATATGATGGTGTGCTTGCTTGTATCCTAAATGCCCACACATAATAGCCTTTTCCTGCTGGCTGTAATAATAAGAAACTCCGTTGTTATGAGATATTGCACTTGTTTTTTTCACGCCATCAGCTTTACTCCCTTTTCCACACACCCAGCATAAAATAATGTGTTTACTTTTTAAAAGTATGTGTCAGTAGAATTCTCTGGGCTTTTTCCCCAGAGACTAAGGTCTGCAGCAATAAAATTTCCAGGATCTTATGGGTCTTATCTTCAGTGTAATTTGTTTGCCGTGTAACCTAAACAGTGTTCCTGATATGTTTGCAGGAATCTGAGCATGCATTTCTATGTTCTTTTTAGGGGAGCCAAGAGCACAGCTCCAAGGTTTCAATATAATTTAGATTCAGATTTTATGTGACTGATTTTTCTTTCTGTTGAGGTACTTCTAATTTCACAGAGCAGAGAATCAGGCCTTGAAGTTAGGGACTGCCTCCAAATACGACTGCTTTATGTTGTAGAAACCATAAAATATATATAGTAAATACTGCACCAAAGTGCTGAAATTTCATGATAGAGCTGCAATGCAGAATAATTATTTCTATGTGGTTTTTACTTTACTTCTACTTTTTGTTTGTCATAGCACAATTGTTGCTTTTCCTGACAAAAATGTGTACTCCTCTTCTTAATTTCATAAACAGTATATCTCTGCCCTTTCTCTCTTGCCTAAGCAAATTGCATAATAGTGGGTTATCCTTTATTTATGTCAGCTTACATCATTCTGACAATGCTAGGGCTCTAAGATAGTTTAAATAAATACAGTCGTTTCACGAATATAAGCCGCACCTTTTTCACTGAAGAATCCAGCCTACCCCAGGAGTGCGGCTTATATTCAGGTGCGGCTTATTTATGGAGAATTTCAGGAGAATTACCAAGGCAGAAGTACGAGCCGCAAGGGGAACAGGCGTTCCCCGTCCCTGCCGGCGTTCCCCGCTGCTCGCGGGGCTGGTGCTGGGCGCCGCTGCCCCTCCCCGCCCCTGCCGGCATTCCCCGCCCCTCACATGGCCAGCGCTGGGCGCCACTGCTGCTCCCCGCCCCTCCCGTGGCCGACGCCGGGCGCCGATGCCGCTCCCCGCGCTCCC
>VRYO01001463.1:89224649-89253625 GCA_009812075.1 Sialia sialis | reverse complement strand
CTCCCGGCCCCTCCCGGCGTGGCCCTGGCCTTGCCTGGCCTGTCAGCAGCACCCCCACCCTGCCGCGCAGAGAAGAAAAGAAAAGGAAAAAAAAAAAGTGCGGCTTATATTCGGGTGCGGCTTATATACGGACAAATCCCGTGACCGTCCTGGCTACCCGGAAGTGTGGCTTATATTCAGGTGCGGTTTATAATCGTGAAACTACTGTACATAAATATTTGAGTATTCAAATTCTGTTCAGTGCGGGTGTAGTAACTCCTATGCATGTAAATTAGCTGTAGTAATACACTTTGTTGATGTCATCACCATGGCCTCTTAAGTAAGGCCTTACATGTCTTCTGATAAAGAACTTGTGTTGGTTTGTTCTTAAAAGAAAGGAACAAAGGAGAAAGAACTGCACTCAATTTTCCCCAGTCTATTTGCTAACTTTTGATTCCTTGATATCACTGTTTCTCTAAATCTCTAAATCAGATTTTTCATAGTCTAGCACATGAACTTTCTGCTGCTGATAAGAAGGCATTGGGACTGCACTGACCATTCCACAGTCAGGTGGTTATTTATCATTGTCAAGAAGTCTGGGAGAAATGGCATCTCATATAGGAAGGAGTGTCTAGTCTCCATTAGGAATGTCTTTCAGAAATTCTTACATTTCTCAGTGATATGAGATGGTCTTTTAGAGCCATGTGCTTACATCTTGTGAGTGTATCAGTTTCCCTTGGTAAGGTTGCCAGTAGTTGCTCATAGCAGATTTTGGCTGACACCTCAGTCACAGCTTGAGCTATGTCCTCTCATACCTCCTCTTTGCAGTGTCCTGCATCTGTCCTGTGAGTGGAGGCTACCCCAGGCACCTTCCACATCCTCCCTGTTCAAAGCAGAGATCACCTGGCTTCTCCAGTACTACTATCCCTTGGCCATTCCCAGCATTTTCCCTTCTGCATCACCATTTATAATCCAGTTTCCCTATTTTCTCCAACCAAAACCATGGAACAAACCATGGAACATCCCTGTAGTCAGTGCAGTTTCCTAGGGGTGACACCTATTTCATCCCAATGAATTCAGCAAGTGTATTTCAAAGTGCTTTCGAAGGAACTTTTTAAATCTGACTTGAAGTTTGGTCTCATATAATGAGTTATCTCAGGCATCCTCCTATCCTACACACAGTATATGTGTATGTGTATCTATGCTGTGGCAGAAACATGCTCCTGCAGTGACTTCCAGGAATTAGTTGTCACACGTGACAGCACTCAGCAGCTGTGTCTGTATCCTGTATGTCTAAAGATTTAATGGGAAGTTAGCAGCAGCCTGTTACTGTCAGTGACAATCTTCTGTTAAACAACAAGAAGTTTGTTATGGTGAAAGCACCCTCTAGGAATTTGTATTTGTCTGGTGACTGGTACTTAGCCAAACCAGTCACATCTGTTACTGTGCATTGCAATGCTAGGTGTGTCTGTAAAGCAACATAATTTAAGATAAAATGTAGTAAACTAACGAAACTCCAGCAGTATTTGTTTTTCTACAAATTCTTGCACATTTGGATTAGAAGCAACGTGTCAAAATATGTAAGGTTCTGAAAATTTATTGTAAATTTATTTATAAATTTATTGATAAAGCCAGTGATTCAAATGTGCTCTGCTGTAATGGCAGTACACATGGAAACTGAAATTATTTAAAAGATGGAAGTCTTGTGTATGCCACTGTCATAATAAAGAGTCTTCTGGTGTGAGTGAACATCACCTTGGGAGACAAAGCTAGTACCAGCCTTTCCTGGGGAGAGATAAATATAGAATCACAGAATGCTTAGATCAGTGAAATCTTGTCCAGCATCCCCACTCAAGCAGGGCTATGTAGAGTGACTTGCGCAGAACTATATCCTTGTGGCTTTTGAATATCTCCAAGGAGGGAGAGCCCACAACTTCCCTGGCAGCCTGTGCCAGCTTCTAGCACGTGGTGCAGAGTGTTGCAACAGGGGCATGATGCAAGGAAAAAAACCTTCTAAATACTTACGAAAACTCCCTTGACTCTATGGAAGTAGTTCCAATTGCTTTCTTGAAACACAGGAGAAAATGTCTCTTTTTAAAGTAATGATTTTTTAAATTTTGACTTCTAACTTTTGTCAGTGTGGAGATGGTACCAAATTAAACCTCATGAGCCCCATTGCTGCAAAACCATTGCTTGTCATTGATGGGGAAGTATTTTATTCTAGCTGCGATGTGTTTCCAATTTTTCTACCTGTGCAAATGCCTTTTGCGCTTTTTGAAGGTTTTTATGTAACCTCACAGGGAATATTCTTTGGGTAAACCTGTTGAATTTAACAGTAATCTGACCAATAGGAAAACTGCAACAACTGCACTGGGACAAAAAAATTAAATTGTTTTATTAAGAAAGGAAAATTAATATTTTTTAGGTATAATATGAATCTTTATTAAGCCAGTCGGTTGATAGTATTTGTGGTTCTTTCCGGTACATCAAAACCTCTCTTTCTTTCCTCTTCTTAGGTAACTGCAGGAAAATAGACACCTCTACGAAATAGGCCAAATGCACATGCCTGTAGTGGTGTAGGTTCCTAAGGGTAAGACCCATTTTATCCTAATGATTTCAGCAAGTGATTTCTGCTAAAGAACTGGAAAATGTTCTTTCCTCTCAACTAGCAGAACAGAATGACTCTTTCTGATGTTCTGTAATTCCAGCTGCTCTCATCACCAATCCACTTAGAAAAGGAATCCCACATCTGTGATGGTGGATTAAATTCTTTTGTCTGTGCCATGACTTTGAGGAGGGCTTGTACTTCCAAATCATCTGAAGTGCAGTTACAAGTGCCACACCACTCACACAACTCTGCTGGAAGGGACCTGTGTTCCCAAACAGCCTTATTTGCCATTTTGGTTTTGGAGTGAAATACAGTAAATCACAGCAGCTTCTATAGAGTAAATACAGATTATTGACAAAATAATTATCAGATATTTGAAAGGTTTTATTTTTTTTTTCTTTTTTTTTTTAACCTAGAAGATGTGAAGAACTTGGGGAAGTTTTATTATTTATTTATTTACTGCAGATTATGTCTCAGCACTGGCTTGACAAAGTGTGTCAGACATACCTGTATATGTGGGCTTCTGCCCCTGGTTTCTTTGTGAAATAAATCATACCATCTTATTTCTGTGTCTCAATTTTTCAGCTCTGTGTGGATCATTTATATAATGCTATGGTGTTTGATGTGAATAGCAGTTTTTCTTCTCCTTTTAAATTGAGGTTAATAGTACTGCCATTTATGCTGTAAATTATAGTCCCTTCTGTAGCATTTTTGTGTGCCTAGAACAGATGGGAGCTTGCTTTCAAAACTCTTACAAATTGTTTGTTTACATTATATTTCCATCCCTTTATCTCAGTAATAGTAGTACTTCCAGAATTCCATTTTTGTGCTGCAGAGTGTTTCCACCCCTCCTCTCTCTGTTTCTGAGAAACTGTTAGGTGAGATGAGTAGTCTGAAGGTATGTGCTAAAAAGATGGGATACTGTACAATTTTGGAAGAGTATTAAAGAATCTTCAGGATGTTCTCCAGTGCCTAGGAACTTGGAATTGTATAATACACATAGATACATGCGCTTGGTAAAACTCACTGCTACAGAAATAGGATTGTGGTCTTCTTATTTCTCCTTACTCTTATTTCACCAATTTCTTCCCCCATTCCATTGGGAGAGTGGTTTAATGCACCCATCTGTTCTGCATTCACTCATTCCCATGACTCAAGTACAAAGAGTCAGAAATAGTGAAGTAGAAAATTCTTAGCCAAAGAAGATCTGAGGAAGTGCAATTACTTTTCAAAAGTACCTTCTGGTCTAAATATTATGAGATTGTTCGCATTCTTTATTTTTGACATCCTGATTGTGTTGATGGGTGTTTATTTGAAGAATGGATGTCCTCTAGCATGTTTTGTCTTTCTGTGTGGAAAAACCCTACCATCTTTGTTCATATGCTTGCTTTTCTATTCTTCTCTCCTGTTTTAGTCCCTGCCATAACGAGGTAGAGAGAAAGCTCACATTTCATTTGCCATTCACAACATGGAAACCAGATGAAGAGAGTACTTGCAAAACATAGTCCATAACCAACAACTTTCCCTAAGCTAAAATATCTTTTGAACCATTCTGAAGGGTGGAAGAAAAGTGTCTCACCATTTTCCAGCCTCTCTGGCCATTGGATTTTTATAAGTCCTGAAAGCTGGGAAAGTTTAAAGTATATAGCTGTCTGCCTGCAGGAAAATTCAACAATCCCTTAACTGTTTGTCTTCTGAAAACAAAGCCATGAAAAGCAAGAGCCTTTCTAAAGAGTTGCAGCTCTCTTCATGAGCATGTATTTCATCTAAATAAATCAAACTACCCTGAAATGCCTTCTGGCATATGATGTCTTGTGTTATGAGAGAGTTGCAAGCAGAAGAAAAACACATGATGGTGTGAATGATAAAAAGTGAGCCTGCTAGGTCTTCGGTAGAGATTATCCTGCATAGTGGAATGGCTGTCTCTCTGTTGAGCTTTTCTAGACCCCAAACAGTCCATATTTGTCAGTGTCCATAATGCCATGTTGATCAATACTCTTTGTGAGCCACAGCTCTCCCAGCAGCAATGTGGAATCATATATCTCTGGGAGTGAGGGTGGGAGTAGATAGGAGAATAGAACTGAAATGGCAAGAAAAATTATTATTTTGAGCTTGTCTATTGACAATTGTGTCCCTGGAAATGGTAATTGATGCCAGTGATTTAAGAGAACTTTAAACTAAAACCAAACATGAGCACTAGAAACATGGTGTGTGCATTTTGCAAATGCTAACAGAGAGTCCTCATCTAGAAGACTTGTTCTGAACTTAATTATGTATGCAAATATGCACACATCCTTGTTAAACCATGTTAAATTGGTTTCTTAGTCTTTCTTTATAAAAGAAAAGACTTCATGTTAAAGATACTCCCTGTGAATACACATAATTCCTATAAAAATAAAAAATGAAAGTGAAATCACATTGTTTAAGTTCTGTGTATATTTCTGGTATGGACTCTGTGGCAAGGCTGCATAATTTTGCCTTGAAGTTTTTGTGGCATCTCAGAAAACCCTAATCTACAAATGCGAGTTGTCTTTGCTATTCAAATCTGTGTTAAATTGCAGACTCCATTTTGTGTAACTAAGCATTATTTGCACATATTACAGTTTCACCTTTACAGATGTAGGCTGGGTATGCCAGGATAAATTTATATGCTCTACAGAAGGCCATCAAATGAGAGTAGACAAAATATGGGCTATTGCTACAGGGAAAACAGTTTTTGAAGTCTATATTTTACATGGCCAAGAATCACCATGAAAGAAAGCTTTGAGAAAGGGTCAGGGAGGCTACCTGATTTAAGGGCAGAAAATTTATGGTTGAAATGGCCTTTTAGAAGAGGAATTGGATCCTGAGGAATAATTGCTCGGGAAGACAATGGAGACACAGAGAATTTGACTTTCTGCAGAACAATTTCCTCACTTTTACTTACTTACCACTGCTCAGTGATTCATGTCTGTACATTGTCCTTTTTTCTAATGAGCAGAAAAAAGTGGGCTCAGATTTCATAAGGACAGAGCTGTGGTTCTTAACTCAGCTGGTCAGGCTCTGACTGGAACCCTTCAAACCTGCCCTGCTCTCCTTCCTCAAGCTTCCTCAAGCTCCCAAAGACATGGAGCTCCTTTTTCACACTGTGTGAGCCGTACTCTTCTCTCTCCTTTCTCAAGTCTTGTTCACTTGCAGATTGTAGAAACATAATTATCCTGTGTTTCTATGGTAATAAACATTGTCTTTAGAAGAAAACGAGCAAAACAAGTTAACACAAGTTTTTGTCAGTTGCCAAATCGATTTTTCCCACAGTCATAGGAACTTTGTCAGCCCACAGCTGCAGGTGGTTTTGCTGTACCCATCCTGTGTGTGCTTTGACCTGCATGGTATGAAACACTGCTAAATGCATAGTTATTTTCTACCTGAAAAGAACATAACATGAAAAGGCAAACTTAATGTCATAGTAATGTTACATATTTCGTAGAAACTCAAACATTGTACTGCTAAGCAACATTGTACTGCTTCCACTCGTCTAGTGGAAGCTGTCTCTTCCCATAGTAGGGGACTTGCAACGAGATGGTCTTTAAGATCCCTTCCAACCCTGCCCATTTTATGACTCTGAGACTCTGTTACAAGTCTGGGGAGAAAACCATTTTGCAAGTTCTTTTAAAATTTTTGTATTGTAAGAAAGTTATCATTGTCATCCAATAGAGAGAAAGGAGGTTTGTGGGAATGTATTCATAAAATAGGGCCTCTCACATTTTCAGGTTATTAACCAAAAGTTAGTAGAAAAGCTATTTGCTGCCACAGACTCACATCATTCATGTGTCAACCACAGTAATGCGTTGGTAAACTAAGACTAGAAGAAAAATAAATACATTTATCCCTTTTGTCTAAAGCATTTCTAAAAACTTGGCTAAAAACATTATCTAAATCATACCTATCCCATTTATCTAAATCAAGGTGATTAGGGATTACAGTAATTTCACAATTATAAGGCGTACCGGGTTATAAGGCGCACTTTGAGGTGGCTGGGATGTCCACGGAATTTGCCCGTATATAAGGTGCACTGGCCTATAAGGCGCACTCTTTTTTTTTTTTTTAAGAAGCGTGGATCCACTGCTGGTTTTCCCTGCCCAGCTGCCAGAGTCGTGCCCCCCGGCTTCCCCCGTGCCGCCTTGGCTTGGTGCGTGCCTCTGCCGCCCCGGCTCCCTGCTTGCCGCTGCCACATCCCCTGGCTCTCCCTGCCCAGCTGCCAGAGCCACACCCCCCGGCTTCCCCTGTGCTGCCTCGGCTCCCTGCTTGCTACTGCTGCCCCAGCTTCGCGCGCGCCACCACTGCCCCGGCTCCCTGCTTGCCGCTGCTGCCCCGGGTTCGCGCATGCCGCTGGGGCTGCACCCCCCGGCTCTTCCCACGCCTGCCGGCTCTTGCTGCGGCTCTCGTGGCTCACACTTCCGGGTTGGCAGTTCTCCGGAATTTGTCCATATATAAGGCGCACCAGGTGATAAGGCGCACTTCTGGGGTAGACACAAAACTTCAGTCAAAAAGGTGCACCTCATACACGTGAAATTACTGTATT
The DNA here is from genome assembly GCA_009812075.1 of Sialia sialis. Classification (NCBI taxonomy): domain Eukaryota; kingdom Metazoa; phylum Chordata; class Aves; order Passeriformes; family Turdidae; genus Sialia; species Sialia sialis. Next base: position 89,246,477 of record VRYO01001463.1, on the reverse strand, counting down.
TACTTTCATTTGGAGAAACGTTTACAGTAGTCTTCAGCACCTGTTAGGTTTCCTTCTCTTGCCTATCATTTCTCCACACTGCATATACATTCATGTCTGCTTTTCCTTTTCCCTGCTTTTTGCTCAGCTGTCTGACCTTATTGTCTCTATTAAGTATTCTGTGGCCTGGTTTCTTTTTTTTCCTGCTTTGATTTTCTTATCTTCTCTCTCCTGCTTCCTTCTCTGAGAATGTATTCCTGAAAGATTACTGCCAGGGAGTATGACCTAGAATAGTAGTACTTATTTTATTATTTACTGTGCTACAGGCATGATTAAATCCAGTAAAATATAAATGCAGTTATCCAAAATTTTTGTAATTCCTAACCTTTCTATAAAAAATTAATTCAGAAACTAGTGAGTTAGATTTTAATTCCATGTAAATTTGAGAGTGAGCAAAAGCAGTGTGTACACTTTTTTTGGAATGGTACTTTTATAGTCTGAATTTACTGATGTATTGGGATTGACCATGTATTTGTCAGTGTGCAGCAGGTACCAGTGGCTCCCTAAAGGATACAACTGATCTTTTCCATATTTAGCTTGGGATTGTAATTTGCTTTTTGTCCTTTGATTGTCTCTGCAGAGACACCACTTGTGAGGCTGTCAGGTGTTCAGTAGGAAATGGAGTTGCACCTACAGTAAATTTACCAGTAGCTCATGAAATTTAGCAGAGAGCCCTTATAATAATTTTACAAGTCTTACTTATTTAACTCGGTAAAAATATCTTGCTTTTACATGAAATGAGTTCTACCCTTCACATGATCCAAATATTTGAAAAAAGACTAATTTGGTATGCTTTAAAACAGTTGATTCATTAATTCTGTTGTACAGTCATGATATGCAATCTCTTTTTTCAGCTCATAACTTTGTTATAGGTAAGACTGATCTATTGGCAGACCACAGGATTACTATTGTTCTCTGTTTACAGAAAATGTCATAAATAATACAGCCTGAAATGTCCCTCGCACATACAGAGGATCGTAAATTACAGAAAGTGTCTGTGTAAGGGCATTCTACAGTGAGCTAATTAAGGCATTCAGGCATAAAGCACAATGAAAAAAAATTAAAAGACACAGCATAGTGAGAAAATCTCTGCTTTTGATTGAGATTTGGAAAGAGAGAATGAATTGATGAAGCAGAGAGAAAGAGGCAATCTGTTTCAGATGGCAGGTTACAGATGAGAAGGTGTTTACAGCAAGCGCAGTAAGTGTGAAGGAACGAAGCCTGGCTCTAAACTGCAAAAGAAACAGAAGAGGGAAAAGAAGTGTGTTGAACTGGAGAAAATCCAGTTTGGGTTTGGAAAGTAAGAACAAGAGAAGGCATCTGTCTGGATCCTGTACTGCATGGAAAGCTGAGCTGAGCCAGAATTGAAGGATCAAAGTGGTAGTGAAGAAAAGAGTTAAGTCTGCAAAGGCACTATTGTAAAAGAATGACATTCAAAAGTGTGCTTGTGGGGAAATAATATGCGGGTTCATGTGCTGGAAATTTAATCCTGTCATGTGTTGTGCTATTGCACATCAACAGCAAAAGGCTGCCCAGTCTATACTCTCAAATATCTTTCTAACCACAGAAGCAATGGAATAAAATACTGTCTCTTGGACTGTCTCCCAAGAAAGGACTAGGGTTAAGAGCTGGGATACCTGGAAGAGGGAGGCAGTAGATTGCAAGAGTCAGGATTTTCAGTAAGGGAGTGAAAGTTCTCCCCAGGAAATCAGCAGGGTAGTTGCACACCTCACCAAGACATGCCATGATCATAGAATCATAGAATAGATTGAGTCAGAAGGGACTTCAGAGATCATCTAATTCCAACCCCATTGCCATGGGCAGGAACACCTCCCCACTAGATCAGGTTGCCCAAAACCCAGTCCAGCCTGACCCTGAACACTTCCAGCAATGGGGCATTTGCAACTTCTCTGGCCAACCTGTTCCACTGCCTCACCACCCCCATAGTACATAGTTTCTTCCTTGTATCAAATATAAACCCACTCCCCTCCAGTCTGAAGCCATTGCACCTGTCTGTACCTTACCTCTTGTAAGAAATCTCTCTCTATCATTCTCATAGGCTCCCCTACTGGAAGGGGACAATTCTCTTTTCTGGGCTGAACAATCCCAATTCTCTCAGTCTTTCCTCGTAGGAGAGATGCCCCAACCCTCTGAACAACATTGTGGCCTCCTCTGGACACACTTCAGCAGGTCCTGTCCTTCCCATGCTGGGACCCCAGAGCTGGATGCAGCACTGCAGGTGGAGTCTCACCAGAGCAGAGCAGAAGGGCAGACTCCCCTCCGTCACCCTGCTGGCAGTGCTGCTTTGGATGCAGCCCAGAATGCAATCAGCTTCCTGGGCTGGAAGTGGACACTGCTGACTCATGTCCAGCCTCTCATCCAACACTGTATTTTAGGCAATATCTTTGCAGAGGTTGATTCCTGCAGGGCAGTAAAGGAATTGATGTTGTCTGAAAATATGCTATGTTTATGAAGCTTTAGCAAAGAAAATTATGATCCTTTGCAAGAAGAGTGACTTAATCTGTGTTAAAAAAAGAAAAAACAGAAAAACACAAACCGAAAGTTCCTGCTAGTATAGCCACATGGACTGGAACAGATTTCTGTAGAAGTATGTTATTTCTGGATGTGAATACTGTGTCTTTGAATAACATGTTGAAAACAGTATGGGTATGCTACTTGTGCACATTTCCAGAAAGATAAAGCTGGTTACAAACAAACTAACTCAAATAATAAGTAGTTAAAAATTTTAATGTGATAAGACAGGCCAAGTAGAATCAGCAGTCAGTCAATTACTAATAAAAGTAGACAAATAAGATGTCATTTATGTCATGTTCTCTCTGGAAGTCAAAATCTCTTCACTCCTAATAGAATGAGGCTCTACATGAGCACAACTCCTAGTCTGATCCCAGTTTGGGGTTTTTATTCCCCTAAAGATCTAATTTACAGCACTTTTTTCAACACTTTTTCCAGCAATTATAAAAATTTTAAACTCAGAAAATTTTTATTACTGGATGTCTCGGGTTTTTTTTCCACTGCAGTGAACACATGAAAAAGGGAAGCGTCATTGCAACACAGATTGATTAGAGTATTTTTCAGTGGTGGTCTTCTTTATTCCAATAAAAGAAGATTGCCATGCAAAAGTCTGAAGAAAAAAAAAAAAGGTATCATTGGCACCTGTTTTTTTCTGGGAACTGCAGGTTTCCCCTACACACTAGGGACCCATGGAAAGAAGCGGGGTAGAAAAACAACTTCCATTTGCAAATTTTCACAACTCCTAAAAGCAAAAAAACCTGTAAATGAAATCTGTTTCTTATTTCCTGCAACAGTGAGCAGTCTCTCTTTGCCTATAAAGTAGCAACTGAAGCAGTAGCAGAATAGTTCTCTCAAGTACTACCACCTTACTAGCTGATAAAAACAATTCATTGTTCAGGTTCCCATAATAGATGTTCATGCTTTTGTGGGTTCCTGTATCTGAAAAACCTGGTGAGGTATGCAGTGATACCTTCTTTTTATTGGTTTCATTTTCTTAGGAAATAAATGTTTTGGAGATTGGCAGATGAGTAATTGTGGCCTCTATCAGCCTGATATCTTGTGAAGCTAAAGAATAGATCCATAAAGCTATCATCCTGCATATTTAGAGGTCTTTAGTAAAACTGACTGGCAGATGCTCATTCACTTAACTTAAAGAGAGGTTTTCTTCAGGTGCATCTACCATTATGAGTCTTTTTTGTACATCATAGTTCTGATTCATGGAGTCAGTGGAAGCCTTTGCATTGAAATCATGCATAAGTTTTGGGTGAGGCAGAGTCAATTAACATTTATATGTATAGAAAACTTCAAAGACTTACATGTGATGGAGAATATGAATGTGGAAAACAAAGATTATCAGCTTGGATGGAGGCTAGAAACAGTATGCAGTGAATGTACTGTGGGATTTCAACACTTAGGAGTTCTTTAACAGGCACAAAATTTAAATGCTCACTGATTATATGCTGCACTTGAAACAGCAAACGAACATTAGAATGGGAAAAATATGCTCTGTAAGTAGGCAACAGTGACTTTCTCATGGAGGCTGCTTCTGTGCAGCAGAAGAAAAAAAAAGCTAAGCTTTCATTTTAATAACTATTTGAAGATTTGGTTTAAATGGATAAAGTTTCCTGCTAAGCAGCTCATATTATTTTTCTTTTCATTCTGGTTTGCCTGACAGATGGATTTGGAGCCAAACAAAAGCTGAAGAAAGAAACCTTAAATATTGCAATTCTAACTGACAGGGTCAATTAAATTATCTTGATCTGAAGAACTGAGAAAGTTCCATGAGAAGAAGTTGAGGGTCTGAGAAGGTGTTCACAACAAGGATTCCATCCTGTCTCTGTGCTGCCATAAATTCCTTTCCTCCATGGGACCAAGCATGTGAGTCTCTGCATAGATACACTAACATTTCCAGGAAATCTCTCTAACTTGTTCTTTCAGATAGTAGTGACACATATTTGGGCAAGATACTGCATTAATAGTGCCAGTGGCACCAGCCATGCTGTGGGAGATTGACCACACTGCAAGAGATAAAAAGACCTGTGCAGCTGAAAGCAGAGACCAGTTCAGACTGTTCACACATACAGCTTTGCATGATACATGTCTCTGGGATGAGAAAAGACAGAGTCATGGAAGTTGTACTGTCCTCAGGGACCCCAGGAATTAAGCTGAATCGGCAAGATTTAAGTAGGAAGCCAAACCTGCTGCATTACTTTGTCATCTAATCTTTAACTGAGGTTTAGTCTGTGTACATGCAATTGTGGCATCTATTTACGGAAACAAAACTTGTTTGCTGGCTCTCCTCTATCTTCCTCTCTTGGCAGGCCGAGTGCTTCCATTGCTTTAGCCTGTTGCAGTGACCAGTATATGTCCTCCATTCTCTTCTGCAAGGAGGAAGATTTTTGTGTGTGCTCTCCATGTACATGTTTGGGTGGCTGGCTGTAAAGGGAAAGAACACCAAATATCTGCATGCTTATAAACAGTGATTCTTTACTTCTCTTGGTTTCCAGCTCCCTGAGGTGAGTCCTCTTATGCAATGCTCGCAGGGGTACTTCAGTGACTCTTCTTTGCCTAGGGTGGTACCACACCTGGCCCATGCTAGATTGCTACTGGTCATTCAGGCAGCACAGGTGTCTCTGTGTTATGATGGACTGTCTTGTCAATATGCAGATCTTTTGCTCTGGGCTTTTTCTGCTATGTGTGGTTTTACCTCATTTCACAGCAGTTTTATATTTAATAGGGGATGGTTCTCAGAAAAAAGGGAGGATGATGAAGGTACAGCAACTCTCACAATAGGTAAAGCAATGCAGTGAATGCTCATTAATAAGACACAACTTCCAAAGTCATAGTGATAATAGAAATGGCAGTGACAATGTTCTGGGTCAGTGCTTTATGTGCATATGTCTCAAATTCATGCAAGGAATCCTATTAGAGCTTCAAAATCATTTGCTTTGCCTCAGCAAGTTTTTGTGCTCATTTAAACCCCTGGTTTATCATTTTGAAGTGTATTAACATTCCCATGTTCGGTACTTATTTCTATCCTGAGAGAAATAAACAAATAATACTTTGCAAATGGGTTTCTTGGGAAAGGAGGATAAGCGGCAGCAGGGTATCATTTGCATTCGGAGCTGATTGCTTTAAAAAGCTTCTCTAGAGTTCAAAAGGTTAAAAAACAGACTTGGTGAACATGTGCATTTTCGTTCTATTTTCCTTTTTTTGCTCAGAATGGATTTACAGAGCAGTCTTTTGACAGGCATGAGGCAGTGCCAGTTACTCAAGTCTTGGATGAAAGAGGAGAAAGCACTAAGTCGTATTTGCACATAATTCTGTGAGACTGCTAGCCTCAAGTGTAGGCTGCTCCCTCCTGCTGCTACTATATATACCCCATGAAAGCATAATGAAACCACAGTGGGAAAAGATGTGTTCCTTTTCCATAAGTATTTGGAAACAAATAAGCATCTTTTGAAACAGTAGTATCTCTACTAATAAAAGATGGGCATGCAATTGTCCACAGCAAAGTTTCATGTAAGGCCATTTAGAAATGGTTATTACAGGAATGAATAGAGCTCAGAGGGTGTTTTTCGAGTGGAAAAGTACATGGAAGTAATGGAGGAAGAAAGTGGGAATTCCTGAACCAAGAACATTGTGCTATGGGGCCTTGGAATGGTGAAAAGAGATGTTGTCTCTTGCTGTGCAATGGCGTATTCAGAAAACAGAATTTGCAAAATAGGAGGGATGTACGAGGTATGACTTTGTCCCAGCTCTGATTTATTCTCCTAAAGTAACTAACATCTAATATGGAAATGCTTTTCATTTTCAGTGAATAGTGAGATTCAGAAATTATTTCGTGCTTTCCTCCTCCAGGACATTTACTGCTCCTGGATACAGTTAGAATACAGACTTCATTTCTCCTAATTACCTACTGTCAATTGCAATTCTTTTTGGAAAAGTAAATATTGATTTTTGTAATGTAGGGACAGTTCGTTGAGGACTTAGACAATGACCATCACATTTCATGTGATGTAATCCACTTTTCAAGTAGAAAGACTAGTATATAATTTGACAGTGTTTTAATACTGAAATTAACTGAATATGCAAATGTTGAAAACTTCTCAATCAAACCTGTTCTTAATATCTTCTAGCCTGTTTCTTTGGATTTAAATAGAAGTGGCTTGGCATTTGAAATAGCTCAGTACTTGCATCACCCCTTGGTTTAATAAGCACATATTCTGTGGCACAATCACAGCACAATTCATTTATAAATCTGTCATGATAAATCCATGGAATTTGCTTGTTATAGAAATGTGTTGTGGCAGCAGGTGATGGAAAGGTTATAAAAATTGTATTATAGCTAGAGATTCGAATCATTGTCAAGTTTTATACTAAAATTGCCATGTTGGAGGTACAGCAATTCTGCACAAAGACTGTACAATTTATAAATGGAAACTTTTACACTGCCGTACTTTCTCCATGCATGATTAGGCTTCTTTAGGAGGAAAAAAAAAAGACAGAATGGTGCAATGCTAACACTTATGAGTAATGCATGATTGATGATCTCCTAAAGGCAGTGAGAGAAAATTACCTCCTTCTCTCATTTAAGGACACTATTAGAAGACTCAATGAGTTCAAAGCTCAGGAAATTATGTTAAGAGGACTGAATCAGGCTTTAAAAGAGGATAAATTATTTTCTCAGCAGTTCCAGGCTAGGATTTCTTTTAATGCACTGTAAAAGAAGAATACTTTGACACCCTCTTACATGGTTCTCTTAAGAAGTATCTGTCACCACATTTGTGATTTACTTGCATAAATACAATTCTCTTCATGTACTAAATGTGCTGCAATCTGCAGCCACTCAAATTAATACATTTTAAATGCCATGTCTGTCCTAGTCCCTCAGACCAGGAAATGGAGAGATCCTTCTTTTGGCTGGGTAGGTAAAATGGTACACTGGGAAAGAGCAGAGCGAGAGAACACCATTCAAAACGCCAGTGTTTTCTCCTGCAGGGTTTGAGAGTAAGACAGTGTCAGCTAGCAATGCACACTTCTACTGCTAGAGACAGGGGAAAGTGGAATGGTGCTAAAGAGATATAAGAATACTTTCTTCTTCTTCTTCTTCTTTTTTTTTTTTCATTTCTTGTCTTGCACCTTCTGTAATTACCCCTCTGTTGGCATTGCTGTAGTGTCTTGTCAGGAACCAGTGAGAGGTGTGCTTCAGCTGATCAGAGGAACATGAAACTGTCCTGTCAGAATCCTACTGGGTCATGGCAGCTCCTTTTTAACTAGTTTCAGAGGATAACAAGACTTACACAGTGTCCTTCTCTGTCTCTGTCTGATCTGAACCTACTGACATTAGCAGAAATTGTCTGAATGATTAAAAATTTGGAAAAGGGAGTTGTATCAAATACATTATGCTCTACACAGTTTCCAGAGAAGAGGCAGCTTGAGCAGCCTTGCAAAAGGAGTGCCTGCTGTAGAAGGAACTCTACCCTTATGAGTCAAAGGGGAGTCTATATATGACAGTCTATACGTTGCAGGCACATCAACTGGGAAGACTATCAGCTGGAACTGACCCTGTGTGAGATGTTAGCAAATCCAGTCACAAGAGACATACTTACAAAGTTAGGTTTCATAGTTTTTGTCACTTTTGAATTTTGTAAAAATACAATTATCTTATTACTTAGATGGACAAAACACAAGATCCTGATTCCAAACATGGCATGCTTTAACACAGCCTTTAAATTAGAGGGACAATTCACTACCTACAAAATGCAAAATATGTTTTGTGCCAGGTTCTAACCAAAATCCCTCATGGGAGTGGCCTCCAAAAATGACACAACTTAAATCAGCATTCATGAATGTTATGCTGCAAAAACCGTAAGTTCAAAGCATAAATACCTTTTTTATTTAAAGTGGATCACAGTGTAACATGCCTCTGTCCTATCACTGTTTCATATGTGGGGTTTTAGATGTATTTTTAGGGTATGGGAACAATTTTGTGACTTTTGCTATTGAGTAAGACAGACCTACCTCCAGGCAGGGAGGTAAATTGGCAATTTTCCTATTGCAGAACCTTTATTTGCTGTAATATAGAAATATAACACTAAAATTTTACATTATCACATTGATACAGCAGTTTATTACAAATAATCATAAATGGTACATTAACATTTTCTGTCAGACTAAGAGAGCTGAGGTTGTTCAGCCTGAGGAAGAGAGGGCTCTGGGGAAACCACATTGTGGCCTTTCAGTACTTAAGGGGGCCTTATACAAAATAGGGAGAGTGACTTTTTACACAGACAGGTAGTGCTAGGAAAAGGGGGAATGGTTTTAAACTAAAAGAGGAGAGATTTAGATTACATGTCAGGAACAAATTCTTTACTGTGAGGATGGTGAGGCACCAGAACAGGTTGCCCAGAAAAGCTGTGGATACTCCATCCCTGGAAGTGTTCAAGGCCAGGCTGGAGGGGTCTCTGAGCAATTCAGTCTGGTGGAAGATGTTCCTGTCAATAGCAGTGGGGCTGTAACTAGATGATCTTTAAGGTCCCTTCCAGCCCAAGCCATTCTATGATTCCAGGATGCTCTGATTAATGACAGACCATCTAATTTACTTCTGTCTGTATGAGCTTTTAGGGGCTAAAAGCAACACTTGAGAGGCAAGGGAAGTAAATAAAAGAATATTATCTTTTGATTCCCTTTTGAATACCTGTCCCTTTATTTGGCTTAACATCTTCCCTTTGAGCTCTTGAGATTACTTCTCCAACTCAGACAAATTATCTGCATTTTAATAGTCACTTGGAAATGACATGGGAATCAATTCTCTTGGTCAAGACTAATGCTTTCCTAACACCACAGCATTGTAAAATAATATGAATTTCAATGAGTTTCTTGAATCTACCAGACAGAGTTAGCATTCCTGTTTTCCCTTTGCTATATGGAAATAGATGGGTTATTCTAAACACAAAACGTATCCACTTTTTTTCAGACTGTTAATATCAAGATCTATAAAAGCAATAAATAAAAAAAGAGTAACAGTAATATTTCTGTGTTAAAGTTGCTCTCTTAATACATTACATCAATTGCTCTCATAAAATAGCAGCTGCCTCACAGCTACCATCACAGAAGGACAGAAACTACCCTTCATTGCAGGTGCAGCAGACAGGAAAATGGCATTGGCTGTGTCTAGATTAACAGAGCCAGAGGCAGTTCTCAGCTTGTGTGTATTAAGCTGCTAGATATTTCATGACATGTCCATGAGAGACCCAGACACATTTCCTGTCCTCCTTCAGATTTGTGGTTTATTTGTGAAGGAAGCAGGTGTGTAGGTGTGAAGGGTCACATTTGCTGCCTGAATGAAGCCTGCTGGTGGGACAGTCCAGGAACATGTGTTTGATAAATAATTTAAATTTAACCAGTGTCTACATACCTCCACATAGTTGAACATGCCAGTAGAAGCATTATTCTTCCACATGAACAGGCTAACTGAAAATTTGGTCTAAAAAGCTTAACACAAACCATTAAAGTGTTGGGTTCATCATAATTAAAAACTAATCAGGCCCATCACTGCTACAACATCATCTTCTCTTGTTTGTATACAGAGTACATCATTAATTTATTTAAATGTCAGTAACAGACTTCATCAAGGTTCTCTACACTTCATCCGACAACTCTATAGATGATGTGAAGTTGTTGCTGCCAACCATCTTGGCTGGTTCAGCGCAGTGTAATTCAGACATGGCCTTGGACGCATCCTTCAAAGTCTTTGCAGCTCAAGCGTCACAGACTACTCAATATGCTGGTGGTTAACACTTTTATACCAGGAGTGCTTTGTCAGGACATTTACGGTGTTTTTTTCTTTACTTTGTTCTCTGCCCTGAGCATGTAAAGGCAGGCATTATTGCCCCGTGTGTATGCATGTGGCTGGGAGAGAAAGATGATAGTTGCATCTATGCCTAAAGTGAAAAAGCAGTTTACTTCCAAGAGCGCATGCACACAATTCAGCAGGGAGCTCTCATTTGCTTAGGTTTGCTGCCCACTAGGATGGAGGAAGCATCCTATTCTGCTCAACTTACTCCCCTTCCTTCCTAGATGATCTGAAATTTCATGAGTGCCTGATGGCTGTTTTGTTGAAAGGCATTTTTTGACACAAATTACACTTTAGATAAAAGATGTAGATTATACAATTGGCATGAGAAGAAAGAAGTCCCCGAAAGCATCAGATCCTTAAAAATGAAGGAAATTGAGTGTATTAACATTAACTTCTGCATAGTGAGATATGCTTGATGTGTTTAGTTAATGCATTAGCTTTTCACCCTAGAAACTGTGTTCAAAACCAGAATTAAGCAGAAATTAACTTTTTAACCTGACACAATTATCTTTTAAACATTAATTCACCTTTTACAAGTCACACTACAGTCTGATCTGCCTGGATGCTAAGGAGCGAGCAACTGAAACAGCATGGAACACAGCCAGCTGTCTTCTGCAGGGCAGTCAGGTCCTGTTGGTCCAATACTTTCCCTTTAGTAAAGTGTTGCTGCTATAGGTTTTCCCATTGTTCAGCTGACTTCTGTGCTGTATGAGTTGAAAATAAATATGCTGCTGTGGTTTTGCAATGTAAAAGTAATAGCCTATTACGTAGATTTCATTTAATTAAGATACAAAGAAAAGTCATCTTAGCTAATTATTTTGAGATTACATGCTCTGAAAGAAATAGAAGGATAGAGAAGCACGCTGCTTCAAAGGCCAAAAATAAATAAGCTGTGAAAAGAGGAGCCTTATTAGGGTTGCTGTTTTTCATCACTGTGCTCCATTACATTATGTCAAAATCAAATTGCATTAGGCTAGCAGAGCACCAGCCGACATGCACATTCAATCAGGGCTTTCTAAAGCATTCTCCCATTTTATTATGTGTATTGTAGGCAGTACTTAAATATTAACTAAGCACAAATTCCACTTAGAAGCATTTTAAAAATAACCCTTGATGCATTCTTTTTCACGCTTTTAACAGCCTGAGGCTTTGGGTAAGGAGAGGAGACAGCTACCCAAAGTGCTCACTTTCAACTATGCTGAACAAGTAAGAATCAGCAAGGATTCAGTACAAAGTCCTTATTGCTCAAGTCCTTAGAATGTAAAGACATTGCGACAGTTAAATGTAAGCAGCTAATTCAGGTTCAGACCTTCAACACAAGTATAATTTTTTTAAAATCCCAAACACGGACATTTTTGTTTGCATGGTAGCAGTGTACATTTATGTGTTTGTGAGCTGAGGGTGTTCTAAGATATATAATCTCTCTGAAAATATGTCTTTTTGCAATTGTACAAGTTGTAAGAGGTATTCCTGGACTTGCTTGATGTTTGCCAGCCTGTCACAGCAGCACACCTACCTTGGATTTGGTATAAACTGCAGCCATGGAAGTGTGAACTTCTTTTTCTTCCACGGATTAATCTCTTGGGTTATGATTTGTTCTTAGCCACTGGGGTACATTGTCTTCCCCCAGGTGAGGCTACTGTGAAAGTCTCTCATGTATTCCAGCCTCTCACCATGCCTGAAATGCCTGCATGCTTGCCTAAAATGAAGCATTCCATTAACATTTTGGCAGTGAAAGTGTTTGTTGCCCACATTTAGACTTCTGCACATGCACACTGGTTTCCCATCCTTCCCAGCAAAGAAGTAATCAGTATCTGCCACAGCTCTGCTTCTAGTCAGTAAAACTCTAAAACTCCCAAACACCCAGTGTGTTTCTGTTGTATTTGGTGTGCTCTTGTCACTCTGGCATCCATCCTTGTTCCGTATTCTTCCCTCCTACCTTGTAGTGGGACACCCTTCCTGCAAAACCCTCTCTTGGTAGCTGGCAGTTTAGGCAGCTCAGTGGCACAGCTCTAACACGGGAAGTGGAAGGTGCTCCACAATTCTTACACAGTGCAGGTGTTTACTGTGGAGTTGAAGGAAATACAGTTGAGATCCTGGCACTGAAGGAGAGCTACACACCAGAGCTCTCATTTGGAGACAGTGTCTCCCACTGTGAGTTAAGTGAGCTTTGTGAAGTACTTTACCTAAGAAGAGGGATGGGCTACTTAAACGTGGAGCTTTAAGCTAGATTCCTGACCTGGAGAGAAAAAGTTCGCATGCAACTCAAAAAGTGCATCCTTCTGATGCCTTAACTTTTCTCTTCAGTGTGCTGCAGTTGTATTTCCAATTTTAGTAGTACCTATGGTATTCTTCTCTTTCACCTTCAGCCTTAAGATGTCCCTCCCGTAAAAAACATACAAAACTTTGTCTCATCTACAAGTGGTTCAAGTCATCTCTATAAGCTATAACCCACCACTTGCAACAGGGTAATGCAATGTTGAAGCTATAACCCAATAGAAGAACATCATAGCCCTTTCAGCAAGTTATTATTCTCATCATGCCTCTGTGTGGGAAGCTGTGGTGCAGCAGTGTGGAATGTCATGCAGATATAGCATGTTCCCTATCTTGCCTTCCAAACTGCTTTATTTTGGTCTTGAATCCTTAAAAAGGGGTGTTGGAGCTGCCTCCTGAAGTGATGGCATTGCTGTGGTCAAAGAGCAATCATTAGTTCACATCAGTGTAATGCCAGACACTGTTAGAAGTTAAAATCCAGCCTTCCTCTTATGTCAGTTTATTCTGAAGCACATGAACATCTGCCATAAGGAAACATTTTCCCATGAAACAATTTCCTATGAATCCTGGCATTTCACTTCTTTCCACTTCAATTATTCTTGACTAAGAAATGCAACAGGAGGATTCCAGAGGCTACCCAGTGGAATAAACAACAGCCTTTATAAATGCAAAGACGATAAATAGGCAGGTTGATAAGAGCTGGGTATCTGTCAATTTAAATGGCATTCAGCAAGTGAACTTTTAATTGAGATGAAGCATTGTGGCACAATGTATTCCATTTATTACTTTTCATTAACTTTCATGTGACCTATTTCTCTATCTCTTGACAGGTTCATCCTTCTGAGAACTTCACAGACAAAATGATATTTTCCTTTTCTGTCTGCTCAACTGTAATCTCAGTTTGAAGCATTGCTTAGCATTCACTGCTAAAAGAAATAATGCCAAAGGCATTAAACAGTGCCTCATATTCCCCTTCCTGTTGTTTAATTTTCCTCCTGTTTTTTAACCTTACTTGTCTTATAGTCTGGAAGAAGCAATTGGTGAGCAATCTTCATGGTTTTCTTTTTTGGCCAATTAAAATTAGACAAATGTTTTGTAGTTGTTCATCTCATGAAAGAACAGGAAACAAGAAATGCTAGAAACTATGGTTAACCTTAGACCTTAAAAAATTGCAGGCATATGTTAAAGAAGTGTTTCATAATTATGAATCATAGTCACCGACTTTTGCATTCATAAAAGTATTTTTATCTACAGTTTCTCTCTGTTTACTTGATTCCTACTAAAAAGGCAGCAAAAATGTAATTTCAGTGGTTTTGAGTGTAGATAGAGATTTCTCATAGATCCTACAATGTCTTTGCTGAATTTCATTTTCCTGATGTGATTGTGGATTCTGATATGAATTCTGCCTGATGAAAATCCCTTCCAATTTCAGCTAAATGGTGGTTACTCTGTATCTCCATTTTTAAAATTCTAAATTACTTCAAGTCCTGCTTAAAAAACTAGTGATACAATAACAGAGAGTTTATGAGCATGTTGGTTCCTGGGGACACTAGCATCCAGGAAAAATTAGTTGAGACAACTAAAATCCAACTAGGCAGCATCAGGGAAAGGATCTACATATCCATGAGGAAAAGGAGAAAACAAAGGACTTTTCTTTCTAACGCAAGTACCCAAATCCAATGCTGAAGGTGCTTATGAATTTTGATTTTGAGCTAGTTTTGAATACGTGGAGACTAAAATATTTTTAGATGTTCATAGTAGTTCACAGAATTTATAGGGTAAGTTACATTCACATAAGATGTGTTTCTAGTATGAAATAAGTATCTGTTGAGAAAAAATATCACTAGAATGTTCAAAAAATATTGCAAAAAATTTGAAACATGCAAAATTTAAATGGTCATTTATGTATAGGAATATAGTAATTATTTACTGCTGATAGTGATATTTGGAAAGTATAAATGCAGATTTGGCTAAGCATGAAAATACTTTCTAGTGTATGATCAATTAGGAAAGTAATCTGATTGTGTTCAACTTGCTTAAATAATTTTATATTTTGCTGAAAACATTTGTTTAATTTCATTCAGTAAAACTTCTTAAAATCTACTCCAGTGTTCTATCCAGAAAATAGCACACCAACTTTAGGCAGCATCCCTTCTAGAAGAACCTGAGATTGCTGTAAATTGTTGTCCAGATGCTCATTAGGAGACAAGCAGGTTGTTTACCTTGGGTTGGATAATTCCCAAGAGCTAACATGAGGATTAACACTGGTATGTCAAATACTGGAGAGTGAATTCCAAGCCTCTGACATACTCCGCATGAAAGATTATCTACATCCTCTGTAACATTTGGATCTGCAGCCCAGGAAGTAATCAATTTAAATTCCTGTATTGAAATAGGCAAACAAATACCAGCATTTGCTTGCTATCTGATTTATGTTTATATTTACTTAGCCTTTTGTTTCCTGAAAATCTCCTCTTCTTTCCCCAGTCACATAATACAGCAGCTCTAGAGGGCAAAAAATCACATGCAATTTTCTTACTCCAACAACTTTGCTTGGTTTTGTTGCAGCGTTACTTATTTCATCCTAAGTCATAAAAGGAATAAGGCTGAATGCTAACTTTTTGGTCTATTAAGAAGAGGGTCAGAGCCTAATGGGTCCATTCCTGTCTCCACACTGGAGCACATGATGTAGGTAAGGTGTCATCGGAACAAACACAGACCTTAATTTCTCTTAAGAGGTTAGAAATGCTATGGGAATGGAGCACCTTTGAATGCCCAAGAAGTAAGTGCTTCTTGCCCCTGAGCTGCTGTGCAGCAGGGAGCAAATGGGAGCTTGACTTGCTGTATTGTTAAGGCTTAGAGACTGGTATTAAGAATGGTCCTGTGGGAAGAAGCTGGTAGCCCATTAAAACAGCAGACTATTCATTTTTCAGGAAAACAAGTTAAATGATTTCTCAGGGATACTTTTGCTCCTCTGAGGCCTGTAACACCTTCCCTGAGAAGGCAACATCCACAACATCCTGTAAGATCATACTTAGATCTAAATGTTATTCAGAAAATTAAAGAGGAAGCATGTTTTGGAGCTGCAGGCTTGTTAGAATACGAGGGAAATAATTGGGGAGGTGGCTAAAAGAGATGGTGGTGGAAGTACTGCTGAAGGTAACTGCATTATATCAACAATTCTTTTTTTAGTTTGCTGCCTAGAGACTTTGCTAAATGCCACTAGTCTCAAACATGAAAGCAGAAGCTACTGCTTTATCAAGGTTGTTGTTTAATCCTTTCTAAATAGCAAAAAAGATCACAGCCTTTTCTTCTAGAATAAAAGTCCAAGCAGGCATTTATGCAAGTTTAGTTATTGAGTTTCTTATTGAATTTATTTAACTCCAAGGCAAACAAATCTGAAGTAGGATCATAAGGGCATAGAACCCCAAATGTTACTTCATAGGGATATGTACCTGGCATCATTGCATGCACTGGTAGGTGTTACACATGAATTGTTTACCTCTGTTTGGCTTTTGTTCTATGTTGATTAAAATATAATTTCTCAGACAATTTAAGTTCCTAATTATTGTTCTCATTATTCCAATTTATTTAGCTATGCTTAACCATCTACCGAAATTGTGAAGTATGAGACAAATTGAAATTTATTCATTTATTCATTTTAAGACAAAGGCACTACCTAACATAATCTCAAAGTAAACCCTTATACTAAAGCAGTGGCAACCTGATTAAATAATTAGTGAGTTCCTTTTTGCTATCATTAACATATTTGTAATTAAAGAACAAAATTTCATATCCCACCTTCTCCAACTGACTTATAGGGTTGTATACTCCTTGCTTGAAAGCACCTTCAAAAATCAGGTCTTCTTTGCAAGAGTCCTACAAATATTTGTATTTTGCCACTACCTCTCACACATTTCGTACTCCAGGTACCATCTGTAGCTATCACACTATATCAACAATGCATGCTTTCTCACCAGGTCTAAAAAGCATTACTATTCATGATCTTTATTTCCTTTATTATTATTTTCTTTCCCTTCTCATTGCTCTGCCTCAGGTATCTGAAGTGTTAATCACTTCATAGTCATTTGTGCCAAAGAGGTTGTCCACTTATCTCAATATCATCAACAAACAAAAATCCACTAATTACGTATTTTAGAGCAGAGTGTCTTGCTGGCTTTTCACTATGACACTGTTTTTTTCAAATGTCTGCAAACCAATCACAATCTTCTGTTCTCTTCCTCTCTTAATACATCTTTTGCTGTATTAACTTGTCCTGTAGGCATACAAAAAACAATATTATTTATAAACTCACTTGTAGTCTCTCTGGAACAGCTTTTTATTTAATCTCCAGACTCATTTTATCTCATTAAACTTGTATCACATTTTCTTCTTTTGAAAGTAACAGTAATTTCCTCTGTTACTCACTGAATTATTGCTAGGAAGCCTTCAGTTTGTACTCTTTTCCCATAGCAGAGTGATTCCAAGATGGTTAAATTCAGGAAATAAGCAGAAAGAGACTTTTGTGAGCTTCCTAAGCCGTTGCAGTTTGGTAACAGCATCAGAAGTAGGCAGAGGTGACAGGATGACTCATTTCATTATGCAGAGTGCTGATGCAGCACTGAAGAGATGAGATCTACCTATTAAACTGAATTGGCTGGAATCTGCTTTTAGGGTAGGAGTGTTGGTTTCTTATCTTTACTGCCCCCAGGAGGCTTCAAATTATTCAGAGCTGACAGAGTGTTTACCTGGCAGTTTTCACACAAGCATGCCGATCCTTGGCAGAAAAGGGGGCCCAGGTCGACAGCCGACTGAATATGAGCCAGCAGTGCCCAGGTGCCAAGAAAGCCAATGGCATCCTGGCCTGGATCAGCAATGGTGTGACCAGCAGGACCTGGGCAGTGATTGTCCCCCTGTACTCAGCACTGGTGAGGCCACACATCAAATCCTGTTTTTAGTTCTGGGCTCCTCATCCCAAGGAAGACACTGAGGGGCTGGAGCGTGTCCAGAGAAGGGAAATGGAGCTGGGGAAGGGTCTGGAGCACTGGTCTGATGAGGAGTGACAGAGGGAGCTGGGGGTGTTCAGCCTGGAGCAAAGGAGGCTCAGGGGGAGAACTTATCACTCTCTACAACCACCAAATTTATAAAGGAGGCTGTAGTGAATTGGGGATCTCTTCTCCCAGGTAACAAGTGACAGAGAGGAAATGCCCTCAACTTGTGCAAGGGGATGTTTAGATTAGATATGAGGAAAAATTTCATAACAGTGGTCAAGCATAGGAACAAGATGCCCAGGGAAATGGTGGAGTTACCGTCCCTGGAGGTATGTAAAGGACATGTAGATTTGGCACTTGGGGACACTGGACAAGTCCAGTGGTGGACTTGGCAGTGCTGGCTTAATGGTTGGACTCAATGATCTTAGAGAGATTTTCCAACCTTAAAAACTTTATTGTTCTATACTCCTATTATTGTGTTAATGTTAGTAAACAGTACTCTAGGCATTGCTGAAGACTATAATTTCTCTAACTTTTCTTTTACTGCTCAAATTTTAACAGAATGCATTTTGTCAGCTTTCTGAAACCCTTCTAAACCTAAAAGTATGTTGCAATATTCCTGCTAGGTCAAGAAGAGAGCATTGCACTTCAAGGAAAAAATGAACACTTAAAAGTCTATTGGGGGATAGCAATGAGAATAAGCACAAGTCTACAACATGTGACCTTCAAAGAAAGACCAAGTGAATTGGTATTGCTGAGAGCAAGAAACAGAAGACTGTACACACTTGAATTACTGTCTTCAAGAACATAAAAGGCTGCTTCAGAAAGAAAAAGGAAGATCCATTCTTTGTCCATAGTGATTAAGTAAAGGAATACTGAGCTAAAGCTGCAGCAAGAAGGTTTGCTCTAAGTCCTAGTGTGAACTTCTCATACATAAGAAAGCAATTATCACCTGCTCTCTACTGGCTCAGCCATTCTAGCCAGATTCTTTCGTGTCTGTAGGCTGGTTCTGTGAAACATCACTTCAGCAGTTATATTTTATTATTTCAATTTTGAAAACTCTTTGACCTTTTAATCCAATTATGGCCCTATTTTATTAGGTGTCCTATAAACACAAAAGTGGTCTCTGCCCTAAAGTGACAAATCAGAGTGTTAAAAACTATCTTTGATGTTTTGCTTTGTAGCAGGACTTAGAAAACACCATGCATAACTTAAGCTCCTCTGTGCAAGACAGAGTGTACAGACAGCTATCCACAGTTAAAAGGCCTTCTGCTCTGTAATGCTATAGAACAAGGTCTCTTCAGGTTCTCAAGCAACCATTGCTCATGATGGTGCAGTGTAGTTGCAGTAGTTGGTGATCCTATTTTAGGCTTTGTTTTACATAAAGTGTTAAATTAAGTAATCTTTTACTTTGGAGGGCCCTGTGAAAAATAGATTGGTTACAACATAATCCGTGCAACAAGAGTAAGTCCCCACTCTGCTGTCACTCAGAATGGAAAAGATGCAAAATTTAAAACTACACAAACCCACTCACAACTTTAGTAGCTTCTTCAGATGCTTCTTGCCATTTCTTGACGTCTGTTTGGTTATATTTCAGCAAAGCGTTGAAGACCCACAGGGAAAATTGTTTGTCTTGGTTTAAAAGGAAACAATTTAATCAGGATAAGTTTTATTTTTCTAAATCAGGAATTTTACTATATATAGAGGATTTGTAATTTGCTCTATAAGTATAGAGAAATAAACTAATTTATTTCCAAAGTCAAGTGTATTTATCATGAGGAGAAGAGCTACTTCCTTAAAGTTTGGTATTCGGAAAGATAAAAAAGTCTTTGAACTATGGACTAAAATATTTCTTTCCCATTGCAGGCTCTTATTATCTACTACACTCCCAAATGATTCCTGCTCTAGAACAATCTGTGTCTTGAAAATAAGTTTTAAGGATACTTTTGCAAAATATGGATGCATTTAAATTCTGCAGACCCTGAAAATCATGGGTTATATTTACAATACATATGTTTTATGCAAAAGATTGAGTGAGGAAATAACAGGCTTTTTACTTCATTTATTCTGAGAAAGCAACTCATTTCTGCTGCAAATCTGTTTTTGTATGACTGATGATTAAATTGACTCGTGCTTGAAGAGAAATACGTCATTTCCTTCTGATACTAGCTCAGTTTGACTTTGGAATGAAGTGAATGCTTGATTTTTAACTGCAACAAACAAGTGCTCAATGAACAAAAGAATGAAAAAAATCTGTGTTTCTAGATTTCAGGTTTGAGCTTCTTTGATTGCAGTTGCTAAGAAAGTGATGACTCAACTTTGAAGATTTTTAGTTCATCTTTGCACTTATAAGGTGTCCATATTGATGTAGATGGTTTTGTCACAGGCCTTTACACTAGGATAGAAACCACATTTATTATATTTGCAGATAACACAGTGCTAAGAGAGACCACAAAGAGCTAAGAGGGAAGTTGAGAATTTGGAGAGATCATGACAAAACACTGACGTGAAAGCGTGGGATGTGTTTGGGTAAGGATGAGTAAATGTTCTGCTCTTACACAAGAAGAATAAGCTGCAAAAAGCACAGGATGGATCTTAACATTATTAACAGCTCTTCAGAAAAGGACTAGGTATATATAGGTGAACATGAGGCAAAAATTGCAAAAGGAAAAAAAAGGAAAATGCTCTACAGTGTTCAAGGAGCCTGCCTGGGAAGGCACATTAGCTGTCCTTTCAGATCTACTCCATACTCAGGACCTGGGAGGTGGAATAGGACCTCTACCAAGATTGCTTTGGGTTCTTTTCTGTAATTCAGGATGTCATTGTACCTGAATGGTCTTATGGGTTCTTCATTACAGGGGTAGATGTGTGTTATGGCCAATATTTTCAAATTAGATATTTCATCAGAGGTGCATATGTAACAATGTTATCATCAGCCACATAGATGGTTTAATTCTCACAGCTTGTTTTTAAGTTTTGCACACTCTATAGGTAGAGAAGAACAGAAATACCAACATGACTTCATACTTCAATTTCCCATCTGATTGCAGCAGATGCTCCAATACAGATTACTGAGACTCTAAATTAAGCAGTCATAGGATAATCTGCTGCTAATACTCAGTAGCTAAGATTGGCTTAAAAGATGAAGCATGTGGTTTAGTGTCTCTTCCAGCTTCTGTATTAATAGCAATAATTTAAATTCCAGATGGTATTGTTCTTTTAAATGTTCAGTCACTTCTTGTGTCATTTTCTGAACTGCAGTCACATTCTCCACAGTTCAATTGCATGTGGTGTGAAAAATAATTCTGTATTATCTTTTTAGAAGCATTCAGAAGAACTGGTGAGTATTTTTGTGGTGGTTGCTAACACTGACAATCTTAACAAAACTGTCCAGCTGTCATGAAAATCTCTCAGGTGCAGACTGAATTTTCTGGAAACAAGCAGCCCCACCTCAGTAAGCCAGAGGCTAACATGGTTATCTAAATTAACACTGAATGAAAACCTGGGTTTTGTAATTCCCAGGTGTATTTTGTAATTGCTGGCAGTCCATTTCAAAACCAACAGCAGATGTTCCACAGCACATAATATATTCATTGTTGTAGAGATGGCTTCTACATCATGGCATTTTGAGGAGCTGGGTTGGAGTATGTGAGGTGAAGGCTTGGATCTTCGCTGCAAGCTACATGCTAAAAATGAATTTTCTGTCTGATAGGTAAGCACCTGAGCATTCAAAATCTTAGCATTTCTATGGCTTTCTCAGTTAAGTGTTGCCCTCTTTTTCCTGTCAGAGTCATAATGAAACATGAAATCATGTAAGAATTCTTTTTTGCCTTTTGCACCAAAAAAAAAGTTTTTTTAAATCAATAAATGCAATTGTTTTGTTTGCCAGTGGTAGGATATTGTACACCACTCCAGATAGTGCTGCACACTTTGTTTTATGTTAAGTTTCTGTATTGTTGTTCATTCCCTCTTCCCATTTCTCTGTCTTTTTTTCCTTTTTTTTCCTCTTCTGTAGCTTTTCCTTGTATGAAGATGGGAAGCCACCATTTTCCATGCAACCTGCCAGCAAGTCCCATTCTCAAAGGCTTGAGTTGACCTGTGTCAGCAGGGTAAGCAGTTCACCTTCCCCAC
>VRYO01001463.1:89157529-89223649 GCA_009812075.1 Sialia sialis | reverse complement strand
GGGCCCCGGCACTGCCGCCCACCCCTGGCGCCAGCTGCCGCAGGCTTGGCTTGGCTTGGGTCATGGCTGCTGCGGGCTCGCACTTCCGGGTTGGCAAATTTCGAACTTTGCCCATATATAAGGTGCACCGGATTATAAGGCGCACTTCCATGTCTCGATCAAAATTTTAGTCAAAAGGGTGCACCTTATAGCCGTGAAATTACTGTATTTTTCCCTTTTGTTTCTACCCTGTTTCAGTTGACACAAGGATGCCTCTACCAGCAGCTTTTGAAGAGATGTTGTGGCTTTGCCCCCACATAAGCAGGTTTTAAAAGATAAATGTCGTTTGTTTTTTCTGTTGAGAGGTTGGGAAAAGCACTCCTGTGATCTGTTGAGCATCTGAGATATAAAGGTGCTATACAGCTGGAGGGAAGTGGTGTGAGTGTTCTTGTCACCTGACCTGAATTTTACAATTCTCAGCACCCAACATATGCCTAACACATTGAGCTCTGCTGACAGGCTGCCTCCCTTTCAAATGGAAAAATATGACCCCACTCGTGAGCACTGCTCTCTGAAATTCCAACCTTAGAGTGATGAAATCCCTCTTGTTCTCCTCTAGGTCTTTTCTCAAAGGGTTATTAAAACTTCTGTGCTAAAACAGTTTTGGAAAGGTTAGTTCTGCTTTCAGAATGCCCTACCTTTTCTCCTGTGCCTGACTACTTTCATTAAAGTGTCAGACAGGTTGGGAAGAGCCATTTGTGCAGTTGGAATAGGGGTAAGTCTCAACAAAATGGTTTGGTCTGGCTTAAGCTTACGACAGATGCTGTAGCAACACTCATAAATCTTATGTTATTAGCTGTCCCTTGCTAGAATTATGTGGTTCATACCATCATCCCTTGTCACTGGAGAGTTCAGAAGAATGCTTTATCATTTTGTAAAACATTAACATAAGCCTATTAAAATGCAAAAGCATCACATTAATATGGGGTAAATCACCTAGTCTGGAGCCTTTAAGGCAGGCTGTGAATTATTCAACACTGTGATAGATTTAGCCAGCACAACACAGCAAGCCTCTGATTAGCCCCAGGATAAATTTTGAGAGGTCATTAACATCAATATATTCCTTTAAAATATACCTTCTGTGTGTGAGTGTATGTGAAAGTGAAAAAAAAAAAACAAGAAAAAAGCAAAGGAAAACTGAAGTTTTGAGAAAGACAATCAAAGAGATCTCAGTCTTACAGGTTGTAATAAAACATGGCTGATACCAGACCTAGCTGACATAGCCTGGAGGCAAAAGCACTTCTTGTGTTGTCCTGCTAACAGCAACAATTAGGACAATGGAGTTTCCAGTAAGAAACATGGGCACGAACTGCTGATAACTGGGTGTCAGAGACAGTTTGTCAAATACCAGGTAAATAAACAAACCTGATTCCAGTGGAGCTGCTTCAAACAAAATGGAAAGCAAACACACTTTCAGCAATATCCAGCCATGAGCATAAATATCATGCACATAAATCTGTTTAGCGTTTGTAGAGGAAGAAAACTCACACAAACAAAATTAAGCTACATAGGGGATTTGTATACTCATTTGATTGGGTTTTTTTCCTCTTTAATCACTGATTGTGTCAAGTGCTGTCTTTCAGTCTCTAATTAGAAATTCACAAACTAGGGTGAGCCTTTATCCCTGTTAATCTGACCAAGAGGTGCATTATGAATAATTTTGTCTGTATCCTGCTTGTCCTGCTTGTTTCTAGCACAGAAAGGAGTACTGTATCCACAAATGTCTTTGATCAGGTACAGGAACTTCTTGCTTCTGCATGTGCAATCAACTTCTGCTATTAATGTTCCTCTGGGAGCTAGTAAATGAGTAGCATGTGTGATTTCTTCATTAGCATACCTGTTTACTCCCAGCTGTGCTTTGAAGTAGATTGGGGCAGGCTTCCCACCCGGCAAATGCTATTCCTAGACTGGATCCATCACAGTGGTAACTATCAACCTTATGAAACTAAGGTAACCTATAGTTGTTTATGTCTGTTTTGATCTCTGTCCAGCATCAAAGAGGAATGTATGGACTCTGTTTAGAGAGTTCAAGAGCATGTTCCTAGCATTTGTGCATTGGAGGTTATCACGTGCAGATCCTGCAGAGTGCTCAAATTCTCTTTAGGATGGTATTTGTGCACTGCTGAGTTCAGTGCATGGAGGTGAGATCCTTGCCACAGCTCCTTTCCTACCCTCCCGCATGTGAAAGTGGAGTTTATTGATAATTCATATATTTATTTTTAAATTGCAGTGGACTGAATGCATGTAATACTTTTACACGGATTTACTGAGGCAGCTTTGAAGTCTAGGTATAGTGAAAGTTCACGATGAATAGAGTATATATGTTGAAGAAAAGCTTTTCTTTGGCTCTGAGCCACACATCTGGCACTTCTTTCCAAAAGAATTAGGGAAGATAGCGGACCTGCTAAACTACCAGGCAAATTTTAATACTTACCATTTTGAAATGGGTTTCACATAAACACCTATTTTCTTATGTTTTCTTCTTCTCACTCTGCTCGATTTCAGAGCTCTATCGCAAAGCACAGTGATCAACAGGGCTCCTCCTCCAAAGGACGACTTGCTGTGTTGTTGCTCCAATTTTTTTAGTAGCCACAAAGCTCTCTGTAATGCTTTTCCTTGAAAAGGCTTTACCTTCACTGACACTGTCTACATCTGTTACAGTGTCATCAAACTTACAAGAAGGCAGCCTTGAAAGATTTTCATATCGTTTCTAACTGTGCTCCTGAGACATTGGAACAACATGACTGTGTTTTTATGGTGTAAATTAGAGAACTGACATGAAAACAGATGAGTTTATTAAAACAGAGTGAATCACTGATGACATTTAGGTCTAATTAAGTCAGGCTACCCAGCTTAATGATTTTGTTCCCGAGGAGGTAACTGTTTGGGAATTCATAATGTTTAACACAGATCTTCTGAAATAGGGTATTGTACCTAGGAGTGCCATTATCAGGGTGTGTAATAGCAAAGGGTTTAACTTAAAGTGCTGTGCCAAGGAAAATCACAGTAAAATTTATCCTAGCCATTTGATAATCCTATCCCAAAACGTCATAGTTGAATAAACAGTAGGGGGTGAGACAGGGCAGAGGATGTTCAAAATGGGGTTGAGATGGTTAAAGCAAAACAGGTAGTTGTCATCCTCACCTGTGAGAGTGTCCTATAGTTTTATTTTCAAAAAATGCAGAAGTGAATAATTTATGTTGGTCTCAATACAAAAAGTACTCCAAATTAGGGGAAAGCTGATAAATGCTGACCCTCACAGTGGTGGAATCCACACATTTCAAAATAAAAGTTCCTGTTAAATGCTCACTAGTGTCCTGGATGACTTTCCTTTGTTCTCTACTGGGCTGCAGCATTTCTGTCTCAATGCAGCCAAGACACACTTGTAATTAATTTTGATTTGCAGTCTTTGCCTGCGGCTGAATAGTTCAAGGATATTTTGTTGTGTAAACTAGATACTGCTCCTCTGACATAACTGCTGCTGTACAGACAATCTTCCTGAAAATTAAACCTTAGACTCTTTTCTTCAGTGCTAAGATGACTGGCTGCTTGCTCTTGAAGCACTTGAACAGAAAATCATGTTTATTTCTTCATCAGAGTGTGTAAACAGCCCTGTTATCACTTATGGCATACAAAGCTCAGAGGGGCCAGTACAAGCCTGTATGCCATATCTGCACCTTCTGGGACTTCCAGAAGTCACATTTTCATCTACATATTGGAGGGCTAGATTGCACAGAGAGCTTTTCCCCCCTGCTACTCTGCAGTCATGACAAAGTCACGACTTGATAACAGTAAAGACCTGGACCCAGGTCCTCTGGGGCTACCTGTTTACTTTGGGGGTTCATTTTCTAATTTTTTGGGTGGGTTTTACTGATGATACTATATGTAGCAGAAATCAGATCTTGGCACTTAAAATGGTTTTTGATGACTGCAAAGAGCAAGAACTGTAACTGTAATGTGCCTGTCACCAAAGGGTACCCCTTCCAAGTCTTTGGCTTCCTGAAGTTCATCATTGAGTCCTCTTGGTGACATGAAGCAAGGTGTTATGAGAGGTCTGAAATCCTCTCTGGCAATGCTGTCTTCTAACCACAGATTTCTGTGTAGGGTGATTGAGCATTTTTAGGTTCCTCAGTTCAAATATTTAAAATCTGTTATAAGGACTGCAGAGAATTACAATTCAGAGTTACAATTACATGAATGAAACACATAAGCATTTTTGCATATAATTTTATTTGCAAGGTAATCCTCTTTCCTCTTTTGATTTGAACAGCATCTCTGACCCATTTTACTCCTTATTATACAGTTGTGTTGCAGGCCTGTTGCCCTGGACTCCAAATCATCAAGTGATGTACTCAATATTTTACAAATATTAGGTTCTTATTAGGCAATAGTGACCTATGTACAAAAACAAAACAAAACAAAACAAAAAACAAAACAAACCCCCAAAAAAACCCCAAAAAAACAAAAAAACAAACAAACAAAACCAACCCAAAATCTGAGAAACAGACAAAACAATTCCACATGCAGATAAATAAATAATTACTAAACCTAGATTCATTTCATTGCATCTGCATTATGTGAATACAGCTATCACATTTCTTGCTTTGTAGAGAGTTGTAATCTGATGTGTCCTTGCTCCACTGTAAAGTTGCACTGGATCTGCCAAAGCATATATGCAATATTAAACACCACATGCAATGGATTCGTGAACAGCAAATTTTATGTAAACGGTTGAGATAATTTTAAGTCCTAATTTATATCACTGCACAAATCTTCTCTGTTTGTTTCTCCAGCTAATTTAACCACTCACACAGTTCATTTATTGTTTCAACTGGGAACTTAGGAACTGCAGTCCTTTTCTAAAGTCAGCAGAGGATTCCTAAATGGACCTTGCTCAGAAGAATGGACATTTATTTAATTGCAGAGCATATAATTTCCATATTATATTGCCTGTAAATGCTGTTTCACTGCTACATTTTGTCCCACACAGAGAAACATAAAATGTAGGGTAATCTTCTGGTTTGGTAGACCAGGAGAGAGGTATAGCCTTAGTGTCTAATATATAATAGCAAGACTTGTTTGCACAGAAAGCTATTCTGGCCAACTGCTAGGAGTCCAAGTACTACACTTGATTTATATTATGTTTGCACAGTCTTGCAATCTAGAATCAATTTTGCTGATATTACCAAATTTATTGTGAGTGGAAATAAAAGTATGAATACCACTGCAATGAAAAGCTGCATATTATTTGTTTTCCTTTCCTTGTAGATACAGCAGCTGTTTGCTGTTTCATTGGAAGTGCTTAGTTTCACATTTCCCTTCAATCTAGCAAGCTGAGTGCCTTGGACACTACTTGTCTGTGTGGCTCTGAAGGGTATACAAGATACTGTGATCTGGCTTTTTCTTTTTCCATGCAAGTTCTGTTAAAGTGTTCCTGAAAACACTGTTGGAACACTGAAGCCTGTGAGTTTTGAACTTTCTGTACTTTCTGGCGCTGACCCCCAGAAAAATACTGCTTTTGACTTGAGGCCTTGGAGAAGGCTTCCAAAATTGAGTGATGGAGTTGGAATCACTGGTGTGTAGTTTGAATATGAGTGTGTAATACCACAGGTGCACCAATCCCAACTCTGACTGAAAAGGAAAAAAGAAGATAAAATCGAATAAAACATAATTTTAAGAAAGAAGTTACAGCAATCTTCAGGATTCATCATGCTTCAGGATTCATCATGGGCTAGCCTGATAGTCATGTTCAGAAAAATCATAGGATGTCTCAAGTCCAGCCTCCTGCTCAAAGCAGGGCCAGCTGAGGGAGCAGGATAGATTGCTCAGGGATTTAACAAGCTGAATGTTGGAAAACTCCAAGGCTGAAAACTTCAAAACCTTTGTGACCAGCATATTACTCATTGTTCCTATGGGGAAAATAGCTTCTCCTTATAGCAAGTATGGAACTCTCTTGTTTCAATTTATGCCCATTTCCTCTTGTAATCCTCATTTTCTGCTGTTAGTTGTTACTCTTGAACCCTTTTTCCTAAAGAGTGAAGCCTGGGGAATCTTGTTTGGGAGGACTGAGGCAAAGGAGACATTGATTAATTCAGTCATATTTGGGCTTACTATCACATATCCCATGTAACAATGGTCCCACAGCTTCACTGTTTGGTTTTTTTGTACTAAGGGCTCTTGTCACCCTTACAAGTGTCAACTTTGAGGAAGCTTTAACTTTGCTAGTGTTGTCCTTGCAAAATATTGCTAAATTCATTCTTCATAGCCTGTCTCTGCTTCCATCACCTATATACTGCCATTTCACATGGAGGCTTTGTCTCAGGTTCCCTGCTTAGCAAAAGTCTCATGAAGAACCTGCCTGTCTTCCTGAATTTCAGGGGAAATCATTCATGTGTTCAAAGGATCTGTCTTTGGCGTTCTACCAAATTCACAGAGATCCTTGGCCCTTGAGAACTGCCTTCCACCAGAACCCACTTAGGGTCCCGTGAATTAAACTGAATCTGCTCACCTGAGTAGTCTGCTGTTGTTCTCCCACACACTTGTCAGGTTCTTGAACTTCACTATTCTATGGCCACTACTGCCAAAGCTACTACTGATTACCGTATCTCCAGCTCCTTCCTCCTTGTTAGTGACCAGCAGATGCAGCTGTGTATCACCTTTCCTTAGCCTATGTTGCATCATTATCAGAAAGGTGCCTTTGGTTGCACAGACTCCTTTTGTTGTGAGACTGCATCAAACTGTTTTGTTGCTTGTAGTCAACTTATAGGCAACTGAAACACTCAGGTTTACTGGAATGGATTTTTTTCTTTCTTTCTTTGTTTTCTGAAAGACTTTTTAGAGTTATAGTGCTCTAATGTAATTTTGCTGTTGTTGGGTAGATGTTTAGTACTCAGATCAGTACAGCTGTGCACTATTGAATCCTGCCAGATTTAAACTACTTCTGTAACCAGATGTACACAGCAGTCTCCTCTATTTGGACACCTTACTGACCACCTTAATCCCAGGACACAGATGCAGCTCCCATGCTGCCAGTAGTCATGCTGGTTAGATTCCAAGGGTGAAAACTGGAGGAACTTTATGAGATTTTTCCAACTTTTAAAATGGCAGTATGAGTGTCATCCAGAGAGAACATTCTCTGACTATCTATCATTTGTCAAAGATGACATCCTTTTCTATTGCTTGCAATGTCCTCTCTAGATAAGAAAATGCTCTGAGTAACCCCTGAACTCAAGGACAGTGGAGAACCCTCTTCTTACAAATTCTTGGCATTATCTGTGGAAGATAGTGGGCCTCTTGGATGTAGGCAATGGCTTTTAGATCTCTCTACACCCACCAACAGAGTCCCCTGACTTTCCAATGGCTTATGCAGCTTTACCTACAAGAAATAAAAAGTGGCATTTTAATTCTTCTTAATTGGAAAAAGCAGAAAGAACTTACTACAGAGTGTTGCTCAAAAGCTGGTTTTTGCTGCATGACAAAGATACAATGGATATGTCATCTTTCATATAAAATCAAAAGAAAATCACTTTTACGTCTACAAAAGTAGGGAAAAAAGGTGATAATATTTGAAGTTATACTTGGTGCAAATTATATGAATTACATAACTATCACCCCTTTTTCCCCTTTAATGTTCATTCATCTACTTGATCTTGCCTTTGATATATTTTCTTTAACCATTCTTTAGTAGGCTTCAGGTCAAACACACAGATTCAGAGGGCTCTCCATGATTAAAGTGTAAATAATTATCTTGTGCAGTCCAGTGTCCATTGTTAGGCATTTGGGGAAAGCACTCATTTTTGTTAAAAGTGTACAGCAAACGCCATGTTCTTCAAAAAAGGTTATACACTGTTTCTTGCTGTCTCCTATTGCCCCTATTTTAAGAAGAAAGCATAATAAGTTCAGGCTCAAAACTGACTTGTGTTGCATAAAGTGAGAATACTATCTGTGGAAAGGAAAAGAGGAAATTGTGTGGCATAATAAAAAGATTGAACTCCTAATCTTGAACTGCATATAAATTTTTTCAAGCCAATTGACAGTAATTTTTTATTTCCCTTCTCAAAAGTATTTATCCTTTTCTGATAATCAGAGAAGCAAGTAGTTCTGTCCAGGGACAAAAAGAGTGTATTTCTCTTGTGCTTTGAAAACAAGTGCATGCTCACTTTGCTCACATTGCAACAACTTAGCAGTTGTACAGGTTCAGTAGTGGAACACTGAACACAGGGTATGACCTGCTGAGAAACTAATGGCTTTGACTTGGGTTGGAGCAAGAAGAGTGAGTTTCTATTTGCTTGCTGAATGCCATGTAGAAATTAACAATCAGATGAAAACTGTGGGGTTTATTATGGTCCTCAGACTACTCATAGGGTTGATCTGAATTGTATCCTCTGATATGAAACAATACATCTGCAAACCTTCTCCCTTTGACCTTCTTTTTAGGCAAACTAATAATTTGAGAATAAAGGAAGTAGTAGAAGGCTTGCTGGTATGGTTAATACAAACTTATTCTTTTCTGAAATCAAATCCCAGTGTCCTGTCTCAGTTCATTCTCTGTCAGAAATAACCTTGGAGCTGCTGAAGTGTGAGAATTATATAAAGGACTAGCATAAATGCTGATAAATCTGATAGTTTTGGAAAGAAGCAAGAACAATTGCTCATTATTTTGGTGAGTAAAGTATAAGTACTTTCTTTATTCTCCACAGTGATAGTCTCATTAAAATTGAGTCACTTGACTACAAGTAAGTACTGCATGTGGTCTGCTTCTAGAATAACGGAGTGCTCAGATACCCATCTCATTCTTAGGATCTTGTATACAGATTAATCTATCTTTTAACAAATACTTTCTAAATAGTATGGAATGCCCCTGGGGGAAGAAGGGAGAGAAAGAAAATCTTCCTAAAACTCAAGAAGAGAGGAAGCTATTGCATGCTCTTAATATTAAATATTAATATTTAATTAAACATAAATATAAATATATAATTAAATATTAAATATTGCATTTATGTAGTATTTCACTATGTCAACTGCATGATCTGAGGAGAGAAGGAACTGAAAACTACTATGTAGAGGGACATTCCCTTTTAATTTACAGATTCCTTAAAATTTCTCACAGAAGAAACATGTCTTGTTCATCAAATCTGAACCTACTGATTCTCGCTTTTACGGACTCCTTAGAAGTAATCCATGTATCCTCTAGGGCCCAGGAGCCACGGGCTGAAGTATCTGTGACTCAGTATCCTCAGTTGTTGATTTCAGACAAAGTGTCATCTGCTTGGTACTGCCCTGCAGATTACTTCAAAGGAGACTTTTAAATCATCAAATATGGAGTAAATCTAACAAGTGCATGAACTTGTCTTTTGATTGCATCTAATGCTGATGCTTATTTCCTTTGAGCAAGTGATGATTCTTGTCAAAGTCTGCAAAATGGAAAGGAAGAGATGAACCATGCAGCCTCTCAGCTATGATGCCAAAAACCAATATATTTAGTTTTATCTCTGGTAAATACAGCTTTTTAGACTGCCTTATTTTTTACTACTTTCCCCCTTTTCTGTTTTAAATTCATAGTTGCATCAACATGGCATCTTCTTTACCAAGAAGCCAGAACATGCTTGAACATCAGAGATATCATCCTTTACTAGGAAACTCAGCCAAATATAGGTGCCTACTTGTATCTTAGCTGACTGTTCATGATCAAAATTTTCAGGGTTATCAGTCACTGCTCTTTCAGTTCTCTTTGTGTGTTCTCCTTTCTTTATTCATTCAGGTACACCCTATAAGTTATGGACAGGTCTAGTGTCCCTGCAGCTCCTGGTCTCCTTATCACCTGCTCTTTCTTTAGCTTACACAAGTGCTCAATTAATTATTTAGGTTCCACTTTGTAATTTTCTCCTTTGTACTTGAGTGATGTACATGCAACCACAGGTCGCATCTTGCTTCTGTTTCTTCCAATGCAGAATGTCTTGAAAAGGAGTTCAGGAGCCAGAGGGACTGCCTGTAATTAATTATTTCCAAGAGCTTTTTCAAATCTTTCTCAAGCAGAAGTCCCGCTGCTCCCATGAAGTCCCTCTTTGAGACTTTCATTTCTTTCCCTAAGCTGCCTTGTTGACATTCTTCCTCCAAATGTTACTACCTCAAGAATAAGATGGAAAGGCTCTCTTTCCCCATCAACTTACCTTATTTTCTCCTAATAGTTTTTGTTCCTGATCTTTCTCTTGTCTTTTTCCTTCCACAGTGATGTGTGATGTGCATGACTTAAATACTTCCTTCCCCTCCTTCATCCATCTGGTGGCCTCTTCTAGTCATGTCCTAAACACATTTTAATGTTCTATGTCCTTAAACATTAATAAGTAGTGCCATTATAATCCTACTCTCTTTCATCTTGAGTGTCATGCATTTGATGATAACCTCTAATCTTTTCCCACCTTCTACACACTCTCATTATTTGCTACTGCTATGTCAGAAATGCAGCTCCTACAACAACCTTCTGCCTGACAGTCAAAATATGTTTTTACTTCATTAAATCTTCTGGCTCTCCCTTCCAAGATGAAATGCTACATCCCAACACCTCACCAAGCCAAATGTCTACCTTTAGTTCCTTTCCTGTAGTCACCATTGCCAACCTCATTGCTCTGTTCACTTTTCTTCACTCTTGGTGGTTGTTGTCTCCCAGCATGTGGGTACCTTTTTTCTCATTCAAATTCTTCCTCATAGCACATTTTATCAGAGTCGTTGTCACTAGCCTGTCCTCACCATTCTAGTATTATTTACAAGCCCTTTAATGATAAGAGAAAAAGTAGAAAGCAAAACCAAACCCAACAGGAACATTTTAAGTTGACGATTTCTCTGCATCTTCAAAAGAGGCTTTTGACATCTCTTGTTCTTCAGGGTAAAGTAGGACAGTGTTTGTCTTGTACAGTACCACAAACTCTACTGGTGCCTAACAAATGTTGTTAATAGCTGTAACCAGTCCTTTCTTCTAAGCAGTCACTCGGAATTGTCTATGTACAGGAGTTGTATAATCAGGTTGCTGTCTTAAGGGGCCTGCTGCCAGTATGGCCATCTCCCTTGTGAGCAGCAGAGCATTAATAATGAGCTATGAGATGCTTGAGATTTTCATCTCCTTGCAAACGAGAAGTGAAGGCAAGATGACATTTTCATGCAGTTCTAAAATTCTCTTTAGGCTCTTTGTATTGTGTAAGAAGCTGCTGTGACAATACAAAGCCAATGTGGATGAGAAACAAAGGGGTCACTTACATGAGACATGAATACTATTTCCTGAGGTACTTATACTGTCAGTGGGAACTACAGTTACTCACTTGCTGGCTGAAGAAGTGGGACTCTGCTTCCAACTTATGCAGAAGGGGATTTTGGTCTGCACTTCCCATTTTCAAAAGCTGCTCAAGAAAAATATTAAGACCTTTGAAAAATGGGGCTCCACTGCTGAACAAAATAGATTACAGAAAGTGGCTTTCATAAATGTGTGTTCAGCTGCAAGAAAGACCAAATCATTCAGTAGTTTCCCTCTCTCAGCATACACTGGGAATTTGGTGAATGGCTTATATGAAGACTAAGTCCTTGTTTTGCATCTGAATTCCATGGCAGAAAAATGTTTGCCCATGCTTCAACTCAATGTACAGTAATTTCACAAATATAAGCTGCACCTTTTTCATTGAAGAATCCAGCCTACCCCAGTGGTGCGGCTTATATTCAGGTGCGGGTTATATTCAGGTGCGGCTGATCTATGGACAAATCCCAGTGAAATGCCAATCTGGAAGTGAGAGCTGGCTAAGCGGAGAGCTGCCACTGAGCAGTGGCCGGGTAGGTGGGGAGTGGGCTTTGCTGAGCGGGGCCGGTGTGCTGGCAGCAGAGCCGCCAAGGAGCCGGGTGGGCTGGCGGCGGGGTTGCCGGGGAGTGGGATGAGCTGGCCAGCAGCGGGGTCGCCGCCACTGCCAGGCGGGACGACCCGGGTGGGCTGGCGGCAGGGTTGCCGCTGCTGCCAGGAGGGGCGGGCCAGTGGGGGAGCAGTGCCAGCTGGGCTGTGCTGTCCCGCTGTGCCACCGGTCGGGGCCACCGCGCCGTGCCGCTGGGAGCAGGGGACTGCCGGTAACAGGGAGTGCGCGAGGGCGGGCTGGCTCCTGTGCCACCGGGAGCCGCCGGGAACGGGGGACTGCCGGGAACGGGGGCTGCAGGAGGGCGGGCTGGCCCCTGCTGCTGGGAAGCCGGGCTGTGTAGGGCGGGGCGCTCCAGCCGCGCGGAGTTTAAAAAAAAAAACAAAAAAAACCCCAAAAAACCCCCCCCCCAAAAAACCCCGTGGCTTATATTCGGGTGCGGCTTATATCTGGACGAATCCCGTGGTCTTCCTGGCTACCCGGAAGTGTGGCTTATATTCAGGTGCGGTTTATAATCGTGAAAATACTGTAGATTTTTAAAAGACTTGCAAATATCTTTCCCCACATCGGACTGGTAAGAGCAGCAGCTCCCAGGTGCAGTTAGAACAACAGTGTAATAGCAATGTAACAACTTATTACAGTGGAATATGGAACAAAAGGATCAAATGAACTCCCAGAAGGGAGGGAACACTGACAAAGTGTCTCTGAAAGTCCACTTGAGCTACAGTATTGATCTTTGTTCTTTAGTAAGAATACTGTTAAATTACAAAACTCCCTTCATCTCAAATAAGTTCTCTCTCCAGCTGGGCTTTTTGGTTGTTTTTTGGGTTTTATTTTTGGTTGGTTTTGGGGTTTTTTTTTTTGAAGAGAGGGGGATGAGTGAGAGGAGTGGTTGGTTTAAATTTCTTTTTCCCCTGAGGACTCTTACCAGCTATTTACACACTTGAGCTTATAAAGAAAGGTTATTTTTCCACAGTCTGCACTCTCTTTTCCCACAGATTTAAAACAGAGCAGTGTCAGAAACATTAGAAGCCTTCTTTCTGTGAAACTGCACTTTTTGTTTAGCAAAACAGACTTCTGAACAGATTAGGAGTACATTTAGTGGGGTTTTAAAAGCAGAGGATATCTCGTCCAAACATGACTCCACCATGTTTCTGTTGTGGTCCCTTGTAGCAAAGGAAAATATTCAGTTTCAGTGGCACTTCTTTACCCGTTCCATACAAATCTGAACAGCCATACACAGTGTGGGAAGCTCTTAGCATTCAGGTTGTTGATGCTGCCTGCAGTTCGTGTTGGCAGGGTTCCCAAGAGAGGTTTAAATCTGAAGGTTATCACTGCTTTGATTGTATATGGAATCTCTCATTTCAAAGTGAGGGACAACCCCAAATTTCTACATAACTTCTAATGGTAAAGACTACTCCACTATCAAATGGAGAAAATAATTTCTTTTTTGCAGTGATTTTTTACTTTGCAAAGCAAGTGATACACTGCTACTTAGGTCTGCAAGTGAGTTTTCTTGTCTGTTGCACTTGAAACCTCTTGAGACACTGAACATGTGCCTTTGCCAATAGGTATTAGCATGCTTTTCTTCCCTCTCTTAGGCAACTATTTCCATTAGATCTTAATACTTTAGGCAAGAGAGAGAAAGCAAGGGAGACGGTGAGAGAGAGCAAATTCCTCTTGAATAACACAGCTTGTTTACAAACCTTCCACAGCCTGAACTAAGCCAACAGGAGGTCTCTAAATTAGCTATTGGAAAAGCATTTCAGGAGGGTTTGTGTGCTGGAATGGAATTGATAATAAAAGTTTCTTGTCTCTACCCTGTGAGCTGATTAGCTCAGGAAGAGTACACACAGTGTTACAATTAGCATTCAAAGCCTATTCATTTGTGCACTGGCACAGAAAACAGTCTCTGTGGGAAGCTTAACTGGGAGAATTATTCCTTCTTCTATGCTGTTTATAGGTAGTTGAGCTTTAAAGGATCCAAAGCCTTTAAAGAGACTTGGTCTTCAGGAAATCATTGAAGATGCTAGAAGCTGAGGTGCTTAGGAAGTGTTTGGTCTCAGAGGGGCTGCTATATCACTCTCTATCAAGCCTGGCATTTTGCACTACAAAAACATTGCTTAATCAGTAATACATCTAAAAATGTCAGTAACCAGGATTCAGTAGCCAAGACAATTGAACATGTTATATGTGGCGTTTCTTTCTTCAGTATTTCAGTTGCTAATACAGATGTAAAAACCACAAGGAATTGAATAAATAGTGGTCCTATAGCAGCATAGATGTGCGTATTTTTTCAGGTATAATAATAGGCCCTGAATTTAAAGAAGACATTAGCATTTAAATAAATGGAGCTGAAATACCAGGGGGAGCCACAATTATGTGATTTCTTAACAAGGGGTGTTGCATTAACAGCGCTCTTGCATGCAGGTTATCCAAAATCTGAACTTCATTCTGACCCTTCTGTAACTGTCAATAACAGTGAAGACTGACAGAAACCCAACGGATATTTACACTGTTCCCACTCAACCAAATGCTACACTGGGAATCCCAGACACCCTTATCCCTGAGTAATGTGCACAAAACAAGCTGTGGAAAGGCGTGTGGGACTGCCAGTCCCACGTGCAGCATTGCATTTTCAACTGTGCGTCCTAGGAGCCAAAGTTTTCAAGGACAGCATCTCCATGTGAGAATGGCTTTGGGCCATATCAGTACTTTACAAACTTCCCCTCAACAAAGGAAAGAAAAAAAGCCTTAATGTTCTGGGGTGAAGTTGACCTCAAAGCTCTTTAAAGTTCCCCAAGTAAATTTGGATTTTGTTGTCTTTTGACTTCCAAAAGGTCTTCTTCATGTCTATTTTGTTATCACTGAGGTTATTTACTCTCCAGCTATTACTTTACTGTCACATTGCAGGAGCCTGAGTGCTGTAAACACTCGTCCCAAGGGCTGAGAATTCATTCAGGCCATTCCTGACATCAAACAGATATGGGAGCTAGAAAGGTTGCTTGGGCAGCCAGCTTGCCTTTCTACACTTTGCAAGGTTGCACCCTGCCTGTCACAGCTATTTTCTCTATTTCTAATATTTCCGGCTAGCTAATTAGAAATAGGAATATGCTGTGCTATGAATAAGCTTGCAGAGAGCGGCCCTCTCCCCGTTGGCTCAGTTCCAAGATTTTATTCGTGAGGGAATGCAGGGGAAAAGAGAGAGGGCACACGCAGTTTCCAGTTTTTATAGGTTTCCGAGGGGGCGGTGGGGGGAGTCGAGGGTTTGTCTTCCTGTTGGTCAGATCTCGGACCGGAAGGCAGCATGTTGGGTTCATGGGAATGCAACACCTGCCTGCATTTCTTCCCACTAATGCCTCACTGAATACATCTTTGTGTATTAGCGGGATGGTACCATCTTTGATAGTCTTTTGGGCTCCAACTGATTTTAGCATTCAGAAATGTGCTCTGAGCTTAATCTCAGCTCCTTCCTCGTTAGCCTGCTTCTGCATCTCAGCATCTGCTGAGATCGAGTAATTCCCTTCCTTCATTTATATTTATATTTTGAGGGTATTTATAGATTCAAGCTATGGCCTCACGAGTTTTCTTTTCTCTGGGTTGTATTTGTAGATCTTTGATAAGCACCCCCTAGTATTTTGTTCCTAATATTGTATTTTCTAATACATATGTTGTGACTGTAAGCAGTTGCTTTGCTGCCTTCCTCTGCACCCCCCCACCACATGATTCTGCTCTGCGTAATTACAAATGTGGTGATGCTAGGTTTTATTTTAATGTAACTTTATTAATTGAAAATGAGGCAGCCTCAGTAGATATAATATTTTATCCTTCAACAATCCAGCCCTGCAGAATATTCTTAAACAGTTGCTATTTTTTTACCTTTTAGAAGTTTGCTGCTGTTTCTCCTGCTGCTTGGGACAGTGACTGTTTCTAGCTGTCTGTACAGCACTCAGCATAGTGGATTTCCACTTGCCTCTGGATTTCTTTTCTTCTTCTGTAATGTGAAATAATTAGAAACAAAGGCAGCAATGACTGAAGAGTGAAGAATCACGTGTAAAGCCATAATTTCGCCAGCTTTGCTTTTGTAAAGAACTTAATTTTCACACTGAACATTCCCAAACTGCTGTAACTGTAAGAGAGTTAGAATTGAAGGTGATAATTATATGGACTGGTGCAGATTTCCCTGAACCATATGCAAGATCAGCAATCTAGGCTCATAAATTAAGTTCAATAGCTGTGAAAGTGCCTTGAATTATTTAGCTTACTTGTCCAGTGAGAGCTCAAAATTATTAAACTCTTGCCAACTGCTGTATGTACAATTTTTTTCACAGCACATTTTTTCCTTGTGTACAGTTGGCATATTTTTAAACAAACATGGTCCACCATCTTTCTGCCCTCTGACTCATTTTGAGTCTTTTCTATAAATTTTCTTTCCATTTTCCCAAATAACTTTGCTCTAACTTTGGCTCCAAGTTTCAGACAGTATCATCATGAGTATTCTGACCTTAAAATATCTTGACTTCAGAATTTGTCTGTGTGATAATGCTAGCTAGATTCAAGAAAGAAGGATATTATTTTCATCTTACTTTACTGTTTTTTCAACTTCTCATAACAAGTGAAAACTTAAGTTGTTCTGAATCAACTGAGGATTTTGTTTACATCTGTCTGGGCTTTCCTCTTGTGAGAAGGCATTTTCTTAACAAGTCATATCAAAAGGGAGACGCTGCTGTAATTTCAAAGAGTGGTAGATAACAGGAACTTTGTTATGTAGTCTTGCTGTTTTTAAGAATGTTCTTCTCTCTTTATCATTTAGTGGCTCCTGATACTTGTTGAAAAAGTTGATATTTACATGGACCTTACAGAATCTAGGCGGTAGGCGGTATGCGGCATATTAGAAGTATGCTGTTTTCTTAAGGATGTTTTTTAAAGGTTACCTTTGCCCAGAGTAGCAAAGTTTAATATGTGCTTGTTGAAAGGTTTGTTTGGTTTTCTTTTCTTTTACTTCAAAAAATGTAACCGTTTAAATGAGTCAAAAAATATATATTAAGTATCAACAAATCTCATGGATTTATCCAGAATATTTCAGGGAACAGAGTAAAAACACTTGTCACAGCAGAGGGGGTGATGGCACAGTGATGCTATCAGTGTGCTCCTGAGCCTGCATATCCTGCACTTTTTGTGCTGCCTTGTGTCTCTGAGTCAGGGCTTGGGTTAGAAAGCCTTAAAAGCCCAATGGGGTGGAATAATTGAAAGCTTGGAAACTCAAAACCTGTAATTTCAGTGACTGTTACACCTAGTACTAGTAAGATTAAATTACACTTACAGTTACCCGTAAGAATTAGTTGCGCTTTATAGAGGAACATTTCTCTGACAGACTCTCTACAGATTTTATGTGTATATTTTATAGTAGGGTAAGCAGTTGCCCAGTATCATCATCTGAGGCTGCAATTTGAAAGAGTCACCTCTTACGTGTGCAAGAATATAATGGCCATAGAGCCCGATTTGCAAATAAGTCATTGCTGGCAAACCTGGAGGTTGTTTGATGCGTTTTAATTCTGTTAGTATGAGCAATAACCTAATGGCATTAATTAAGATCATTCCTAGATGAGGAAATGGGGGATTATTTGCCTAATAAGCCATTTGTATAAGGAGATGCTTATTCAGGGTTGAAAATGTTTCCAAACTTTCAGCAAAAATCTTGGAACGAAAGCCTCTAATCTGCTGTCACTTTATCTTCACAAATCTAGGATGCTGCTGTAAGGTTGAGGAGTGGAGATGCTGTGTGAGCTGCTCTGCACTACCATAAAAACTTCTGTAGCTAAAAAAAAAAAACGAAGCCCCTTTCCCCCCAGTTAGTTGTTGAGAAGTGGTCACCTGAATGTAGAACAAATTAAAGTGTGCTATCACTAAGGGATTTCCAAAAGAGCATTATACTAGTTACTGTAAAAGCCACGTGGCAGACTGAAAAAACACACAGTCCCCTTGTTGTATGTTGTTACAGCTTTGGCAGGGCCCCCCTCTTGGGATGGTTGCTCATAAGATGCATTAATTCTAGCACTTAGGTTCCAATGGAATAGATGGAATAGTGGAATAGAGGCATGAACTGACCTTTCTAGAAGGAAAAGGTTAATGTTGAAAAACACTGGTTTGCTTAACTATACAGTGTTGCTGGTCCCTTGAAAAATAACTTTCTTTCTGAAGTGATCTATGTAGTCAAACCATTGTTCCCACTTATAAACTGAATTTTAATTGCCTGCTATGTCTCTCGTATGTCTTTGACACCTGAGAGCATGGAGCAGATGTTTAAATGCATCTGCATCTTAGGGGCTGCTGAGGTGGCAGCCAGAGAGACATTCTCATAAAATCTTTGCAGTAATTCTTGCCTACAGACATTCTGGGAGGGACCTGAAAACAGTGCATGTTTCA
Organism: Sialia sialis; assembly: GCA_009812075.1. Taxonomy (NCBI): domain Eukaryota; kingdom Metazoa; phylum Chordata; class Aves; order Passeriformes; family Turdidae; genus Sialia; species Sialia sialis. Next base: position 89,205,299 of record VRYO01001463.1, on the reverse strand, counting down.
GGAAATGACTATAAGGATGGTGGTATGTCCTTATCCAGTTGGCATCAGTTGTCTAAGTTACTCCAATTACATAACAGCAATGGTAATCAGACAATCGTGTCACATCAAGAACGTAAATTGGATGTTGAGTAGCAAATCCAAGCAAAGGAGAACTTGGGATCAACACTAGGATCAATTCTTTACAGGGACTCTTTGGAGTAGACCATCTATGGAGAAACCATGGAAACATTATCGTTTCAGTGACCTGAAGTGACTAGACAGGGCTCTGGAGCAATGTTTTTTCATTGACAATTCGGAAACATCAGATGCATTATCTTACCTAACAGCTGGTGTCTCTGCTTGATATCCTCTGACTCTGTCTGTCCTAGGAAGCTTGACAGCCACCTATGGGGAAAGAGGACTTTGTGACACATGAAAGAGGCCTCTGGGCCTTGCAGCTACTAGGTGACAAGGATATACTTCATATCTGCCAAACCCTTGGAAGTGCGCCTCATGGCTGCTCTGTTGTTCTGCATAAAGCAAGACGTGCATTTGGAGCTCCTGCTGCTCTGGCTCCACGTGTCCCAGAAATGACACAGCCTCCTCCTTTCCAAATGGGAGTATAATGGGCATATGCGGCATGGGTGAAGTACAGACCACTACACTAGTTCCACAAGCTAACTGAAATGTCAATATGAGAATATTTCATCAGGTGCTTGTGGTGCTCTATGGCCAGAAAGAGCATTGCTCCACTCATTGTTTTGCTCTAAATGAATGGGACTAATGATGCTTCCAACTACTTCCATCAGGAGGTTATTCTGCAGTTAACAGAGTGCCAGGACATTCCTCCTGATACTGTCTGACTTAAATTTTTCATTGCTCAACTTCATCCAATTAATTTCACTTTAAAAAAGATCTTTTACAGTTTTGTGTTTTTACATGCTATGAATATTTTTAGGTTGTTCTTGTAGTCCCCAAGTAGCCATAACTGGGAGATATTTTGTTCTTCTTTCTTGGAAACTACATGCTGCATTTAATTGTAAGCTTGTGATTACCATGGAGATAATAAAAAGTCATTTAAATTAGAACTGATTGGAAATTATAGTCATGGGGCAGGAAGCCAACAGGAACAGTAGGCCAAATCCAGTCAAGATTTTAGGTCATTAGTTTTCAATGAAATAACAGCTAGCATTGGTGTGATGCTGGGACTCTGTGAGAGAGCTAAAACCCTACATTAGGAGACAGGATCCCAAATGTTTTGCTGGATACAAGATACACAATACAAATACTTTGTATTTTCATGTATTGAAAGTATTGAAAGTGTTTTAATTTTATGAAAGTATGTCGGAGCAGGAAGCCCTGACTGCAGCATAGATAGGGACAGACATTTTATTTTCATTCAGGGCTCTGGGCGATCACAGCTACATATCATGGGGTGTAGTCTGGTGCTGTACCTGTTTTCTTTTCTGTAGGTCAATGACCTTACAGAAAGTTTCAAAAAGCTTTGGCAACAAAATGAGGAGACAGGAGGAAAAAAGATGCCCTGATCCACCCAGGCCTACCCCAGTTTAGGGAAGGAGGAATGTCATAGAAGATGGCTTTCAACAAAAAGTAATATTAATTAGCCCTGTGTTTTATTTCTTATGTGTGTGTAGTGGCATTGTGACAGTAGACATGTCTACACCACTACTCCTGTTAAAAGACTTTATTATATGCCTAGGAAATTGAGGAGGTGAAAATCTCCTTTTTGAAGCTGCTAAAAGGCAAATTGCCAGCCTGAACAGAAAACAAGTGGCAACCCGGCTTGCAAATCAAGAGGCCTACAGCTTACAAAAAGGAACAAAGGGGTGTGGCACCACACAATTGCAGGATGGTGTAAAAGATATTTCCAAACACTATGACAGTATGAAGTACCTCCTAGCACAGATGGACATACTATCCAAGCCAGACTGAGCCTGTGGTCTAGAAGGCAAAAGGGGTTCTGAAATGACCAGAGCCTTCAAAGCAGTTTGTAGGAGGAGATGCATACCTCAAAAATTGCAGGCTTTAAAGCACTTTAGAACAACCTTTTAAAATGCTGGGAAAACAGTATAGTGCTCAAAACTGTGTTATCTGCAATGTTAATTCTCATACTCAACTGTCCAATGCTCCTATATTACCATTACTGTACTGGCAGGATCTATCATCCATTGTACTACATGCAAAACATCTATCTATCTAAACAATATGGCAAGACTGCCTCATGTGACTGTTTCTGCATCTGCAGGAACAGTTTATACTGACATATTATCTATCAGGTCTATTTGGTCTGTTTTGCATCAGAAATGACACAAAGGATTTTCTGTATGGTCAGATCCTCCACCCATGCTAATCAACATAGCAACACACAGATTTTCTTTTGGATAGCTCTTCAAATCAGGAGATCCCAGGAAAATGTTCAGGACTGTTTGAAATTCCCATCTGTAGAGCTCCGGTGTCAAGTAGACAAATGCTTGCTCGTGCTACTATCCAGAAGTTCGGACAGTGATCTGGTTGACCTTCATTGGACACAGTGTTAGTTGGCTGTCTCTCCATGCCAGAGAGACTGGGGAGTTCCTGTCCCAGCCTGCCTGACTAGCTGCTCTTTCAGGAGCCAAGGAGCTGAGGGATGTTGCTGCCTGGCTAGTGGTCCTGGGACTGATCAGCTCTGCCATACACTGGAAGGGTAAAGAGAGGCACAAGGTTGGCATCGTGGTCACACACCCTTGGGGCAAAAGAAGCCCAAGTGCTGCCCCATTCCTCCCAGGGCAGAGTGGGTCTAGCCAGGGGATCCAGAGAGAACCAGGTTTCCTCTCTCCAGTGCCCAGGCCAGCACAGTCATCACACTCACACGTGGATGCTCCAAGTGGAGCAAAGTTGGTGCATGCCTTTGGAAACACAGGAGGAGCAGAGGATCAAGTGTCATGGTGTGGGAAAGCAAAGGGGTTAGTGGCCACATCATCCGGGGCAGGCAGTGACGCAAGGGAAACTGTCAAGGACAAAGTGACCCAAGTGCAGGGATGCAGAGTGCCTGCAGAGGTCCCAGAGCTGACCCCAGCTCCGTGCCAAGAGACTTTGCTCCTAAAGCCACCGGTGCAGTGAAGAGCCTGGGCACAGTCCCAGGGGCATCCTCCAGTGCATGGAGGACCATGTGGCCAGTGCTGAGAGAAGCATCTTTTCCCTCTTCCTCTTTGCAAGGTGTTCAGAGATCTGGCCATAGCAGAACTAAAACAACATCAGGGCTCTTAAGGTCCTTTGAGTACAATTTTGCTCTTTATTGGCATTATTTTTGTTACTCCTGGAGCTCAACCAAAGGAAGAGCCTTCTGTTCAACTGTCCTATGTAATTCCTTGCAGGCCAAACTGAATTTTAAAAAATGGATGACATTTCAAGAATTGCTATTTAAAATACATCTTTCTTCATGTCTGAAGTTTTTTTTAAGATTCCTGCTTTGCAAAACCCTTTTCCATTTGACATTTTCAGAAAAATAAAATTTTCATGAGAAATGTTCATTTCAATGAGCCTGGTCAGATGACACAAGCTTTCCATCAAATGCAGTAATTTTAAGATCAGATGGAGAATGTGGAAAAAAACAACCTGAGAAGATTAGAAAAAATAAATTAGAAAAACACAAAATATTTTGTTCTCAAAACCAGCCAAATATTTTTTAAGTAGTTGATAAGTGGTTTGTTCCTTTTATTTTAATGAATATGTGACAAACATGTTTTTATCCTTTTTTTCAGGTTCTCTGATAACTGGGATTGGCAGGGTATGGAAAGGGTATGCCCCTGCTGCTTGGACTTCCTCCTGTCTGGCATTTCATGCCCTAAAACACAGTAATTTAGATACTTGCCTTCCATTATGACTGCTCCAATGCCTCTAATCTTAACCATGGCTTAAAGTGCTTTAGTATCTTTCTTGATGCTATTACAAATTTCTTGAGACACAAAATTAGTAGGAAGCTCATCCATAAAGGAAAAGGTGCCTGATTTGACTCTTTCCAACGAGAGAACATTTTAAATTTGAAACCTCAAGAAAATTATGACTTCAGGACATGCAAAAGATACTAAACAATACCTATTTTAGGACTCTGCATGGCCCAGGCACTGAGATTCAGGAAATAGCATGCTGCTGCACTGGGGGTTGTGGTTTGGTCCTCTTTGCTGTCTCTACTTTAACACTTCAATTTCTTGCTGTTGTTACATCAGGAGTTCTTCACCCAAACCAGCATTTCTCACTACATAAACTATATGAAAAGGATTACTGTGCCAAGTGCTGGCAGTGTCCCAAGGTTTTTCTGCTATGTCAGGACACCAGCCCTCTTCTTCTTGAAAAGACCTAAAATTAAATGCATTTCCTCATTATTAACATATTTCTATGAGAGCTGGCAGCACAGACCAGAAAGGTCTTTTGGTATTAGACCTTTCAACATTTTTGTGATCTTTTCATTGGGTGCTGCAAGGTGCATTTTGCTTTGCTCTGATTCTTGTGCTTTAAACCTGTTTTTGTAACTGTGTATGAAACATTTTTCCTTCTTTCAGTTTCCATGGTCTGGAAGTGAACAAGCAGATGCTTTGTGTCCTTGGATAAACTTAAATAGTATTTTATTGTCAGAAGTTAAATGAGAATGCCCAAAATATGAAAGGAAACAAGTATTTTACTTTATTGAACAAAATTAGAAATAATATAACAAATATGTATCCTTCTGAATTAATGGCATTTAACGTAAGTATGATTGGTTTCAGGTGGTCAAATGATAATGCAGAATGGAAATCCTGTGTAATGGCACAAGTTCCTTAGAACAATTTCCTTGCTGGGCCGTTGCATGTTTTTTAGCTGGTCATTCTGATGGAAAACACACTCTTTCTACTTACATAAGTATTTTCCCGGCAGATATTTTCTTGCTTCAATGGCAATAACCACTTCTTTCTATTCCAGTCTCCAGAACTCTTAAAGGTATTATTCTCCTACAAGATCAGTGAGCTAAATTGCCTGCCATGACACATCTGAAAATTATTCCATTCCCAAAGAGCAAGAGTGAAGCGCTTCTCATAAAAGTAGCAAGCCTTTGAGAGTCCTTGAAGTGGCATCTTTTGGACCACTACACATGGAGAAATTGTTCCAGGGATTTTTGCTGTTTAATTTTGAGTATTTTTTAGTTAGTTTTCATTTCTTTTTGTCTTGCATCTTTGGATAAATTGTTGACATTTCTCCAGGCCTGACCAGTACTGTACTGAAGACAATATGCAACCAGCCTTTTCATTAGAACTTAAAATATGACCATCAGGAGCTCAGACACTGAAGAACTGTACTTCTCTCAGCTTTTCTAATTAATTACATAATGGACAGATTGAATGAGTAAACTGTCTGAAGTGGCTGTTATGTCTTTTCCTGGGGTTTCTTTTAGGAATGGCAAGGTTATATAACTACAGGGAGAAAAAAGGGGAAAAAAAAATTAAAGCACTTGAATTGAGATTTAGAAATTGTTTCACCAGAAGTAATAGTGACTCATACTTTCACTTCTTTTACAGGAGATAAATCTGAGGTGTTTTGGCTGAGGCACATCTCTTCCCTGGGGGAAAAAAGGCCAAAAGCCAATTCACAGAAAGACAGGTTGAATACTAAAACTCAAGATGACAATCTGACAGCCACTTGGCATCTGCTCTCAGATGGCAGCCAGCTGGCTTCTCACAACAGTATATGCACCAGCAACATTGTTAGGAAGAGCTTGCTGAGAAAGTCAAGGCAGTCCCCGCATCGATGTGACACCTCCTGCGAGGCTGCTCTTGCACAGAGCTCGGTGGGCTGGTGCGTCACAGCAGGGCTGCTCTGGCACTGCTGCCTTTCCCCACTACATGTGCACCCCCCGGCATCCATAAGGAATTAGCACCTTACTGGATGGGGGCTAATTAGTGGTAACCACCTGATTTTCTGGACTTCATCCTGCTAATACTCAAGTGTATAGGTTTATGCAAGGCAGCGCCAACCATTTGATTCAAAGGACAATGTGACTGTTGGGTGAAGGCTTCAGAATGTTGGCTCTGTGGACTTGGAATTGTTTTTGTTTGCACATTGCCTTGCAGAAGATGAGCCCCCAATCATTTTGATTCATAGTGGCAGTATGGCTTTGATTAGATATTTTGCTGGGAGAACCAAAAGTTTCCATTCTTGTTCTGCTCTAGGAAAGGTTGAAAAACCCGTTGCCATACAAAGAAGTCATGCTCTGCTTTGTCACAGGGACACTTCACAGCCCTGTTATCAGGCCCCGCTGAAAATGTGCTAGTGTTGGTGGTGTGTACTTCACTTGTTGTGTAAGCCATTGTTCCCAGTAGTGATAAAAATAAAGGCAGGGAGAAATGCCTGCATCTACAAACAAGGACTGTACTGCATCAAGAATGGACCTGAGGAGTCTAAACAGCTGCTAAATGTGTATCTTTTTCTCCATCCTGTCTGCATCAGCTTTTTGAAATGCTCTTGTTTTTGCTCTGAGAATTCCTGTTCTGTCTCTGGTTTACTGATAGCTGTCACAGACACACAATCCGTCATCTTAAGTATTTGTATGATCATTAATTCAAGGCAGAACACTGAGAGCTTTCCACTTTTGGCAATTAACTTGAGATAAATTAAAGTGGCATTAAGTTAGGCATTAAGGAGGCATTAAGTTACCCACCTGCAGAAAACTGATTCTGTGCTGAGTGCTCTTAACAGATGAGTGCATCTGAGGAAGTACTAATTGCAATGTATTCCTTAATGCTTTTTTGTTGATGCACAAAAGATTGAGAAAATGGGAAGAAAAATGAAAATGCCTCTGTCTTTTGAGTCACAGTGGAAAATATGCAGGAATTGGATCTCAGAAAAAGGATATGATAAGAACAGGGGAACAAGCAGAGGATTGGTGCCATGAATAGAAATCGCCGTCTGTGCTCTGGCCATGGTCCAGACTGTATGACATAGTTTACCTGATACAGTGCCCATTTGGATCATTTATATAACATCATAGGTGCTATGAGTAATGCAGGAAGATTCTCTGTGTGACCCAAGAGTCTCATGTTGAGAATGAGACAGACACAATACAAAGGTTCATTTTGATGTGTATGCAGGGAAAAGCAGCACTGGATCAGCTAAGGAACAAAGCCCAGGTAAAGAAGCAAGTGCTTACCTTGGCCATAAAAATGGAATGAGAAAAGACAAAGGATTGCTAGGTGGAGACAAAGTGCTGTGAAGTAATGGAACCAAGGCTGAGGACTGAGAGTTAAACAGAAAGAATGGTGAGATTAGACAGAGCTAGGTGTCTCTAGGAAATTAAGTTATACAGACTGTGAATTTGGAAGAAAACAGGAAACTAGGTTATAGAGGTTGTGGACTGTAATGTACATGCATGGTATGCAGCTGGTTAAGCAGAAAATCTAACTTGGTATGCAATATTTTCAAAGGCATGGGCAAAAAACAGTGGCAGGATAAAGACAGAAGTGTAGATTCAATCAGTGCAGTGAATGCCTGACATGATGACATGTGAGTTGGTTGGCAGTTCAAACCCACTTCAGGTGAGTTGGCTTGAGATGAAGCAGAGTTCATCAGGTAGGAGGGAATTGCAATGTGCTAGCATCCCCATGATCAAAACTAATGGGAGTGGTGAGGAATCCATACTCCCACATTTATCCTGCACCCTCGGTCCCCAAAAAGACCACCAAGTGCACCTGTTGTCCATTAGGCTATAAAGACGTCTCAAAAGTGAGTGCAACAACACCAGATTGGAAACATATCTGAATTTAACTGCAATAAAATTGCATTTTACCCACTAAAGAAAATTATTCCCTGAAGGACAATACTGTAACTATGCAATTTCCCACCCTTAAGAAGGAAGATGCATGCCATATGATACAGAGGGCACAGCAGGGAGGGTAGATGTGATGTGCTGGAGACAAGTGCTGTAAACCTGATTATATCTTCTCCATGTTATATTGCAGTGATTATTTTTTTCCTTCATAGAGAAACCATTAAAAAGTCAAAGAACAACCAAAGGTTTTTTGCCAGAGGTAGAGCAGATCCTTTGGCTCTTCAAATGCTGCCCCTTTGAAGAAGGGAGAAAAACAGCCAGGGCTGCATGTGGCAGCTCAGGAATGTCTGGGGGAACAAACAGCACAAATGTTCGCAACAGCCTCTGACCTGCTGCTCAGAATCTGTCCCATGCAAACAGGGAATGATGATTACAACACAGACCTGGCATCAGGCAAAGAGCACACCATGTTCAAAAGTCTCATTTACAGCATTATTTGGGTCAGTGGAAATCAGGAAGGAAATGGTTACGTGAATATTTCTTCACTGTATTGTTTACAGGATACACAGGGAAATTTTTGGCTTCATATTTGGGTAGTTAAAAAGGCAGAGCCAGCATAGTTGAGAAGAAGAATTGGCAGCACTGAATTTGGCCATAGCAAAGGCAGATTTTACTGCTGACTGCCAGAGATTACGTCTTTGTTCATCCTTTCAGTGGCAGCTCTGACAGGCTCCCACATCAAATCACTCCAGCTCAGGCCAGCAGAGCTATTCTGGAAGGTTTTATCTGCTTACATTAGTAGGGAAAGGATGAGATGCGACCTTGACCAGTGTAACTGAGCTGGCAACAGCCTCGTTCCAAAGCAGTTTTCTTGGCAGAGCCATGCAGTTACCTGGATGACCTGGTTTGTTTTGTGAGGTTTCTAATATCTCTGTTTTGTACTGCGGCTGTACTGTGGGCTGCCTGCACAGACCTGCCCATGGCTCTCAGGTCTGGATATAGTGGCCATCATAGCCTGACTAGGGTTTCCTGAGTGGGACAGCACACATTTTTTTTTTTCTAATGTGTGTATTTATATGGTGGCATTGGAAAATGTTAGAGTGTCAGATGGATTAAATTTTCTGTTATAAGGAGCAAAGCTATTCCAGTAACCCATATCACTGTCTCATACAATGTACTCTGACAGAAAGTTCAAAACATCTTTTGGACTAAGATTGATGAAAGAAGGGCCAGCATCATTCAAACAATATTGGATTTAGATTTTCAAAAATCAGGATAAAATATTCCTCCAGTGGCCTAATCCTATTTGCTTCATTAAAGGCCTGCTGCGTTGCAGGGAACTGCAATTCAGAGGACAAAATTCTTCAAACGGAAGAAAATGTTTTTTAGCCTTTTGTGTGTGAGAAAGAAGGCAAAGAAAAGATTATAGAAGACAAACTATGACACATTTGTTTTGAACCACTTAAACAGCTCTAGGCATGGCATGTACTTTCCAGTATTTTCAAAATTATTTTTATATGTGCTACAATAGAACTGGTAAGCAGCTGATATAATTTGATGCTTTTATTTCTGTACGAGGGTAGTTTACTAATTATTTATTTCATGTTTTTAACAGAAATGGATCAGTAAAATAACGGATTGAGCCCAGGCCTGAAGAGTTCTAGGTTATCCTCCTGACTTCTACTCTGTCCTTTCTTTTCCATCTAATCAGACTTGGAGAAATAGACAAGTAGAGAAAAAGTAGAGTGCCAGCTGGAAAGAACTTCTAATGGCCTCTTGCCGTGGGAACAGTCATTTGTTAGACTCTCTCCTGGGATGGGCACTGATTAGTCACAGTCCTTGTGAACTGAGCCTGGTCTGTTCTTGAGAGGCATCTAAATCAAGATATGTGAATTTAAATCAGAACTTGAGGATCTCCAGAACAGAGAGTTGAGAATTTGCTTCATCAGGCGAGTTAAACTAACTCTAGGCTACAGTTATCATCCACAGCTAAGAATCCTGAGTTGATTATGAGGAAAATACTGCAATCAAAATCCTACTTAATCTAATGTACCTGAAGTTAGATCAAGTTCCTTTGATACCTATTAGCAGAAGACCAGAGCACTTTGTTCCAGTGTTGCACTTTGACTGTAAGTCCTTCATAATTATTTGTCATTCATGGCCAGCATTGAAGCCAAATAAGGTCCTTTATAATCATGAAATATCTCAACTTATTCACCACCTCTCTGTGTTTCAACCACAGTTTGCCACCATTGGGCTCTGAGATCCAAGCAATTGCATTGAAAGTTTCTAGGGAAAGCAGAAGGAATTGAGCATCAACAGAGAATTATTTTTAAAATTAAATCCATTAGAGAGTGCAAAATGACCTCATATCTTTTTTCTTGGCCCATTCTTTTCCTCTGAGATTAATAAATATAACAAAGATTGTGCAAGAACTATTGTATTTTCCTGTTTAACTTCTATTTTATATTATTCGGGGTGGCAGATGCATGTAGTTTGACAGGAGGCATTAAGATCAGTGAACATTTTTCAGTTCAAAAGCTTCACTTGCCCCTACCTTTGAGCAAAGTATTTCAAAAAGAGGAGAGTGAGAAATTGCTTGCTGCAGCAAACTTAGCAAACAATTTTGGTACTCATGGCACGATTTCTCCTGCATATCAAATGAAAAAATTGTTCTTCATTAAATATATCAATTAACTTATCACAAGATCTAATTGATATTTCAATTCCAGCAAATAACACACTTACTTTTTTTGCTCTCCACCTGCACAATATCTGACAGCTCACTGAGCAGTCAATGTTGTGGAGAAATCATGATCAGTTTTGTAAAGTCTGTCAATCATTCAAATATTCAAGCTCTCTTTAGATACAAAAGGTCTCTGAATTATAGTAGACATTGTGAGTTTCAGTCTCAGGCAAAGCCAGAAATACATGGGAAAAATAAACACTTGAACAAAAAAAATATATAACTAGTTTAGACATATTTTGAGCCCTGATAAAGGTAATTCAATTGATTGATTGGTTTTTAGAAATGGTTATCTCTTTTTTAGCAGGAGCTTCAGGATTTTCATGTGAGCAGAAGCAAGAACTTGTTCCTGTGTATGTGCTTCAAGTGGGAGTTTAGCCTGGAGCAGTCAAGGCTGAAGGACACAGTTTGTTTTTTAAAGGATGGGAGAGGAAGAAAAGGAAACAGATTAGATCTTATTCCAGAACTTTGAGCTTACATGTTAATTGCTCTGTGACAAAAAGGGTGACAACTGCTGTGGAAAATGGTCTGAAATTTGCTTCAGTCCCTGTAATTCAGTGTTATTTCTGTGCAGGCCTGGTGATGGTGTCTCTGTAAAAGTAAAGCAAAAAATCTCACCTAGATGAAAGGTGACCTTATGACAAAGGATTTGATTGGCACTCAAGAGACCTGGACTCATTTCCAGGGCTTGCACCTGTATGGACTTGTACACATTCCTCCCAAACTTACATTCTTTGCTGTGGGGAAATAACACAATTAGATGATATGTGATAGAGTCAATGTTTGTGTGGTGACAGGTCCTTAAAAATACAGAAAAGCAAAAACAGTACCACCTCCAGAATCTAAAATTAATCTAACCATGTCATAAAAAGGCTGCATAAATAGAAGGTTTTTTTCCTAGGTTTGCTTATTTTCTATTCAATAAAGACTGAATTTTTTTCAATTTATTTTCATCTGAGTTATCCCAGCTTGAACTGTGCTGAGAAATGTCTCTTTGCCACAGGTCAAATGAATGTTCTCCTGGGAACACAGCTGAGTCCCTAGCAGAAGGCACAGTGCTGATTCTACACTGAGAGTCATTGCTCTTGAAATACGGTGGATGGTGAAGATGAGGCAGGGAAATATACTGGCATTTGAACTTCAGGCAACAGCTCACGTTTTGCAAGAGAAGTTTTAGAACATTTATTCTATTCTCTGTGGAAAATGTTGTAAAGAAAAAATGTAACATGTCTCCCTAGGTGATTTCAGGTCTTAATTCTGATCTTTTTTCTTGATTTTTTTAAAGTCTGGAAGGATTAACTTAAAGGGTTTAATTTTAGTCTAAAGTCTTTTAAATTAACTTGTAAGTCTGTGAAATAACAACCACTGTTGCTTTAAAATTTTCTTTCCACTTTGTCAAAGTACATTTTTTCTCATATTCTCCTCTTTAGTATACATACCACTAATGTGGTCAAGTCTTCACACTGGCTTTAAGATTCCTTCACTGTCTCCATGGTCCTATAGAATATTAAGAATCACAGGTCCCAGCTGGAAAGAGCATCCACCATTTGTTCTTGTGCCTTTTTTTGTCCTATTTCTGTCCTTTGTTTTCTCCCCAGAAAGCTCCAGGCTTTTCATTTGCAGAACTGCTAGAATTGCTGAAATATGATAATAAAAATAGTGGGTTGTTAATGCAGAGAAACTCCTTATGTTTGACATCAAGTGACAGTGGAAAGCCCTCACCCATGTTCAGCTTTGCATTACACTTCCCAAACCACTTCTGCTTTGGAGGAAAAGGACCACATTGTTCTGCTCTAGTGCTTTTCACCAACACTGGGTATCTCATTCTGATGTTACTCATTCTGTGTGTCCCCCCTTCCTCCTCCTCACGTTTCCTTTGGGCAATGGCCTTCTGCTGCAGCCTGTATCCTTCAGGCTGAAGGCTGGTCTCCCCCAGTGCCTGGGGACCTTCCCCTGCCTCAGCACTCTTCACTCCACATCAGCAGGTGGTAGTGGGCCAGATAGTGGCAGAATTCAGGTTTTTGGAGACCCAAAGCCAGTGATGAAGATGCCATCTATAGTTAAAATATTGGATATTAGCAGGAGTTGGTGGTCAGGCTGGACTGCATTCAGCCAGTGAAATGTGCTGATGAGTGTCATGGACATAGGCTGGGATCCCAGGGGAGCAACAAAGACTCTGATGGCCTTGGGATGGGGACTTGGGAGTAGCCATGGGGTGGCAATGCAATATCTGAGAAGGTCCATGTGCCAAGGCTGGGGGAAGCCCTAAGTAGCCCTTCAGAGCTGCCTTTTACATCTGGATGTTCATTCTGGGACCTGCTTAATGAGGCTGAGCCAGGAATTGTTTTGACTGAGTGCCTGAGCTGGAATTCTTTGAATAAAATCATTGTTTTTCTCTGCAGCCTCTTAGAAGCTTGATTATCTCACTAGAGACATTTTGAGACCAATCCCATGAACATATTTTGAGCTTATTAAAAGTCTGTCTTAAAACTGGCGCGTACAAGCAGCAATCAATGAAAAATTGGCACTGCTACACTGAACCACATTGTGCTGGCCATAATATTGATGTTTGCTGAATATTTACAGCATTAAAGCAACCGTTCATTTAAAAGAAACAAGTTGGAAAGAGCCTACATTGAAAGCAATAAGTAAATTACATCAAATACCATATGAGTTTTGATGTAGCATAAGTAAGTTATTAAAGCCAGCTAGGGTTGTTTTGATAAAAGATCTATCTGGGAAACTCTGCATAGAAGATAGTGGATTAACATAGATTTTGCTAGCATAACTTTTTTTTTTCCTTCCCAAAAAGGTAGTTTCCAGAAGGTTCAGACTTGTGCTGAGCAAATGAGCAGAAGAGGTTAACTTGGTTTTGTTGTTTGAGTGGTATGTTTGAGCTTGGGGATGGATTTATGTCCATGTCTAGAATGTCATTTGACTGCTGTGTGTCATCAAACAGGACGCAAGTTGTTTTGGCAGGAAGAATAAATTTGTGCTCAAGAAAATATGGCTTTCCTTGATTTGGCAAAGGCTCAATGTTTTCTCAGGAATAGAGTGCAGAGAAAACCTTGTCCCCAGCTCTAATAACAGTGATAAATTGTAGGATAGTTGAAAAATGCAAATTTTTTTGGTTTTGTCAAACGATAAACCCAAAGCATTTTTGCAACATTTTTATTACTTTGCTCATATTTCTAGCTAGGCAACGAAAAAGTCCTTTAGAAGTCATGTTTTATTTTAGTCTTGAAAGGAAATTCACCTGAAACTGAAAACATTGGAAATGCTACAGTCAGCACTTAAAACTTCTGTTTCAAAATGCTTTTTGTACGCACATGTCAAGTGCACGATAATAAGCAAGTCACTGAGCTCCATGTATGTACCTAGAATAAAGTATCAGCTTTGCCCAATGGAGATATGAAAGGCATAGAGCAAATGAACAACTTTCTCAAGATCATACAGTCAGTGGCAGTCTGGCTTTCAGAATGTTCAAGCCTAGGTTTGTGTGATGCCCACCTGCTATGTATGACGCACAAAAAGTATAGTCAGAGGGTAATTTAGAAAGAACATCAAGGCACAAACAACAAGAAAGCTTCCACTGTGGCAAGTGCCTTAGTGTGCAGGCTTATACAGTGGTCTCAATAAAGCAAATCCATGCTCCAAAAAGATCAGATTACAGTAATTTCACAATTATAAGCCGCACCTTTTTAATTGAAGAATCCAGCCTACCCCAGTAGTGCGGCTTATATTCAGGTGCGGCTTATATATGGACAAATCCCGTGGTCTGCTTGGCTACCGGGAGGTGCGGCTTATAATCAGGTGTGGCTTATAATTGTGAAATTACTGTAAGTTGATAATTTTTCTCTGTCTCAGGAGTTCCATGTAATTTGCACCAAGTTCTTATTGGAATACTTAGGCATGTATGTACTTAGTATGTAACTCTTTAATATTGCTTTTTTCTGGACTCCATTTTAAGTGACCTGGAGAGATGGGAAGAAAATCCCTGCCTGTGGAGCAGTGAAGTTCAGTTCACCCACTCGTGGGTGACATATTCCCCTGCTTATGCCTTGGCAGATGGGAAGGACCAGCTTGTGGAATACCAGAGTGAGCATGGGCAGCTGAGGTAGAAGAAGCTGTGTTCATTTCACTCACTAATCAAGAATAATCACAGAAGTTCAAAATCACTACATTAGTCAGCACCATGACAGCTTAGCAAACATGCATTGTACGGTCATTAAATAAAATATTTAAGAGAATGCACCTGGCAGTGGCATTTGGTCCCACAAGGATGGGTAAGTTGAAAATGCACAGATAAATGGATTCCTCCAGCCTTTGTTCTAGGATTCAGAGTAATAACAGCAGTAGCTGACAGTGAGGTTTTTTCACAGCAGGAGATATCCATTTGGTTCTTACAGTTCTGACAATTCTTAGGTGATTTTTCTTTTTATATTTTTTCTAATCCTATTTGAGTACCTGTTTTTTATGAGATTAAATGCTCACAGTCTGTGAGACACTTATTTAAGATGCAGGAAGAAGGATGTGTCTGTTAGACACATCTGTGCTCTGCGGTCTTAAATTGCCTCCTGTTGTGAGAGAGATAGACAGAAAGAAGTGACTAGAGTACACTTGAGCTGCTAACAAACTGCTTTGTAACCTTGCCCCTGGAATTTACTAGTTGCCATTTCAAAAAGCAACTTTTTCTGTGCTGTTATTGGGCTGAATTGTGATATTTCCTTTTCTAAGTGGGGCTGTCAAGAGCTATATAGTTTAAGAACTCTTGTTTTCTCTTAAATGATGTTACACCTGCAATAAAACAATTTGCTATCCATTGAGGTCTGTTACAACTGCATTAGAAACCTTTCTAATAGCAAACTGTTTTCCAGGGAAGTTAATTCATATTTGAATTTATTTCCCCTGGAAGTGAGACACTAACAGCACTGGCAAAAATCAAGCATTGCATCAGACAGGTATTGTGATGGGCTTGCTCACTTTCAGTCGCATATTATGTCTTTATGGAAGGCATAGAGACATGGAGGTGGCTTTCATCTAATGCTGCACTGTGATTTGTTGAATGGCTGTGATGTGCATTTTGAAGAACTGCTTCTGACAGCTTACAGGGTCTCCTGGAACCCCATACTCTCAAAGCAAACTCGGTGTTATGAAAGAACTCTGTAGCAGACAAATGTGCAGCGAGGTCCAGCTGTACAATGCGTAATTCCTGCTGAAATCTCTAATGGATGAGGAGCTAAATGTTCCTACAGAGCTGGGCCCAAATGGCAGAGAGTGAATCCTAGGATCATAGGATCATCAAGGTTGGAAGAGACCTCTAAGATGATGCAGTCCAACTGCTCACCCAGCACTACAGCTGTAACCCCTAAACCACTAAACCACCTCAGCCAGCACCATATCCAGATGCCTCTTAAACTCCACCACTCCCCTGGGCAACATATTCCAATACCTGTTATACATCCTAAATTTCTTTCTTAATATCTAATCTGAATGTCCTCTGACTCAGTTTAAGGCCATTTCTCCACGTCCTCTCACTGCAGGAACTGTAGATGGACCGGCCTCCACCTCACTACAACCTCCTTTCAGGTGGTTGTAAAGAGCAGTGAGGTCCACCCTTAGTCTCCTTTTCTCCAGGCTAAACAAACCCGGCTCCTTAGCCATTCCTCGTAAGGCATGTTTTCTAGTCTTTTCACAAACCTTGTTGCCCTTCTCTGGACCCACTCCAGCACCTCAATGTACTTTGTGAAGAGAGGGGTCCAGAACTGAAACAGTATTCAGTGTGTGGTCTCAACAGTGCCAGGTACAGGGGATTATCACCAGCTCTGGTCCTCTGGACACACTATTCCTGATACAGACCAGGATGCCACTGTCTTCCTTGGCCACCTGGGCACACACTGGGTCATATTGAGCCAGCTATCGGCCAGCATCCCCAAGTCTCTTTCTGCTGAACAGGTCTTGAGCCACTCATCTCCTAGCCTGTGTCACTGTGTGGGGTTGTGTGTCCTAAGTGCAGGACCTTGAACTTTGCATTGTCAAGCCTCCTGCAGTTGTCCTCAGTACATGGATCAAATCTGTCCAGGTCTCTCTGTAGTGCCTTTCTATCCTCATACAGATCAACACTAGCACACAACTTAGTGTTGTCTGCAAATTTACTGAGGGTGCGCTAGATTCCTGAATCCAAATCATCAGTAAAGATGCTAAACAGGACCAAAGCTGAGCCTTGGGGAACAGCACTGGTGAACTGCTGCCAGCTGTATGTAACTCCATTCAACACCACTCCCTAGGCCCAGTCACCCAACCAGTTTTTTACCCATTAAAAAAAGAGGAAGCAGGCTGGGTACTGGGGGAGCTGCTCTATGTGTGCTTGTTCATTAGCTCCCAATCCATGTTTTTCAGATTGCAAGCCACAAAAAATAAATCATACCTATTTCACCATATTCTGTACCTGCAAAGGGTTGTGAAACAGAAGGATAAAGGGAGTTTTGCTTTTTCCAGTTCGTTTCAGACTGAAGTCTGAAGTTGCTGCTGTGACTGTATTGCAAGGCAGGGTTCCCTTGGCTGTCTCAGAGAACAGCAGCCGTCCAGCCTCCATGGTATGGCACCATTGCTGCAGTGGAAGTCTACACAAAATGAGATGTGGACCTCTTGATGAATGCTTGTTTTCATCATCTACCAGAACAACTGGCAGCAGATCATCAGGATATCAGTCCCATCTGCAGTGATGCACAAAATTTGCAGAGAGCTTTTCCAGCTACCATACTGACTTATGAGACTTACTCTGATGAATTGGCCCATCTGTTCCTTTCCAGAAGGCAGGCACAGATTATTAAGACTGCACCATACTCACAGTTTTCAGAAGAAAATGAGGCAACTCTCAAACTTGTGCTATGAGGCCACTGCTTAGAAGATCTGAGTAATTTAGAATCAAGGAATGTCCTGAACACCCTGGAATATATATTTTCTCCTACAGTCATATCTTTGCAGCCCTCTGTAAAAAGCAACTAGGTTTACTCCCTAAGATCAGTATAAACATGACACATCTGATGCTTCATGCATCTTCTCAACGTGCATCATGAAATGCATTGATGCTGCCCTCTGATAATATTTTCTGGGTGTCACAGGTGGACTGCCAAAATATTTCCAGAGCATACTGATCAAAGTTCAATAATACAGCATTGTGGGCCTATATATATGACTACATTTGAAAGAGAATAACAAAATAGGTGCAGATGCATTTGTTTTAATGGTGTTTTATTTCATCTGGTCACAGGCATATGCAGTCAATACACAAAACCAAAACAGGGACCAAGTTACTGAATACTCCAGATTATCGAGGAAGAGAAGAGAAAAGAAAACTTGTTAACAAGGAGAGAGAATGTATAAATCTTGTTGAGGAGAAAAAGAGAGCTTTACATTGAACTCTACTAGCAGATGGCCTGCCCCATAAAGTGCTGGAAAGATGGTTGCAGTGATTAATTGAATATCAGCCCAACAGCAGAGGAGGTAGTTCTCTTGGTCAAGAAGAATATCCCAGCATGGCATGAGTAACCTCATGAGCAGAGCCTTAGCAGTTCATTTCTCACTGCAGTGTTTCCAGAATTCATATGCAGACCAGCTGTTCATATTGCATAACCTCACAGGCATCTGGGGATGTTGGTCAAGTCAGAAGAATAAGAGCAACACGATGATATCCAAATACTGAAAAACAGCTTCTGGGAGCACAGACTCTACCCTCTCTCCCCACTCCTAACATTTTTTAGTTGAATATTCCGAGGAACGCTTTTGCCCCAAAGAGACCATATTTTATTATGGTTGACTTATCCCTGGCGAATGTTTCGGCCCTTCCAAGCTGTGTTTTCATCAATTGTTCTTTGGCTGATTGCAAAAGCACCAGCAAGGAGTTGTAGATATGGCAGTTTACTGAGTGAATGAATACAGCCTGATAAGCCCCAGCATTTTGATTATGTAGGATGAAGAAGGGTTTAAGAGGTAGCTGACTAATCAGCAAGGAACAAACCTTCAAGTTTTCTGAGCACAAAAGCCCTGTTGTAGTCTGAAGGAGACCAAATGCTTCTAGGGAAGGTTCCAAGTGGGGTGGAATGGGAAGAGTGGGAAACTTTCCTTTTTGGGATACATACAATTTCCTCTTTTACATTTGTAATACAATTGGGGTAATTGAACTGGATGGGTGCTCTGTTTTCCTCCATAATGATCCCATTCCTGCACTGAGATAAACGACAGGCTTTAGGCCTCATAGTTAGTCCCCTTGGAAACCAGATTATTTCCTTTTAAAATAGAGCACACCAATTATCCTCTAAATAGTTTCGATTATTGTTCTTACCCACATAGCAACAAAAGATGTATTATCCACTCCATCATGTACAGTTGAGCTTCACCCTCAAAGGATACTGGCAGATGTGTGTGAAGGACTCATGCAATGGCCTCCTTCAGCCACGTATTTGAGCAGCACAGAAACAGTGATGAGTGATGTGTCTGCAATATCAGTAGTGGCTGCACATAGCTATATTTTCTCTTTATGTATCCACTCAGAGTTACTGGTGGAGAAACAAATAATTCCTCCTGATACTGATGGCTGATATATCAAAAAATGCTTTATTTGGTGTGAGCTCACATATTGTGGGGCATCTCGGAAGATATTAGAATTTTCTCAGGAGTTACTAATTATTTTTTTGTGAAGGTATGCATTACTCTAGGCATTACAGATATACACAGAAAGTACAGCCCTACCCCAGAGACTGGCAGTCTAATGCCTAAACATTTCTGTCTTTTGTGCTTTTCAGAGCAATAACTTGAATACAGGGATCACACACATAGAATATTATCTTTCATGGGAAGTTTTCCATATAAAATGCACCCATTTTAAAGGTGCTCTGCCTTCCTTTGGAAGACTCTGGAGATCAAGCAGCACAGCAGAGTTGGAATCAGCTTACAAGAGTGTAACTCTATTTTCTTCTCTCATTACCTGCTTCAAGGTGTTAAGTCTGCATTGCAATGGCTAAGATAACGCTGCATTAGTAAGAAAAGATCCAGTGGGTCTGTGTTAAGCTGCACCTTATTATGCCTTGGCCAAGAGGCAGTGAAATCTGAGCTCCAATTTGGCAGTGCTGTCTCTTCCCTCTTTTTAGCCATGAAATCACAGAATGGTTTGTTTCGGAGGGACCTTAAAGATCATCATTCCAACCCTGCTGCCATGGGCAGGGGCACCTTCAAGCACTGTGAGCTTCATAAAACATTTGTTGTGAGTTCAATGATGCTGTTGCTGAGCTAATCGTTTGCCACTGAAATTGTGGTTCGGATAATTGGTTCTGTGAGGTGGGAAAAAGGATTCCTGAAAGTTTGCTGCAGAGCTTGTGAAAAAAAGACGTTGAGTGTTCACCCTCAGGAATAACCATATGTAACAAATTTCTCTCTCTTTGAGGTACTTGTTTCTGGTAAGACATAATTATACAGTTCTGACTGCTGTCAGCAGCGCTGTGAGTGTCTTTGCCCCAGCCCCATAGTCCTCTACTGTTCATTTTCTGTGGTGGACAGAGCTGGATGGAGCTCGATCACTTACTCTCACTAAAGGTCTTTATTTGCACAGAATAGGCTGTTTCCCTGCACTGTCATTTTCATATTCAGCAAATGATTAACTTTTCTGGCTGCTTTCCTGACCCTACTGACCCTCCTCTCTTCCAGGTGAACTCTCTCAGCTGCCACGTGAAAGCATGCTGCTAATCTCCATCAAAAGAGCTCAATTAGGGAAATGTGATTAAAATGGCAAATGCAGAAGTGAGAGAGAAGGTGTTTGTGTGTGAATATGACATTATACATCAGAGGCCAACAAAAGACTGAGGTGATAATTGCCTGTCTAAAAACCTGGCAAATATTTCAGTGCAGCCTGTGCCCTCTGTGGCACTGCCTGCCTCACCCGGTGACAAGTATTGCTCATGGATTCGTTTCACCCGTGTTCCCTTGACTAGTTTCTTATAGTCATTTGAAACCTAGCTAGCATGAGAATGAAGGGGCAGATCATTACAGTAAGCATTAGTTACCTGCAAGGAATACCTGGGTATTCTGTTAACCAAGCCTGATGTACTTCTTTCAGCCTTGCACACTTCCTAAAAGCAGTTAGAGTTGTTTTTAAAACACTAATGACTTTATTCTCCTTCATAATGTGTTGATTTTTCTTACAGTCCCCTGTACTTTTTTCAAGGTACTGTAAATGTCCCCAGGGTAATTGTGAAATGACCAGAAGTGCTTGATATTGAACTCTTCCCCTTTAATCATCCTCGAAAATCTCAGCCTACATTCTGAAACTGTTTTCGTCTATACATGTGTGGCAACCTGCATTTTTGCCCCATAGACAGTTTCAGAGGAGCATCTCACCTCTGTGGAGCATATCAAACGGCACTCAGACCAAACATGTATCTTGAGACATAAAAAGCTGCCTGGGTTAAATTAAATTTTCATTTAAAAATGGGGAAGGGAAAATGGTTTTAAGAAGGGTGGTGAAAGTACAGTGACTTCTAGGGAGAATACCTATTTTCTAATTAATTAACCAAACTATTCTGCCTTTGAAGTCTCCACATTGGAGAGCACTGTTTGGGATAGGATTCTGTAGTATATAAATAATTTTACTCCAGAAAGGATAATCCAGGTGTTTGTTTATAGCCCTTTCAGTGACTCAGAAGATGCTGCTCTAAGACAGCAATCTTCACCTGTCCTGAATCCCATAGCTGTTTCTTCTTCTTTAGGAAGAACACATACCATTAGCTTGTGTCACATGGACCTTATTATCCAAATTTGCTCCTCTATCAGTAGTCACAAGACTTTCCAAGTTCTTGAATTCTTTCTTGTTCTCTCTCAGAGAGAATGGATGAACTAGGTATTTCTTACATAGTGTAAGACATTAAATACATCCTTGGTAGTGCAGAGGGAGATTACATTTTGTCTGAATGGGATGGAAAACTTTTAAGTGGATGAACATCTTGCAGTGTAAAATCACTCGTGACATTCCCTTACTACGCTGCAGTGGGAAAAGAGCAAAGCCAGGATGTGTAATTTTCTCATGCTTGTTGGTCAGAAGTCTGTTAGCAGGGCCACGTGATGGTTAAATTCCATTTGGATGTTAGGATTGCACTATGGTGCAGGTAAGCAGATGCACATGGATAACTAAGGGGCTCCCTTAGATACACTGATAATGCTGATGGGCGCAGAGTCATATTTACTTAAATGTTACCTACCAACATTTAGATCTATCTCATTTGTATGCACAAATTGCCAACAAAGTCAAATTGGTTTAGCAAGACCCTCTTCTTCTTAAAATTAATTGTTTCAAGACATCTTTTTTTGTTTCAAAATAATGTTTCACTTAGACATCAATAATGGGGAGTAAAAACCACCTAGAAAAAAAAAAAGCTGTAGAAAATATAAAATTAAAATTAAAAAGTCTTAAAGTACAAAACATTTTTCTAGGCAATTGAGAAAAAAAATTTTAAAAGGACTTTTCAGATTAACTCAGAATTCAGTTATATTCAACCTTTCCTGTTCAAAGACAATACAACTTTCTGTAGTGAAAGAGCAGAACAAAGAAACCCATGCTAGTGCTATGTGAAAAGGTTTGAGGTAGATTGAAATAATTTCTCTTAAATACTGAAAGCAGCCTAATCATGTCAGAATGAGAGGATATACTGGCTAATTTACACTGCTTTCTTTTATCTAGCTTGACTCAGTTAGGTGCTCCTCTGTTGGTCAGGTGCAAATTGCTTTAGATCAGTTGATTTAAAGATCAAAAAATGTTTGCTCTTGCTTCTTTTTTTAGGTAATGAAACAGGTTCCTCCTTTCTCTTGCAAGAATTTGATCCAGCAGTTTCTTTTTTTCCTACTAAGAATAATTCAAATTAATTCTCTTTTTTGTCTTAGCCTGTCAGTTCAGTGGTCTGAGCACAGAGAGAGATCTTTGTGAAACGTCTAACACATTTAGCATCTTAAATCTGAATATTTCTTGAAGAATAAAAAAAGAAAAGCTTTTTATAGCAAGTATTTTGTTTTACCTCCAAGTGAGCTATTTCACAGATCCCACATATTTAATAGGCCCTTCATATCTTTCACTCCATTTGCTCTCCTGGTGGTCTGATATAGGTACAAATGGTTAGACAAAACAGGAACATTTTTATACTTCAAGTATACTTCAAGAATAATGTGGGAAACCAGTAAGACAAGAGATTGATGAATGAGGTAATAAAAGCTGTTACTGAAATATCAAATGCAGCTGAAGCCAGGGAAAGCAGCACAACTTTGTACATGATATGTACTGCTTTCAGTGTTCTGAGGCATATTTCTAAGATTTGCCTGAGCACCTCAATTATGTAACACGAGAAAAGTTGCTTTCTAGAGGAGTAATTTATATGGAGAGACATTATTACTTGTTTTTGTGATATATACCATATTGTAATTCGTGTTTTGTAAAAAATAAGTTTTTGAAATAAAAAAATAAAGAAACGGAGAAACTAGCCACAGTTGGGGAAAGGTTGCCTCACCACTCGGAATTTGGGAAATTAACATATCTACAGGCTGGCTGGCAGTCTAACGATCTGCCAGGGAACAGATCAGCGATAAGAAGATGTCAAGCACCCATCTCCAGGGGAAGCCGAGAAACTTAGAGGGGAGCAGCATATCAATAACATTTCCCGAAAATCCGCTGAGAGGAGCACATTGGGAGGTCCTGGTTCCCGTAAGCAGAAATCACCCACCCAAAGGGAATACACATGTCAATACACAGCGGACACAAAATCCCATCAAGGTTCATCAAGGACCAGGAGGGACTTTGTCCTGTGTGGACACCAAAACCAAACATCAAGGAAACAAAGAACTGTCGTGCTGCAGGCTATGGTAACAGTATAAAAATAGGACCAACCAAGACAGCAGTGTGAACGAAGGGGGATCTGATGCGATAGAGGTCACATCATCAGTGGCGTGTTCACCCAGCACCGACCCCGGGCTCCGTGTTGTCTTTTCGGTTGTGGCTTCCCAGGACGGTACATTTGGTCACAAAAATAAAAATTGCTGTTTTAATATTTAATTTGGCTTGATTCGTTTATTACCTATAACATTTTGAATATTTGTTTTGGTCTGCAATATCCCTTTGACTTCTCTCAGGTTCAACTTGGATATTTATTTTCAATTTAAATAATTTCTACCCTCAGACAAGTTGTGACTCATGCTGTCATGTTTTGCAGCTATGAAAGTAGTTAACAAAATGTAAAAACCTCTCCAATATTATTTACCATCACAGAAATTATGCATGAGGGGAAAAGAAGCACACTGCAAGGTTTTGAGTGCCATCTCTGGTGCAAGTAAAACCTGCTACTGGGCAAGCCACTCTGCCAGGATAAACATCATCTCCTTCCATCTTCTCTGAAGTGCCTCTGAAGTCTTGGAACTGCTCTGGTCCATGGTAGAGTATTCCTGACCCTGTGCAAAAGAAGCAATGTTGATGGGACTTCGAGAAGATTGGTCTCTTGTCATCACAAGATAATGTCAGCTATATTTACATATATTTAGGTCACTAGCTTTGTCTAGGACTTCAATACTTCCAACAAAAATAATCCCAAGCGCTATCAGAGGAAGTTACTCCTGTGCTTCAGTGTGTTGCTGCTAGAAAGTTCATTATATAAGTGCCTGACCTGATTCTTCCTTCCATTTAAACACATTGTCTTGTCCCATCTGACAAGTATGTAAAGAAAGGAAGCTGCTTCTTTTGCAGCAGTCTTTCATGTACTTTGGAGTTATGATGTTCTCTTTTCATCTTTTCATGTCAGAGATGAAAAGCCCCAAGATAACCTTTTCTGTTTTTTGCCCTGAGTACTAAGCTGTATTCATTCACTGAAGCCTTCTTCCAGTTGCCACATGCTTGTTGAAGTTCTCACATTTTGTGGCTGCAAATTCACATAAATATGACAGAGACTTCAGACAGAATATGCCTCATCTGAAAACCACTGTCAGCTGAATGCAGACTATTGAGAAACTCTGGTCTGAGACTTAAGTTCTGTTTCTGTCTGGAAACCATTTATACTTCAAAACTTTACTGAAGTGAAGATTTCTTACAGCAGGTACCCCATCTTAGACAACAGTACCTCAAAAAGAGAGCTCTTGCACTGTGAGGCACTGTAATGTCCTTCAGTTCTAACAATGTGATCCTTCTCATCACAGTAATTTCAGGAAAATGTCAGAGATTTTGATTTTTTAATCCCAAAAGGGCACTACTATGTAAAATGTCTTTTGATGTACAGGGAATAAATTTCGTTTTTGAAAGTTTAAGGTGTAAGTGGTTGACCCCTGGGAAATAAGCGTACTGCTTCACTTGCTGCTTTAATGAAGGTCTTCTGCCAGAGAACATGAAGTTCTTTATGGAGTTTGCTTTGTAATATTGACTTACTTACCTGGGCTGCCAAGGAACTCATATCTCTCCCTCAAAAGTCTCATTAACTGCTTCATTGCTGCCCAGCGTGAGGTGGTGCCAATGCTGTAGTTTGCAGCAGTAAAATAGATTAGGGGAGGGCAGGCTGCTGCCTCTCCTTGCTGCTAGCCAGGAAACTCAAAAGACCTGTTACTGTCCTGCCTGCTTGATCCCACCTTCCTGCTTGATCCCACCTTCCTGGGCTGCACAACTTGTCCTTAGTTACAGATTCTGGCCATCAGATCAATTCCTACAAACATGTGTTATCCCTGGTACATAGCTATTGCAAATGAAAAATATACAGACCAGATTGAGCACCTATTACACTTCTGCTCAATACTGTGTAACAAGATTGATGACTCCTTCGGCTCCCAGTCCTGCTCCTATAGAAGTCAATACATTCATTGGCAGTATGAACAGGAGCAGCCCCATATTTTGATAGAACACAACCCCCACAAATGTACCTCCCTCTATTCCTTGCTCCCAAGGAGGGCCTCAATGCCCTTGCAGGCTGTCACACTTCCCTAAGTAAGCATGAACTTAATGTCCCCTGCAAGGAGGAAAACACATGAGTGCAGAACCACAGGCAGTAAGAGGTTGCCAAAATGTTCAGGCTGGGCAGCAGACTGAAACAGAGCACTTTGCTGAGCCTGTTTGTGCATGCACTGAGCTCGCCTAACTTATCTGTTAATTGCTTTGACCTGTTTGTTTACTTCCTTCTTGGGAATCTCAGAATTTACTGCACTCAGAATGACTTCTGGATTGCAGCACTGAGCAAACATTGACTTAACCTTTCCGTTATTCTGTGTCAATATTTCCTGTCTATTCATATGCACGTGCTATTGCCCTGGATAAACCAGGATTGTGTTCGAAACTAATGCTCTTTTATTTATCTGGAGGTATCGTATTGTGCAGGCACACAAAGCACCCACATGAGCGTCTTTAATAAAAAGCTTAACCCTTATCAAACAAAGAACACGTACCCATGGAGCACCAGGCCGAAACAGCTCCAATTTAGAAAGCTTTTCTGGTCCTTGTCAATGCTCTCCTCACTCCATCACCTCTCACAACCAGAGCACCAGGACAGGCAGTGTTGATCCCCATTTCCCAGCAGCAGCAAGCCAGAAAACAGGAAGATCAATTTACTGAGCTCAGTTTGGGACAACACGACCTTCACCCTTGAGTTGTACAATGAGATGACAGTTCAAAGGACACCCTAAAATTGGCCACTAAGCATTCCGGGAACACTAACACCACCAGTGAGCGGTGCCACCAGAACTATTTAGATCAATAGAGTGTTCAGGCCCTTGCGACAGCATTTTCTGTGTGTTATGTGATCAGGGAGCAGAATGGAAAATGAAAGTCAGTTAGAAATATTTAATTTTGTATTTGAGATGACAAAATCAATTACTTTGTTGCTGATACCCAGCATTGCTCTTTATTCTGCTTAACTCTTTACACCTAACTTATTACTTAAGAGATATTTCTCAAAGGGCCATTTTATGAAGTACTTTTGGGACTCGTGCGTCTAAAGGGGACTTTGTAAAAACAAACTTTGATCCAACTTGTTTGATCTAAAAGCCAACCGAATTTGGTAAAAGATGAAGAGCTGTTTGTGCACTGGCTGCCTTTCTGAATAATTCTTTCCTTAAGTAGTGAAAGGTTCAACACAGTTCAAACTAATCGTAGCATTTCTTTTTCATGGGTGATAATTAGAAATTTTCCTATTTGTAAGTTACTTGATTCTCTCCTATGCAACATTTGTCAGATTAGCCTTTAAATCAAACCTTAAACTCCACCATGTTGTAACTATGCAGAGTTTTTTATTTTGATGTCAAGTTTTGTTTTTGTATTTAATGAGCCAGTACTAACTGTTGCTTCATTTTTCTCACCTTCTACAGCCCAGCAGACAAACTCCACTACCCAAAGCCAGGGGTGGCCATAGGAGTGCATGTCTAAAAGTTGCAAAGATAAAAAATCACTAAAAAATGCTTGGTTTTCAGACTCTCAAATACACTGGAAGGACAAGGGCTTGGGGATGATTTTCCACAGAACAAGTTCTTGTTTTACTAAATACATCCATTGGACTACATAGAAATGGAGATTTGGAGAGAATCCTCACTTTACCTTTTGCTCCTCCACCAAAAAACTGAACTGTCTGGGCACAAAGGCAGAAGCTGAATTTTCTCCTGTGATGACAGAATGTATCTAGACAGATGACAACAAGCAGTACTTGTGACATGATTTATGTCCACTCACCTGCAAATGAAATAGGCCTAGCAATTAAAATCAGTGAAAATAATTAATTTTATTATTTACTACAGAATTTTATCATCACCTATTCTTGTCAGCTCCCATAAAGGTATGCAACTGATTTCTTAAGATTTTTTTTATGCTTCTTACAAATAGTGCAAAATATTTTGTTCTGTACACCGGTTCTCAGTATTGAAACAAAATGGGTTTAGATTAGAAAAGAATGAGTTAGGTGCTAGGACCTTTCTTGAGAGGAGATTTTGTTTCAGTTTATGAGTTTGTGGATATAGGATGGACAAACTGAGCAGCATCTCAGAGTATTTTTGCAGTCTCTGCGACTGAACAAGAAGCATATTTCACCAGTCTAAACCTAGTTCTTGTACAGTCTTACTCAGCCAAAGGAGCATTTGGGACCCTGAAGTAGGACAGCTTTTTGGTAAGACTGTTGCAAGTTGGAAATTGGAAGCTGAAATCAGACACAAAATGTTTGTCTTTGCTCAGACATCCAATTGAGGAAGTTTAAATGCGACTTCCCTTTGTTTAAAAAGTAAAACATGAATCAAGTCTTTTACTTAAGTCTTCCAGCTTTCTCTGAGAAACGATATCCCTTTCAATGAGCCTCAGGCATTCCCACTTGACTCAGGTTAATGTGTTTGGTCTCTATAGAAACAGCAGCAGATCCCACATGTAACTTGGAAAGGTCACCTCACTTTTGTACAAAAGCTCACATTGTCTCCTCCTTCTGTTCCATAAAACAGCAGTAAAAGGAAGCAAAAGGCAATGCACTGTACTCATCCAGAGTCTCAGGGCTCTTCTGCTCTTGCAGACGCTGATGAAAGACCAGGCCCTTCAGCGCTTGTGCTTGCTGACCATCCTGGGTCAAAAGGAAACACGAGCTTTTAAATACAAACTAAATAATACCATTGAGCTGGCAGGAAATTCAAACTGTCCTGAGCTGTCTGGGAGCCAGCAAAACTAATGAGCTGTACCATTTCCAAATGGGCTGTTGGTAACACCATCTGAGGGCTTGTGTACATACGGAGTTGTGCAGGTTTGTCTCAAAGCATAATTCAAAATGGATTTATTTAAACAAGAGAAAAAATAATATGGAAACTTAAATAGATATTAAGCAAGCTTATGTCAATTTGATTAAGGAAGCAATTTAAACTGAAGCACAATAATCCTCTCTTAAATAGAGCAGAGCTGTCTTTTATCAAGGGTTTTCTAGTGCTTTAGTTGCTCTTGGTTTAAAAATAAATTGAAAGTGAAGCAGGCTGCAAGTCAGTTCCCAACCTCACCATCATGTCTGTTGGTACAAATGGTGAAAATTTTGGGATATGGTGATCAATGAGACACAGAGAAGAATGTTTGGAGGTATCAAAGAAACGTATCTGTAAAGAGAGAGAGCCTTTTCATAGGAAAGTGGACCACTGGAAATAAAAAAAAAACTTCCTGAATTTCATACAGTTTGAGTGCACTTTTTTTGTGTGTTCCAATGCTCAGTTACACAACCTTTAGTGCAAGGAGTATTGTTCTCTGGGGGGAGAAATGTAGGTGAGAGAGCTCTGCTCTATGTGCAGAGACATTTCAGAAACCAGTCCTGTGCAAGCAAAGTGGTGATTAGTCAGAAGGGTAACTCCAGGCCACAGCCACAACCCGACAGCTCTGGCCCATCCCAGCCAGCTCAGCACTCCCATTCAGCATTTCTCTGTGAGGCTTGTGGGTTCCAGGATTCATACAAACACCATCCATCTTCTTTCACTCTGCCTCCCTTACGCAGCTGCTTTCTGCACTGTGGTGTTCAAGGCAAAAGTGAAACTTTGCTGCTTGGTTATGCATTTATTGAGTGCATTGGTTGTGTGGCTGACAGTGGCTGTGCTCCCTTTAAAGCAGTCACATGAAATAGGATGTGTGCTTTACACATAAGAGACTAACAATGAGATCAGCTCTGTATTTGATAGCGACTCCGGCTTTTTGTGTGCAAAATTCTGATGCCTGTGTGCTACCAGCAAGTCACTGGCTTTTATTACCTGCCCAGAGGAATGAGCAGCTGCACAGAGACAGAGACACTCTTGGGACCTGGGCACACAGCAAGCAACTCTGGCTGATGCACATCTTCAGCTCCTATTATGTTATTTGCCAGCTCTGTAGGTTGTGCAACACTAGTCTTCCTTTGTATTTTAACCCAATTTTCTTGCAAAAGGATGATGTTGGAGTCTAGCCAGCCAAGTCCTTTCAAAAGAAATTTGCTTAGAAGTCTATAGTTACTATGTAAGTTCATCTTCAATTTATCTCAAATCCATTAATATCTTAACAAAGTATTGTTTATATGAAAGCAGAGAATATCACAGGGCATCTTTCAAATTTCTGGCTCACTCCGTGCTGCCCAGAGAGGGCAACAAATTGAACTAGGACTCCACAGAGACTGCCTGCAGTCACAAACATGAGTTGTACCTAGCTCAAAAGGCTCCTAAGTGCAGGTGAGACCTTCAGATGCCACTGTAGCACTTACTGCGGCAAATCAAAGCAACAAGAAGTGCTTCAGAAGCACAGTTCATAAGTGGCTATTCTCTAAAACCAGATGTCACGTACTCTTTCCATTAGTTTTCACAAGAACTGAGAACATAGATCTCGGAGGGCCAAATTTGGAACTAAATGGAAGCTCCCGTATTTTTCAATGCAGATACTGCAGCATATGAGATCTGGTAGCATTTGATAAAGTTTTGTTGATAGTAGCGTATACTATTTTAGTCTAGTATCTCTCAAGTTAGAGCTGAGGTATGTCATGCACTCATAAGATTAATCCTGGAATTAACTTGATTGCTTTCAGTAAGTACTCTACTAAAAGAAGCATCAGCTATACCTAGGGAGATATGACACTGCTCCTTGGTTATCTTCACCATCAGAATAAAACTCCTGTCTTTATACTGAGTTATTCCTTATATTCATATTTATAGAACCTCCTTCTTGTTGAACACTCTCCACCATTTTTTACTAGCTTAAAAAAATTCAGGCATGCTTTTTTTGCTGCCGCTCCAGCTCAGCCTGTGCCCAGATAAATAAATGCCTTGTGTGCATCTGCAGACATCTCCAGGTTGTCAGTTCTTTTTCCACTCACCTGGAGCTGATGCCCTGGAAGACACATATTCTTTGCCCCAGATATTTCTAAGATGGGAATAATCAGATGTTGTGTAACAGGAATCCAACTCTGCTCCGAGCAGTATGTTCCAAGTTAGAAAGATTTTATTTCTCTTTGAGGAGCTCTGCTTGCACAATGTAAAGCAAATAGCTGCTCTCATCTGTGGAAGATTTAGCAGGAGAGGGGAAAGGATCAATGCCAGCTCTGTCTGTAAGACATGAGTGCACTTGGAGTGCCTGCAATAAATGTTTAACCTTTTCCAGCTTCCCAGAGGATGGGCAGGTATTCAAAAATATCAGCACCCTCATCCTAAAGCTTCACTTTGCAAACCAAAATGAATGAGATGTTTAGCAAACCACTGATAGATAAATCATAACGTTCTCTTTTACTAGACAAATAACATCTTTCATTAAACAAACAGTAGAGAGATTACCACTCTCTGTGTGAGTCAGAGTTAAATGTGAAGGACCATCTGGTTTTATCAAGAGCTAAAATTTCCCATTAGTTCCATTTTTATTTAAAATTAATACACATGGAAGTCTGTGATGACCGAGGCAGGTTTTAATCTTGTGTATTTTGAACATCATGTAGATTGTGAGCACAGCAGCAGTAATGCTGCAGAGTTGCCCGTCTGCGTTCTCCTCATTTCTTGGAAAGGTCTTTGTCCCTGTCAAGACACGGTCCCATGGTGGGTGCCCAGATGAGTTCTGAAGTGAATTGGCTCAGGCCTTGACCACGGTGTCACCTTGGCTGCCGGGTGTTGCTCATGGACAAACACTGCCACAAAGCGTGTGGGTGGGAGCGGGTCATGTCCAGTAGCAGCCTGTAGGATGCTGTGAAGGATTAGACTTCCTGCAGTGAACTTCAGCTTTTTAAGCACAAAAGGTGCTCTTTCGTTTGACTCCAGCAGGCAGAGGTGATACCACAGGGACTACCTTGGTGAAGTGGGACATGAGAGCTAAAGGGGCAAGAAGAGATTTTGCTTGTAATAAGAGCTTATAAAGAAAGGCAGAAAATGCAGGATGAGAGAGGTCACTGCTGCAGGCTGTTAGCAGTGCCCAAGAAGAAGCATTAGAAACTTAGATCAGCTCAAACTAAGACTGACAGTCATGGGTTGGAGGAGGGAAGGACAGAGGTTAGAAATCTGCGTATTTATAACCTAGCCATGGCACATCACCAATCCCTCAGCTCTGGAAACGGCCACATAAAACCTAATGTAGACACCTCTAAGTAAGTGTCTGACCAGCAAGAATCCTTCAGTGCTGGTGCCTGAATCCTGACTATATTTTGCACTAATCTCCCTCACTGTCTTCTTTCATTAGAATTTTAGATCACTTGTGCTTTTGAAAGCTTTCAGGGTGAAAGGCAGTATAGGACATCTTTCCAAAGCTAAATTTGATATAGAGCTTAGAAACTTCATCATTTAGAAGTTGTATGTATATATACATATCTATCTATCTATCTATCTATCTATCTATCTATCTATCTATCTATCTATCTCAGGCTCAGTGGGGACCTTATAACTCTCTATAACTACCTGAAACAATGTTGTAGTTAAGTAGAGGTCAGTCCGTTGTCCCAGGTAATAAGTATCAGGAAGAAATGGCCTGAAATTGTGCCAGGGGAGGTGTAGATTAAACATGAGGGAAAAATTCTTCACAGAAAGGATGGCCAGGCATTGGAATAGGCTGCCCAGAGAAGTGATGGAATCACCATTGTTGGAAAGGTTCAGAAGCATGTGGGTGTGGCACTTGGGAACATGAGCAGGGTGCTGCAGGGTTAGCGGTGGGACTCCTATGGGTCTTTTCCAGCCTTAATGAGTCTATGATACCATATATATACATATACATATGCATTTATATTAGAACTTTCAAAATCTAAGTTGCTGTCTAAGTTATTGCAGCTTTATTAACATACAGCACAAGCAAACCTCAAAGAACTCCAAGAGTGATTTTAAGGCCCTAGTTTATCAAATTAAATCTTTGAGCAAGATCTTTGGATAAACACATGCTTAGCAAGCATGTATCCAGCTGAGTCTGGGCCTGACCTGCTGTGCCACGCTAATTATTGCCAAATGGGCACGGTGTGCTGGTGTTTGCCACTGCAAGAGCCTGCAAGAAATGTTGCCTCCAAAAGCTGTCACTGCCTCCAGCAAGGGAAAACCAGTCTTTCAGTTCCCTAAAATCAAACTCTACATCTCTGCGTATCTGTGTTTGCAACCCAGAAGGGATAAACAGAGAGGGAACAGCTGCCTGAGATAAAATAGTAAAGGTATACCTGGCCCAAACTGGTCTGCAGAGATCTGGCTTTTAGAAATTCAGAAGCATTCAGGAACTGCGGTGCAAAATCGGCACTGATATCACCAGGGTATATTCGTAATAAATTATTCTGAAACATATGTACTATAAAAGTAAGTATGTGTAACTCCACCCTCAGTTTCTGCCTTAACAATGTTTTGTGCTCACTGTCAAGGGAGGCCAGCTGCACTTGCAAATTAGTGTTAATTTTGAAATGCAGCTGTCATATGCAGTGGGTCAGAGTAATGAAAAGGGTTTCAATAGAAATTGACATTAGTTAAATCAGTCTCACAAGTAATTTTTCCACAAGAGGAACAAATTACTAATACCTCCTTTGTATTTCTCCAGCAATTCAACATTCCAGTATCATGTCAGTCACCTTATTTGCATTTTGTCATATTTTGTGGATTATTCAGTATTCAACTGCAGATCCTTCAGAGTCAGTGCAGTGTATCCTCTGAATGCTTATTACTGATAGCTCCACAATCAGTATTCTGCACTCATAACATGGAAGGAATTAACTGATTTTATGTGCTTATGACATTCAGAGTAAAATATCTGAAAGATATTAGGTAGATAACATCGCTACATGCATGCGTAATAACATTTATCCAAACAATAAAAATTACAGGGAAAATACACACTGCTAGATTCAGTGTACTTCCCACCAGTAACAAACAAACCAAACTTCAGTAACATTTTCGGGCTTTTTAATTGAGTGTCATAATGGAATATTTTTTTCTACAGCCTTTTGTGTCTCACTCCCTAGGCAGCAATCCTGCCAATTCTTTGATATATGCTTGACTTTCAGTATCCATGTAATCCCAGAGGAGTCAGTGGGACTACTCATAGACTTAAACAGAAGGAGATGAAGGAGAGAAGAATTAAATTGTCTCTTTGAAAAGTGCTCATCATGACCCTTTGAAATGGCCAAAATCTGTGGAGCATAACAGAAATGTGCTCTTGAGAAAGGAAAAGCTATAAAGCTCAATTTGGTCTTTATGCGTGCAAGCCCTTTGGAAATGAATGGCAAAATTGATGTTGATCAAAGAAGAGGGGGTATCTCTCCCTGACTTGGGTGGTAGCCCCAAGAGCTACCAGTTTTTATCACTTAGGGGATCATACTTTTTTGTCAGTTGTCTCTGTGAGTCCAAACCCAGAATACAAAAGTGATTTTCTAGTTGAGGTTAATTTCAGATCTAATCTGCTGCGTTTCCACATTGTGGAACTCCCTGGATGTTTCTTGGGTTTGTCCCTTTGTAATCAAATTATTATTTGAAGTTCTATCCATCACAATTGATTTGCTCTGTAATGCTTTAAATTGGTGTGATATGTAATTTGCTAACATCTTCTGATGCTTCTTTCCACAGTGCTGCCTCAGTCAATAAACAGTGCCTTGATGTGAAGGTGCTAGACAAAGTAACGTGTGATGTATTTGCTAGTTGTAGGCAAATAAGGAGAAAATCCTAAAACAGGAATTGACAAATGCAATGTAGGTTTATTAAGTGCCAGAAGCATTGCCAGAATCTGTCAAACTTCACAATTTTTTGGCCCTTTGAGTCTCCTTGCCCTTCTCCTCCAGAAACCTATTATATATTCAAAAGGTCCTATCTTTTAGCATTCAATATCAGCCACTGATCAATTTTTTGATATTGATATTCTACTGAAAAAGATGCAAAACACAAAAAATCCCCAATCCTACATCATGTGAATCATGTCAGACAGGAAACCAATTGGTGGATCTGAAATTTCCTGTTTGAATAATAATTTTGTGCCCTGTCCTGGTGGTAGTCAGATTGACTGATATAGCCACATAACGAATCATGAAACAACATCAAGCCATGAAGGTTTGAAAGCCTCCACTTAATTGTGTTTTAAGTTTTATGAGTTTCATTCCAGCTAGAGTGGAACAGAGTAGTGAACTCAAGCAGAAGCACCTATTAATTTTTACAGCCAGTTTGACTATAGTGCTATAAACCATATTTTCTCGTGCCCAGTATTGGTAAAATGAGAAGCATTCCCTTTCATACCTGTTGAATCAGAAAAGCAGAAGAGATGAGCTACTTTATTGAGATAACTAATGGTCTGCATTGCCTTTTAATGAGACTCATAATACTGATCCACAGAAGCAGGGCTTCAGGAGGCTGCAGGATGGAATGTCTATCTCATTTCCAGGCCTGTATTAAATGAAGTAGAAGGCTTAATATAACACCCAAATTTCTCATTTACAGTAGCAGAGGAGAGATTAATGCACAATAATGTTGTAAAGCAGTAAGTCCTAGGACATGTTTTTCTGTGGAAACAGACACTTGAATTCATTGACATAAAACAGTGTGGAGGTCAAGAATTTAGTAGGATTAAAACTGAACAGAGACAGATCTTACACAAACAACCAATGGTGCCATTAATCATGGTAGTGGATCAAGGTTTAATCTTCCATTTTCAGCCTCTGAAGCTGAATTTTAAAGTTGAAGAAGGTGAGGTATTTCATCATCTTCTACAACACTCAGATCTGCCTGCAGTGAGAGGCAGCTAGAGATGGATCTGCTGCGAAAAACGGCTCCAAATAATTTTTCAGCTTTTAGAAATCATGTCGTTTTACTGATCCACTGTTCCATTTATGACTTAAAAAGAGGCTAAATTCAGAATATTATGAAATGGATATTACAAGATCACAGCTAAAGATGCAGCTTTTTGTGCAGCAACCTCTGGGCTCAGCTTTGGAAGCTTCTTGATTTTCCTGTGAGAAGATCCAAGATCATGCTTGGGTACACTTTAAGAAATTTGATGTATTTGCTGCTACCATGCAAGGACAATGTAAGGAAGCTGCTCTAGGAGCTTCAACGAGCATGATCATCGGCCTTTGTTACAGCTGCCCCCAGCTGGAGGCATCCAAGCAGCCTTTTGGCTGGGGCTCTACTGAGAAATATATGGGAGTGCAGCTCCCAAAGCACAGCGAATAGATAAAGCAATTAATACGAAAGGAGACAAAGAAGAGGGACTCAGGTCAATTCTTCTCCTGCAAAAGTCTCGGACATGGTGTTTACACACTGCAGAGTGGTTTCCCTGGCAAGCTATCCATGTCAAGGTAGAGGCTTTGACACAGAGTAAGTTGCAAATGGTGGATGCAGCCCTGCAAGTGTCCCAGGCTGCAGGGAATGCTTGAAATCTCTTTCTGAGGCCAGGAGAGATGGCTCTCTGTCCTGCAGGAGCTGTGCTGCCAATAGGAGGAGTTACAGGAAAACAGCATCAGAGAAGAGGAAAGCGAGGTAGAGAGGATCTTCTTTGAAAGGAATAGTATGAAGAGCTGA
The DNA here is from genome assembly GCA_009812075.1 of Sialia sialis. Taxonomy (NCBI): domain Eukaryota; kingdom Metazoa; phylum Chordata; class Aves; order Passeriformes; family Turdidae; genus Sialia; species Sialia sialis. The sequence continues at coordinate 89,169,315 of VRYO01001463.1, read as the reverse complement.
ATCTCATCTGCAGCAGTGGGGTAGGTGGTGCTTTCACCTGATATTAAGGTAAGCGCACTCTCTGGAGAAGGTGAAGGCTGGAAGTCAGTGACTTCTCATGCCAAGAGAAAGGCTTCTGCCCCACTGAAGGGCTTGCAACAGCAAACCAGATTTACTGCCCTAAAATTCTGAAGAGAGTCATGGGTACGTTCTCTGCACAGCTGATGATGTGTGTGACGTGTGTTACATATGTTAGAGGTATCCAGAAGCACTAACCTTTCAAAGGAGGCAAGTGGTTCTCTGTCAGAGCCTGCTTTATGATAGAGCATGAAGCTGGGACAGCTGAATCTCTTGCTGGCTTTTCTCTTATTCCCTTGTGCCATGGGCTAGAATGGAACAAAGCTGTAAATTATGGAAATATCAGTTTTCTCTCAATTGGATGGAATTTCTGTAAGCTCTGCCAGCTATCATTGGAACAACTTAGTATATCCTTCAAAATCAGCATTGCAAAAAAAGTCTTCCTGGAATTATAAAGCATCCTCACTTCAAATGAGAACTGTTTGGACAATGTAACAGTGATATTCTTTGCTTTGTAAAGCAGGGCAAGAGTGTTGGTACATGTTTTGTTGTTCAGGGTAATTTTACCCCTAAGCTGAGGTTTCTCCTGTTTATTTGCTTTAAAGGTACTGTGTGAATTGGCAAAAGATCTTACAAATGTTCTACATATTTTTATTCTTGTTTTAAATGCCTCCAGTTCTCTTTCCACATTCAAGGCAGTATACAGTTCAAATGGTATCATTCATGCTGAAAAAAATTCCCATTCACTGTTTACAAGAAACATTTAATTAGACGAGCAGTTCGAAGGTTTTTTTGTAAACAAGAGTTTAATGGATAAATCTACCTATCCCCCCAGGATAAATACTTGGAATATGAAGCTAGTGCTACAACATACTTTAAGTGTTCACTGTCAGACATGAGTACAAAAAAGGCCATGTGCTTTCTGTCTTTACACAACCTGCATTTCCTGCATTAGGAAATACTGACATAAATACTGACATTGGGACATGTCCTGTCATCAGTGGCCAGTCTTGACGACCTTGACTAACCTATGTGCTTACACCACTTCTTTCAATCTCTGAGATATATTGAAAGATACAGTAATTTCACACTGATAAGCCGCACCCATTTCACTGAAGAATAGACCTGATCCTGGAAGTGCGGCTAATCACCAGGTGCCACTTATTTATGGACAAATTCTGGAGAATTGCCAACCTGGAAGTACAAGCCATGGGGGGAGCAGGCATTCCCTGCCCCTCAGCTCCTGGCGAGTGGACGGGCCCCTGCCGCTCCCCTGGTGCTGCCACTTCCTGGCCCCTCAGCAGCAGCCCCCACCCTGCCCACGGAAAAAAAAACCAAAAAAACCAAAAAAACTAAAAAAACCAAAAAACACAACCAAAAAAAGTAAGTGCGGCTTTCCACCTGGTGCGGGTTATTTATGGACAAATTCCATGGGCTTCCCTACAACCCGATGTGCCACTAATCACCCGGTGCAGTTTAGGAGTGTGAAATTACTGTAACTTGAAATCTAATGGCTTAACTGTGCTCAGAAAATGTGATGCTAACAGAGGTTCTCCTAAGAGTACAATACATCAAAGGAACATTTCACTAGAGTGTCCCTCAGATAGAGTAATCACCATTAATTGAAGTGTGTTGTGCAGACAAAAGTTAAAAATGTGGGGCATTGAAGGAAAAAGCAAAATCTATGAGATGTGATATATATTGGACAATTGGTTTTTGGTTTTCTTATCATACACACAATTTTCCTTTTGTATCTTTGATTTGCTGTGAAATTATGTGTCTTTGTTCTTGTGATTCTTATTTTTTCCCCCTGATGATTTGTCATTTCCACTGCTGGTTTTAAGTTTCAATATTACAGGTAAGGTAAGTCCCCTGGACTGTACCTAACAAAACACTTCCTTTCCTGCTAAGCAATATCATGGCCTCATAGAGGTCACATTCAGACATTTTTTTATTTGGGATTCTAGTGTGCAAGGAATTGCAGGACTGGATTTCTTGCATATCCATTTTTAAAACACTTTTAATAGCACTATGAAACTTTCATTTATTACTATGTAATTAATATTTTTTCTTGGTAAGAATATCTGCTAGACAAATTTCACCACCTTGTTCAAGGATACCATCTGCTTTGGGTAAGACTGTGTAGTGTCAAAACTATAAAAGAAATCCTGTCAAAACAGCGTATTCTTACTACTTGTATGCTCTGTTCACGGGCTTCTCGGTTGATTTTTCAGCAGAAATCCTGTGCTATTATAGTTCAGCTGTAGAATTTCTTTTGTTCAGCTCTGTCACTTAATACACTACTAACACATCTTGATTTGGCAAACCAGATGAATCATGCAGAAACCTCTATCCAGCTATGGTTCTTTCCATTCACAGACTCAAGTGTTTTTAAAAGCCCATCTTTTTTCCTCAGCATAAATATTCCCAAGCATCACCTCATTTTCTTATAGTGACAACAGTTGCCTTTAATTACTGATGAGTTTGTTTATTCCTACCACGATTATCCAAAATATTGTTTCCAAAAATGAAGAACAAGTATTTTAAGAATATGCAGGTTTTACTGTGGTGGAAGTGTAACACCTCTAAGGACCCACAGCATCACTTAAATCAAAGATTAAATTACTGTTTTTATGAAGTTGTAAATTTTGTAAACAACGTACTTGGGGATGACAAATGTCTGTTCTTCACATATTAGTCATATAAGACACTGCTGAGTCTGGTTCATTAAGCTAAAGAAGAAATGAAAGGGTCTGATCCTTCATCTGTTGAAGTCCATGGGTGTAAGTTCAATAAGAACAGTACTACCCTCTTTGGTTTCTTAGATATTGTTAATCTATATTTAAAACCTGTGTTTTAATTAAACTTAAAAATTAATTTGCTTTAACGTCTGTGTAAAACAGATTAAAATTAATAAACTCTGACCCCCTTATGGGTTACTGTGAATGAGTAATTGCTCTTCAACAGCACAGGACAGATTGTACTGGACTTTCTGGCACAAGTTAACAGTGAGAAGTCAAAGGAAGTCCAGGAAATACCAGAAATCTTGAACTGCATTAGAAGTCTAGGTTTTTATTTTTTCTTTATGTAAATCAAAAAGGCATGTGCTAGACTTCGTCACTGATAATAATTATGGAAAATTACCTGCAGAAATTGAATATAGGAATATTCTAATTTGGAGCTTGAAACTGACTGCCAAAATATTAGTTCCTAAGGCCAGTGGTCTTTAATAGTAATGCTAATTCAGGTATCACCACCTGGTCTAAATTCAAAGTTAAGGAACATCTTCCTAAATCCTTTCAATGCCTTTAGGAAGCTACCACTGTTGGCTACAACTGTTTCTTACCGTTCCAAGTGTATTCAAAGGCTGAAGTCTCATTTAGTCTCAGCTGAAAAAGAAACCACCTACAAAGAGGCACATGGTGGTATTTTGGCTGTGTAATTAACTGAAAGCACCTCAAAGCAAAATCCTGTGGTAAAATAGCATTTTGTGATTGGGGAAAAAAAATCATGAAGACTTACAACCTATAGTTCTTCAAAGAATGGTACTCATATTGATCTTCAATGCTAGTGAATTTCCTTGTACAGATATTTTCCAGAAATTTCACTTCTACCAGGTAACAATGAAGGTCTGATGCCTAACCCAGCTGCCCCTGGCCTTACTCTTTCAGGGGAGGTGCATGTGGCGAGTTCTGAAGCTGACAGCATCCCAACCTGTGCCTTTGAAACAGGATCTGAATGCTTCCCTGGAGCAGGGTCAGCCATCCACCGCTCCTGCTCCAGGGGCAGGGGTGCCAAACCATGGGCACCGTGGCGTGCACCTGGCTGGATTTGAACAAGATCTAACTATGGACATCCCTGCCAGCACAGCTGGACTGTGAGCACAATGGGGTTTCAATACCTTGTCACAGGAGCTGAAGTGCTGGAGAGCTGAGATCTCTCTCTGCAGCAGGTGCTCCTGCTTGCTCCTTCACTGCCCACACACTGCCCTGACCCTGACTAAAACTTAGCAGATTGTGTAGTTTAATGAGGCTGTAATAAAATGTGGGATTGCAGGTAGGCTGCTTTCTGCTACAGTGGTGTTGTTTAATGGGCTCAGATTTATCATCCTTGGTTGGCACAGCTCCAATCAACAAAGCCCATGACCATTTGCTAAAAGGAGGGGTGACATGGAGGTGCTTTTGCTTCTTTATGGCCCTCATTTCTCCAGATGCACTATTCCATTTCTCCAGATGCACTATTCCTTCACGTTTAACCTGTGCAAACAGTCTGTCTCAACACCCTTTGTGTTTTGGGGAGTGGAGCAGAACAGTGAGAGAATGAACTCCTCCAATGCTAGAAGCTGCTGGATAGATTTATCCAGAAAATAAGATTTGTTTAGCATAAGGAAGAGAAGGTACTGTGTACCTCTGCCTTACGTGAGGGCATAGAGGAGAAGGAGTCAGATCCCACAATCCATGTGGGTCCTTCCCAACTCAACTCATTCTGTGACTCTCTTGTAGGTGCAGTGATAGGAGAGGCAGCAGACACAAGTCAGGGGAAATGGAGTCAGATATGAAGAAAACTCTTTCACTCTGCTGGCATGGGGGCCAGTAGAGGTACAGCCTCTGTTGAATGCATTGGAGGACCCGGTCCTGTGCAACTTGGCCTCACTCAGCTGGTTTCTCCCAGCCTAAATTCCTCTGTAGAGTCTTCAGTTTGATGCTCCTAAATGGATACCTGGCAGTTTCTTGTGTTCAGTAACACACCTTTTGTTATTCCACCCGGTAAAGCCAATCTCCTCCTGTTTGTGTTTTCACTTAGAGCAGTGGAGGAATGAAGCACTGTGAAACAGTTTCTAGTTATGCAGAATGTCAGTCTATTTATAGCAACATCTGTAGCTTGGGAGACCTTTGATAACTTCATTTCACAATATATATCTCTTCATCTGATCTGTCTCCAATGCTCGGTGTGATGTTGCACTGCATTTATTCATCATGTAGTGCCTATTTTCCAGAGACAAGCAACAGCATAAATTCTTTTATCACAACTGGTGTGATTAAAAAGAAAATACAAAAACAGATGTTGAAGGTTAGTCCAGGATAACCTGGTTCGAAGGAGGGAGAAAGCAAGTGCTGAGGCTGGCCCCAGTGTGTCAGAATGCACACTGTGCTGAATAAACCTGACCTGGCAGGATGTGTTTTTTCTGGTCAAAGTCAAAGGGCTGTGTGGAGGGGAGCTCTGTGGCTCAGATGGGGTGTAACACCCAGCAGCCTCAGCACTGGTCTTGGTGTTACACTGAATTTTGCTGCCTAACACTGAAACTTCTCTCATTTGTATTTTCTCCTACCCTAAAACTATTCAAAGCTTTTTTTTTCTGCCAAAAGAGATATGTATTATTCATGACACACAGCGCAAAGCATTTTCTTTTTAATTTTCAGGGAGTTTGTTAGTGCCAAAACATAAATTGCCTAAGAAGGAGGAGGAAAACTGGGGTAAGTGATATTTGGCAAGATCCACATGTTCGATTTGTTTGTGCAACAATCTCTGTGCTGACTTACAGCTTCAGAGGCAGCTGTGTAAATACAGAGCTGTGATGGCTGAGGAAGCCAAGAGACAAGCTGTGGAAAAATAACAGATAAAACCATATATGTTCTGAATGCCACAGGGTAAGACAGAGCTGAGCTATGTCATAGACATCTTATTCTGATGCTACAATACCTTCAGTATTCTTTTTAGGAACATCGTTCCTGTTGCTGCTGGGGTGTGTGTTCTGGTTTGGTTTTTTTTTTTGTTTGTTTGTTCGTTTTTTTTAAGGACTTGAAATTAAACTTGCATTATGAAAGAGACTCAAAGCATACCTGAAAACATTAAGGAGACTTTCTGATGCAGTCTGCCAAACCCTGCTTTGCCAATTGACCTTTGAGCTCCTGAGCACAAGGACCAGGAAGCCTTGAAGGTATCAGCCTGTGGTGTTAGCTGGCTACGTTGGATTTACTCATTTGTTTTGTGAAGCAGTGCTAGGAACTGAAAACTTTATGCATTTAGTAAGTGCTGGAGCTGCTGCCACCGAGTCCCTGTGGGAGCTGACCTTCCCCAGATAAGGCCAGCACAAGCATTTTCGTACAAGGTTGATGCTAATGCCTGCAGCCTGCTGAGCAAGTTAAGCCTTGGCAGGCTCTCTAATTTCTTCTTGCTTCTGATAAAGCAGCAAAAATATCATGGGCATAAAGAGGCAGACTGGATTAGAAAACGTTATCTATTGGATTTTTAAATTGCAAATATTCATCTGTAAAGCATATTAATTTCTGCATAAGTTTTCCAGAATTAAGAAGTATTATGAAGCAACACTATTCAGCAATGTTGTGAGGCAGTTTACAGGAAAATGATGCACCCAAGCAATTAATCTAACTCTCAGTTTTCAAAACACTGTCTTTATCTTTTTTGATCAAGGTGTTACCTTTGTCTCTCTTAAAGATATTCTTATGATTCTCTGCATTGATTTTTATCTTATAATTGAACACAAAACTTTCCCTTGCTCACCATGTCAGATAATGCCTCTGCTGATTACACTTTTAAATTATTCTATAACGATTTATATGATGTTATTTCATCCTAGGATTCTCAGTTCTTGCATGTCTGCTACCCTTCATAAAATCCTTCTCCATCCTACCTCTCCCTAAACCAGTGGTCAAATAGGCAGAAGCAGTGGCATTTACCTCGGTGCTGTAGTTCAAAAGCTCAGCAGGCATGTCTTAAATAGGCTGCAAACTGTGGAAACATTCAGTTTCTTTTTTTGATTATTTCAAATTTCATCCTTTTTTGTCTAATTTTGGAATAAAATTGATCTAAATGTTTGTAGAAATTCCCAATCAGACTGTTTTTGTCTTGTATTGGCCAGAAGGATGCAGTTTTGCTCATTGTAGGGAAAAGTAAAGGCAGTTCTCATAATAATTTGAACTGTTTACCATAAAAAATTTAAGGAAACTCCCTTCCTGAAAAAGGTGTTGCTACCTTATATAGTAAAGTGGAATGTGTTTGCTTGTCTGCCTTTGCAAGGCACATTTAAGTGGTGTTTCCTGCCTTTTAGCAGCACGACTGTCATTTCTGCATTCCTATGTTGCACAAAAATTTTGACTAAGTTTTTACATGCTTAGTGCATTTTTTTTTTCGTCAAATCAGCTATCATGAATTATAAAATACTGTGAGAAAAATTTTTATGTTAATCAGCTGATGGAGTTAAACAAATACATATCCTCTGATTTCTTTCCTTCAGGTCAGGATTGTATTTGGATTACAGGAAGAGCTCCTCATTCCCTTTCCAGGGATATCTCTGCTTACACTGCAGAGGTGAGACTGTGCTTCAATTGACTCTCCTTGTCAATTGACTCAGGAAAATTTTGAGTCAGAGGCAGAAGCTGGTTTCTAGTTAGAAAGAAATAAAATTAATTATCTTTTCTATTTTTCTTCCAAGGAGAACAGTATTTTCTTGTGACATCCCTCTGAAGCTGTGTGAATTGAGATGGTACAGGACATGTCTCTGTATTAAATCAAATAACAGTTTGCCTGAGCAAATCAATCTATGAAACACCTCTAAAGCAGTTTACTAGGCCCTGATCCGATTCTGTTGATTGATTTCAGTGAAAGATGTGAACCTTAAGGACATGCTTCTATGTGGAGGTACTTTGAAGAAAAAATAAATCTGTTGAATTGTTGGATAAGTGTGGACCTACAAGATAAAGCTTTTGATGGTTTGGATCCAAACAGCTAAATAGAAGTGTTGATAGCAGGTTTCCTGGTGGATGCAATGAAAACTGTTTACCCAGTCACAACATTCTGTTTGAATTTGGAAAAAGGACAGGTCCAAATACAATGTAATAACCTGCAAAATGCGCATAGTTTATCTTTCCAAAGAGCCATTGATAGGTAAACATCCAGCATTTCAAAAATACTTTGCTTTTAGATTTAAAAGTGATTTTCATACTCATTTTATAGTTGAGGAAACTGAGGCATGTTGAATTTTAGTAACTATTTGATATCAGAAACCTGCAAAAGGGCAGATTCAAAAATAAAGCTGGGTCTGGAGAGCAGTAACCTAATCACTGAACAATGTTGTCTTAGAGCTAAAAGCCTGGAGGAAAAAGATGAAATGTCTTTCTTCTCAACTCTGTCTTTACCCATGTCTGCATATCAGAGTCACTGAGCTGGAAAAATATGAATGTTGCAGTACAGCATGAATGAACTTAGTTGTCTCTTGAGCAGTGAGTGCATTTCCCAGCTGGGCAGGACATTGCAAAGCTTTTAGGAGTTTCCAGCACCATTTCACTGAAGCAAGATCCTCTTGAGGGCATCCCAGTTGAATGCTGCTTTTTTTTTTTTTTTTTTTCTGTGTCTGAGAGACATGACAATCTCCTGTTTCTAGCACAGCCTTTGCCAGAGCCTGTATTAGGATGCATAAACAAAGGTCTCTGGTGCAACAGGAGGTGTTTTAGACTTCAAGAGCTCCGACTGCGAGCAGCAAGGGTATTCAAAAACTTACATGGTTATGTCTTTATTAGCTGAACAGGAACTTTGCTGAAACCAATAGGAAGAAAAAAATGTAACAAAGGGCAGTGCAGATAAAATCAGCACCAATGTGATGAGGCTGCTGCTGTTTCCACATCAGATTGATCCTTTCTTTGCCACTTCGAAAAATAAAAAACACTCAAATCCGAATCAGAACCACACATCACACTAACCCTACACCCCGCCCTCCCGATCCCCCTGCAGCCTGACATTTCAAACTAACTCAACTTTGCACCAAGTAATCAAAGCTTGCCTCCTGCCCCAAGGCTCTAGAGGAGGATACTGTGAACCTTGCTCTGCTTTGAGATGGCTCCCAGCTTCTTCTCCAGCTGCTTTTTGACATGAAATGGAGATGGTCAGATTGCCTTCTGGTGCCTGTCTGGGCCAGTAATCACTGATGGTGGCTTGTTTCTCCAGGATTATTCAGAGGTGATGTGCAAAGGGAAAGGAGTTAACTGTTTGACAAAGGACAGCTTTATTTACAGACTGCTACCAGGCTAAAATCAGTTGAACTGCATGAAATAACATGCACTGGTCTGTAAAAAGAGTTGGAAAGCCGTGACACTGATTGGCAGTGAAAAGCCTATAAAGCAGCACACATCAATGGACTAATTGACTGCTTCCCTCACATAAATGATTTTTCTTCTTGCCATACTCTTTGTGCACTTGAGCAAGCTGTGCTATACTGCTGGAACATAGTATACTTAAATAATTGTCTGAAAGCTGTGTAAGACATGAGACAGAGCTTGAGTGAGAAGGTCTTTAAAGATATTATTAGTAATACTAATAACAAAAATTTAGTGAAAAAGACACTGTCTTTTAAACTGCACAAGAAGAAAAATTTCCCTTACAAGAATTCAATCAAGCAAGAGGGCAGGACAGTGCTGACTTTGCAGATCTAATGCACCCATCTCCTTGTATCCATCTGCTGTATCCAGAGCTGCTGGGTAGCTTGCTCAGCATCACTTCTTTGAGTGTTGTTCAGTTGTTTCCAGGGATTTGGCATTTGAATTTTGGAAAGGTGAAAACTCTTTTGTTGAACTCCTGCTGACCTTGGTTGTTAATAATGATTTTTCCAGCGAGTGTTGGCTTTGCTCCCCTTATAGGGAGGATCAAATTTTCTTAAAAACCCAGCAGGAATCTGTGCAACTTTTATATCTGAAGCAAGCATATATGTAAGGCACCTGCTGTGCAGCTGGGGCATTGCCCTCCAGCCAGGCAGAATTAACCTGCACTGCAAGATTAACGAATGATCTTGAGTTTGGCAAGGATCTCGGAAAAGTAGAATTTTTCTCTCAGAACAACATCCTGCAACAAGCAGAGATAAGTCCGAGCCACAGCACCAGGTCTGGAGCCAAGCTGTTGTGAAGTTTGGCCTGCTCAGAGGTGGGGTTTCTTCCTAAACCTCTTCACAGCAGAAAACTTTGAGGTTTCTTGTTCACTGCTCTGTATTCATCATCCCAGGCCTTCTATTGATGGGTGTGTTCACCTTATGGTTTTTCCTTGATCTGTTGCAAGCTAAGGGGCAGTGTGGGGTTTGGATTTTTTTGGGGTTTTTTTGTTCAGCATTGCTTTAATCTTCAATGCTACCTTCATATGCTATTCTTATGGGCTTACACAAGATTTTGTGAGCTCCTGTCTTCACAAAATTTAGGGAGGCTTTTGTGTACCGGCTATGCAGCTGCACTGTGGGATCAAAATAAAAGGAGCCTGATCCCTGTGGAATGTGTGGGAATGAAAACTTGTTTAAGCGAAATATCTTTGAATTATTTCCTAGATTCTCCCATATCCACCATTGCATTGTGCAAGGCAAGGAGGTGGAAGTGTTCTCCCTTTGGAAACTGTTTTCCAGGCAGGGACAGGAGTGTGCACCAAGGAAGAAGGCAAAGAGCAGGCAGTGCAAGTGCCCTGCTGGGAGTTTCCCTCTGCTCCCTGTCTCTTGGTTTCTGCCTTTCACGGGGACACAGGGCTCACAGCTAGCACAGATGCAAAAAAAAACCAGCAAGGACAAGCGGCCAAAGCTGACTGCTTGTTCTGGTACTTAAGTAGTGCTTATGACTGCTGAAGGTGCCTCTCCTCTGTGTCCAAAGGGCTGAAGAGGATGTAACAGATCCATTTGCTCAGTGTGAAGACATGAGTTCAATGACATGTCTCAAGGGATCACACTGAATTGATACTGCAGAAGATAATTAAATTGTCTGGCAGTTTATCACAGGAGATGCCTGGATAATCATGATTTCAAAGGCCTTTAAATCATGGGTTTGTAGCCTAGCTGTATTTATGAACTGTAAGGGACTCCCGTGAATTTTGCTTGGCTGTAAGGTTCCATGGAGGAGCAGCCAGTTTCTGTTCACTTCTGTGACCCCACCTCATTAGAAATGATGAAGTACTGACCTGGCTGCAGGCAGCAGGTTCTCTTGCTTTCAAATCACCATGAAATTTCACAGAGAGTTAAAACCATCAAGCATTTAAGTGAGTGCCTTGATATGTCTTTTCCATTCGCAATTTCTCGTTTCCTTTGTCAGTTATTCCCTCCACGCTTTCTTCTCCTTAAGCAAATCAGGAAACATTGTCTTCATTTCCTGTATGATTCCATCCCATGTTATTCTGGTTTCTGCTAGTGGAAAAACAGAGCAGCAAAACCTTATTTTCCAGAAGAGGAAAATAACTTCTGAGTGGGCTGAGTGGCTACAGGGGACAAGACCAGATTTGCTGGGAAACTTTAAGCAAAAAGTGTCCTGGATGATGCTTAGCATGCTTTTCAAATCAACCTTTCATAACTAGATCCCAGGGTGCAACACTGTGGGAGACACCAAATCTCAGGGACACACCTGATTTTGTTGCCATCGAATGATGTTTTTCATTCTTTCTGTCAGCAGATTGACTCAAATCCCTCAGCCACAAGTTAGGACTCAAAAGGTTTTATAGTAAATTAATCCATGTAGTCAATAAAGCACCTTAGGTGCTTTACCTGATCCACTTGGATGCTTCCTGCAATTGCATATTACAGTAATTTCACGAATATAAGCCGCACCTTTTTCATTGAAGAATCCAGCCTACCCCAGTGGTGCGGCTTATATTCAGGTGCGGCTTATCTGTGGACAAATCCCAGCGAAACGCCAACCCGGAAGTGAGAGCCGGCCAAGCAGAGTGGCAAGTGGGAGCCGCCGGGAGCATGAGACTGC
>VRYO01001463.1:89132755-89156339 GCA_009812075.1 Sialia sialis | reverse complement strand
CACATACATGAAGAGAAGGACAAACACAAACATTTGTGCAGTTAGCAGCTGCTTTCATACAAATGTATTTTGCATATGTAGATTTTGAGGTTTCCCTCCTGCTTACAGACCTGTCATTCTCACTGGGCTCATATTTTTTAACAGTGATTAACTACAGGTATCTTATGTGACTTTTTCTTCAGTCAGTTATCTCCCAATTCTTGAATTAAGAAATTATATATTAAAAACTTTTCGTCTAAGAACAAGGAAAAAAAAATGGCACAAATAACTTTTTAGCACTTTTGGTATCCATAAACCAGTCTGTTGAAATGAATGAACCCCTGTCTGTTAAGTTCTGTCAAGATGTAAGGCATTAATAATGTTATTTGAAATCTAAAAAATCAGTAAGTTTTCAAACTCAGGACCCAGCTGCATCAACATGAAAAAGCTGTTGTACTTCATACATCTTGCTATTATTTAGGCTTTTGTAAAAGTGGATTCAGTAATTGTTTCCTGCTTTCAAATAATGTGGTTGAACTGTGAATTTAAAATAGGCCGAATTTAGCAGTTCACTAATAAGACAATGTCAACAACTCCTTACTTCAAACTCTCAGTAGCAGGAATGATGCTGCAGTCAGACTTCTATAGCTTTGCACACTTCTATAGTCTTGCAGCTCCCATCTGTGTATGCATAAAGCTCAGATTTACAAAATACCTTGTCAAAAGCAGGGTTTCTGAGGTTCAAGCATCAAACACATATGAGGGAAGAAATGGCAGGATTAAGGCAGTCTTGTGCAGGTATAATTTGCTATCCACACCTTTCTTGCTAATGTATATATGTTCTTGTATAATCTTTAAAGATACCACCAATTCCTTTTTTGCCCAAGCCTTCTCTGGGAGTTAATAAGGGTTGTATAGTGAAGGAGAATAAAGCCTTCCTATAAAAATTTGAAGGTAAGGAAGTCCATAGAAAAATATTTTCATGAACCACAGAACCCATTAAAACTGTTTTCCCACTGTTTGCAGCCATTCATTCCTTAAAATCCTTCCCTTACTTCTGTAACATCCCTATTCGCCTAAGCAAATGTCCGAAATGTTGTGTCTGAGCCCATTCTAGGTCCCCAGCTCTACCCAAGGGTGCCAAATCTGAAGAGTATTAATTGTCTTTGACATCACTGACCTTCTGTGAAACTGGGTTGAAACTGCCCAGCAAGTTCATATGTTGTTAAGGCAGAGAGGCAGTGAGTGCATGGATGGATGGATGGATGGATGGGGCCTTGACTTTATTAATCTTTTCAATTATCTGTAAAAGGCAAATATGATCCCAAATAATGCCGTTTTGCTTATACAACAGATTCCTGTGAGGTAAGAAATTTAGGTCAAGTTTTTCATAGACAGTTGCATATTTGTACTCTTGATTTTTCTAAGTGCCTTGTTTAAGGAAACTGGCACGTGAAAGTGCTACAGCATTACATTTGCAATCAATGGGACAATGTAATGTTAAGTAGTCACACAACATCCCACCTATAAAATCTTAAATTAGGCCAGAACATGCTGATGATTCATCAAAATAGTGTAGGGATGACTGCCAGGGATAACCCCTGGGAAAATTTATAATGGTCCTTTTACTGGGGCTTGGATGGTGATATTGAGACCTTGGAGCTTTATTCTCAGCAAGAATAAAGCAGTCTATTCAATAGCTGCTCACTCATTCACTTCTGTCTGGACATGTTCCAGATGAGGTATGTTCCTATAAGTAAAATAATTTGTCATTGTAGCTGAAGATAGTACTGTTTTGAACACAAGGCGATTATTTCCCACAGGCATAGTATGGACGGAAAAGGGGAGAAGCAAGAGGCTGGACGAACTTAATTCAATATACAAATTAAAAGTATTTAATTTGCAACTGAAACAAAAATACTTAACTGATGAACATTGTTCTTATATGTTTAAGAACATATATAAAGTGAATATTTTTCAAAAGCTTGTTTCTTGTGGCCTGTACAATTAAAGACTTCCAGCAAGTGACCCATAACTTCCAAACAGAGCAAATTTTGAAAGGCAGCTGTCATAAATCCCCAGAGCTGTGGCAAAAGGAGGGAGCAGGAAGGAGGAACCATGATCTAGTAAGTCATTTTTCGTCCCCCAAAGACAAGACCTGTACTGACCAGAAAAACAAACCAGAAAAAAACAAAAAACAAAACAAAACAAAAAACCCAAAACATAACAAAACAAAAACCAAAAAAAACCAAAAAAGCCCAAAAACCAGCCAAACAAACAAAAAAACACTAAACAAACAAAAAATACAAGCAACAAAAAACCCTCAAAACTAAAAAAAAATCTACCAACAGAAACCTCAAAACCACAAACCCCAAATGACTTCATCATGTTACAAAAACAGACTTTTCTTTTTCATATCTCATCATCCAGACCATACCAGAAGCATTTTCATCCTTGAAAATTTGCTTTTACTCTAGTTTGTCTCTTTTTCACTGTGGCACTGATGCTGGCAGAACATTGACTTTTATTTTTTAAATTAAATGTTTTGTGTAGTTTATATATTATGAGATGTCCATAAATACAAGATATGCCAGCAGGTCCCAAGATGACAAAATACAAAAGGCTTTTCAAATTATGGTTCTGTCCTCCAGAGCTGAAAAACACATTTTAGAGATAAACAGAAAAATCTTAGTTTTAAAAAATGAGGCTTTTTTCATGCTGGCAAGCTTGATAACAAAGAAAAAAAATATTGTTTGCTGTCTAACTGACCATGGCACCCAATATAAAGAAAAAATTAATGCCAGTTGAAAACTTGAGATCAGCACATTCAGAAACAGTTTGAAGAGTATGATACTTCCTAACTGTTTCAATTGCTGTAGGACTAGTGTTGAGGATTTACACAACAATTGAGTCTCAGTTTCTCCCATGACAGCCTCAAAAATCACTGATTCTCTTCTCTGGATCCTTTGTGGTACAAATGATGACAAGGATTATATGGGATCTTATATATCTAACAACTTTGCTAAGATTTGACGTAGCTTGGTGATCTACCCACACAGAGAAACTGGTCTGTCCCTTTCTCCATGTATTTGTGAAGCAGAAGAATTAATTAATTCCCTTTAAAAAGAGCAAATTGAAACAGAGCTGATTTGCAAATTTCTTCTTAGTGAGCCACAAGAACATGTCTATGGTCATGTGAGTAATTTCCAGCAAATCTGGAACAGCTGGGAAAAGAAAACAGGGATCATATGAGTAACCCTCATGTCAACTCAGAGAAAGAAAAACATAGATAAAGTTCATGAGCTCCAAAAAGTAAGAAAATTGCAAGAGTTGTGTTGGTAAGCCTGCTCTTTGCCCTCTTGGTAGCAGAAATAATGGGGACTAAGAAAGATCAATTGAAAGATTAGGATTTTATGAACTTTATTACTGGTGTTGATAGTGTCAAAAAGTTACTGACAAAGAATTTTCAATATTTTAGAAGGAGAAAATATCAACAGTATGCAGAGCCAAATAAAACAAGTCATCCATCAAACTGAAAAAATCCTGTGTCCCCATCCTCTACCCTTTAAACAATGTTTTCTTCCTTTCCTGATTTATTTTGCTTTTGTAGAGTGACTCCTGTACTCTGCTGTGGAATTTTACTCTTCCCCTAGATAAAGCAGTGAGCTAGCAGGCAACAGGGTCCAGGATGACCCTACAGATGTACCAGAATGTCCTGTGTGTGACAGAGCATCCTTTAACCTGGTACTGCTGACTGTGTGTGCTACATTTCTTCAAGTTTTTAAGCAGAGGTGAAAACAGTGGGATCCATCTGGTCCTCATTCCTTCATAATTCAGGTCTGAAGCTGTTAGAGGGAGCAAGAAAATGGGGACAGAGAGTTCACCATGAAGTCTGTATTGATGACATCAAAAGCCACAGCAGCTTTAGGGTAAATAATTCCTTTTCATGCTCCCATGCTGGTATCTGCACAAGCTGTTGTTGTCTTCATGTGGGTGCAAATAAGGAACCCTTGGTGCATCAGCCTGTCTTGCATTGCTGCTCCTCTGAGCTGGCAGTGTGATGAACCGCAAAATTCAAAGTACAGTTTTTTTAGAGGTCAGTGGCCTGGGTCAGATGTGGGCCCTGCCAGTTTTTCAAACTGACGCTCTTCAAGATAAGAGAGAAGATGCCCCTGAACTTTGAAGCCTGGTAAAAGACACGCGCCAGGCAGTGGATCATACAAGGAAACGTTCATGTCATTTGTTTTGGACTCTGGGATAAGATAGTGAGCCTGTAGTCAGAATGAGATAAGGCCCCTTCTGAAAGATTGGCTTATCAATATACTTTGCAAGTTATTTTGCCTACAAGTAATGACTGTAATTCCAGCTGTTTATTTTGTTTATGGTTTTCTGTTTTGCAGACAGCAATCCCTATCCATAGTAGTAAGGCAGAGATTGGCCAAAGTGTCAGGTGCAGTTATATGGGTTATGGATAGAGTACTACATCATGAGACTGAATTTAGGTCCTTGTCTGAGGGCTGGATCACAGGCTTTAAGAGTCTGTATTTACTACAGCTGTAGGAAGTCTATCAGCCAAAAGTATCATGGTCTATCTTAAGCTGTAAGAGTTCTGCTGGCTTTGTTTTTCTTGTTGTATGAAAAGGGCACTGAAGAGCACTGATTTTATGAAAAGCATAAAACAGGATCTAGAACCAAAGTCGAAGAAAGTCATCTGACCTAATAGCCACTGCAATTGATTCAATACTCCCTACATACTGGCCCTCTACAAAAGGAGTTTTCACTGTGGAATATGACACATATTGAAAGTGAGTCCTACCCAAAATCATATTATCCAGCCTCGGTTAAATAATGCTTGACAAGGCAATCCAAAGAGTAATTTGACAGATTCAGTTTGAGCTCAGCAGCTGTTTATTTGAAGCCACACAGGCAAAAAAACCCTTCATATAACCTGTTGTTTGTAGAATGAGCAAACAATCAAGAAAAAGAAATGTGATTATTAAGGAATATGACAAAACCTGTGCAAGTAAACTGCTCAATGCTGAACAAATGGATGGGGAGTAGGAAAAGATACCCAGCAGCATTTCTTGGACATACGAAGTAAGATTACCCAGACAAAATGATGAAAGTTTATTCTTAAAGATAACATTAAGGGTAGAAGATTATGTGGTTTTCCTTCAGTTTCTTGCGTCGTGGAGATCCATGATGGCATGTAGGAATGTAATGTCGTAATTCTGTACTTTTTTTGCTAATGGATTTTATGGGGTTTTGCTTTTACCCAGTAACTTTGTTTCCAATACTTTAATGGCTGTTTACATTCAGCTATAATCAACATGAATTCCCTTTAAAGATTATCTGCTTTAAGAGAAACATTGGGATGACTTTGGCAGGAGCAAGGCATACTGATTACCTTCCACACCCACCCTCACTCTTACACCTGTACATGCGAAGCATTTAGGCCATGCATTTCCCAAGGCATCCTGAAGGCCACCTTGGGCTGCCAGGGCAGTTTGAAACCATGAAACTATGCCATTAGAACCATTAAACAACTACACTGCTACACTGTGACCACGGTAGTTTAATGGATGTCAGCAAGCATTTTGTTTATTGCTTTGTTCAGAGACAGTGACAATCTGAAGATGCCCAGTTTCATAGTCTGCTACACTTGGAGCCACTAGCTTTGAATTAATCAACAAGAAAACAATCAACGAGAAGAATTCTTCCAGCTTCCCCAGCACTTGCTCTTAGCAGCAGAAATCACAATGAGAATACAGATTTTGTCATTGTGCATAAATCCTAAGTATATCTGGGAGTCTCTGGCCTGGGATGTGTTTTTGCCAACCCGTGAGGAATGGGTTGAGAGTTGGTACCATGAAAAGCAAAGTTTTGAGGATAAATCTTTCCTTTAAGGTGTTAGTCATTGGTCCTCTGATAAGAAACAAGGAGTTAAAGAGACATTTCAATGACCAAGCGTCTTCAAGCTGTCATGAACTCTAAAGAGAGAGGCAAATCAAGTACTTGTGGATGCTGTTCAACACCAAGGTACACACAGCCACCAAGGACGTGAATACTCAGGTAGTGTGATCATGCTGGTGCAGAGTTCATGCTGGTACTCTGTGAGATCCATGCTTTGTATTTAATTCTTAATGCTTCATAGTTCAAGCTGAATATCAACTTCAAGAATTAGAAGAAAGTGGAAGTTTACAGAAGAAGAATCATGAAATAGTTTTGAATAAAGCAAGTTCATAGGAATTGTTAAGTGAAAGACATATTTTGTTCTTATGACATTTTAAATCACTGGTTTTACCCACCCTTTACAAATGCAAAAAAATTGCAAGTGAAACATTATCTGTCTTTATATATTATAGATGTGTACATCTATATGTACATATATGTGTGCATATACTCATGTCACTGAAGAATCTGAATATCCAGTATATGTTCCAGTGTTTCAAGAGTACAAACTAAACAACATAACAGTTATGCATAAGCAGGGACAATTTCACTTGTTCTGTCATTTGTGCTGAATAATTGTTGGTAGATGCACTAATACAGTGTCTATAGTTGAGACACAAAATATTCATTTATTGTTTTCCATTTCATTTTTACATTACCCTACCAAGTTATTTACTCTTCATTTCTAAAGCTGAGAGTAGTAGTGCACAAGAGCTGCTACTCTAATGGGCCTTATTTTACTATCCTAGGTATTTCTTCTTCTATTGTACGCGTAGACTGCGATAATATTCAGACACGCTTTACAGTGGGAGAAAAGTGTCAGGTAGGGTGATGATGTGCATCAAGCCAAGCAGATGTAGATCTATTTTAGCTACAGAAAGGGGTACCTCAGGTTTCCTCGGGAAAATACCCTGCCACTCCTCCATGCTGTCACCTTTAAAAGAATTGCTGACAAAGGCGGGGTTGTCGCAATTAGCACAATCTTTTATGCAGTGTCACCTCCTGAGAAGGAGCTCTGATATCAGGCAGGGATGAGCTTTCAAATTTTTCATGAAATGCACTTGGCAACGTGTGAACTGGACTGTCTACAGTGCATTCCACTTGCCATCTTTGGCAGAGTGGTGAAGATGGAAGGCAAACTATGATGATGATTTGAGCATAGCAGTCTCCCAGGGTGAGCAGTAGAATCCACAGAGAAAACAAATGATTTCTGAAGCATCAGAATTGCTCTGTGGGTGACTTGAGTTCAAAGGACATGGAGAAGTTCTTCACACACCTCCGTAGATGCAAATAAGGAGGCACAATCTGTGCCTAAATGAGATGTTCTCCCCACCGCAACCCCCCACCCCTGCCCAGTATTTTTTTAGGAAGATTATACAAAAAAACCCTGACATATGGCAACTGTCATGTCTGAGCTTGAATATTTGCTCCCTTTTGTACTTTGAAAGGTTTAAACCAGCTCTGCACATTTTTCACTAGCAAATGACTCCTACAGCCCTGCTGTTCTGCTGCAATCCATTGGTTTCATGGGGTGCTGCACAAATGCATGCATTTGTTCTTGTCATAAATCCACTGTGCAGTTTCCCTTCTTTCTGTGATGGTCTCCAGGAGACCTGTACACTCACTTCTAGACAGTGATCTACCAGGACAACAGAGCTTTGAGGGCCTGCTGGACTCACACACTGTGTAGTTGTCTAATTGTTGATCAATGTTTTTCCACCATATACCTCTCTCTTTTTCCCCAGGCAGGTGTAAGTAATCATCAACACACCTGTAAGCAGTGTTTCCTAGAAGAGGAAATGTATTTCTTCTGTAATAAAGGAGTCAGGCTGACTGATGATATGCATTTTGGATGTCACCTCCAGCATAAATACTATAGGAGAAGTGAGCACAAAGAGCTACAGAAGGGAAAGGAAATGAAAGGTAGAGAAACATTGGGAAATACCCAGGAGAGAAACACTATGGCAGAAAACAAGGTTAGAGAGTTACACGTGAAAAGCAAGCCAGCAATGTGATGCCAAACCAGGAAATGATATGTCAATATCATGTGAAACACGTGGAGGTAATTACCGTGCTCCACTTCTCCTGCAGAGGCCTCTGGAGGCTGGAGGTGTGTGCTGGGTTAGGTGTGTGCCAGCCTAGGTTACCACGTTCTGTGGTGGCTGGGACAGAGAACAGCAGAAACCAGCAGTTCAGAAAACAGGACCTATGATAAGAGGTTCAAACAACTGGCTGGTTTTGGTCCTATCCAAGAAAATTCAAGTGAGATGTACGTTTTCTAATCTAAAAAGGTCTATAGATAATGGATGAATAAAACTGTTGCTGTATAATTGTCATTCTGCTAAGGAAAATGGCAAAATCAAATTAGTTAACTTGCAACAAAGGAGAATTCAGCTAAATAACCAACTTCAGGGGTTTATTTTTGGGTCTGGTTTAGAAAGTATATTGATTTAGGCTGAAAATTAGAATTACACCTTATAGCAAGAGCAATCAAGTTCTTCAGTAACCTTCTACTAGGAGTAATGGTGATAAAATGATAAAGCTCACTATTTTCAAGATGTACTTTAAATCCATTCTTTTTTCCCCTCCCCTGCTACATGGCCTTCACAAAAAGGAAAAAGAAGTGTTATTTAACTCTTCCAAAAAGATAGAGAACAGATCAACTTAAAGTGCTGTATCAAACCAGAGTGCTGATCTCACATAATCGTTTATCTTTCTATTTAGATTTGTATGTGAGCAAAGTCTCTTCTAACCCTACATACATATGCCACACAAATCTATGGGCAGTGTTTGTCCCACAGACAACAGGTAGAATATTATGCCTTTTTCTGTATTGTCAGGTATTCCTATGGAGCTGCGTATTCTACAATTCTCTTTTATGCAAACTGGGAGATGACATTAGAACAGAAAACAAGGTTATAGAGTTATAAAATTGTCCTTCCATCTCTCCTTTGCCCCTTTGGCGGTTGTAATGTATTGCTGTCCCACAGTGCTTCAGTCCAATGTAACATTTTGTAGGGACTCACATTCCCAGGTCTTTTATAGCACAATCCAGGGTCTATACCACACATGTGGTCTTCAAGAACCAAAGTCCAAGGACATTTTCACCCACTGGATGTCTAACCTACCTGCTAGCAGCTATGTTTAAAAGTGCTGTCTCTGGCTGCCACACACTGAACATTTAAAGGCAATAGCAGCAATCATAGCTCGAGTTTGAGGCACGCCACACGAGCTTTGCATGCCACAGATTAAGACCCTGGAGGAACGTAAAGGACTTTGCTGGCTTTTGCCATCTGTCCCTGGAAGGTGCCCAGCCAGGAAGAACACTCCTGTGCTAGTGCTCCAAACCCCACAGAGGAGGCATCACAAAAGACTAAGTGTGATAGTGATTGAATGATTATATTGAGATAATTTTAGTAATAATTGCTGCTGAAAAAGATGTTTGCTACCCACCCCTCTGCTCCACCAGGTGCTTTGCCCAGGCCTCCTTGCATTCCCATTCACATTCATGTATTCTTGTGCAAATGAGATCAGGGAGCTGCTCTGTCTGAAACTCTAGAAAACCCCGTAGTTTCCAGCCAGATCACTTCTTGCTCTCCCTCACACATTAATGCAATGCCAGTGCAAAGCTGGGAGCAGCAACATCCATGGTGCCAGGGGAGTGTGAGATCACACATTTCAGCTGCCGTCTGCATCTAGACTGGCTGAAAAATGCCATGAAAATGCAGCCTAGTCTGTCTGCTGGTATGCCTCAGGTTATTTGGATGAACATGGCAGACATGCTTGAGCTGCTTCTGGTTCATCTGCAGAAAGAAATGTACTTTTGTCTCCTTCAGAGAACAAGTGTAGGTAGCATTTCTGTGGAGCATGATGAGGCTGCAGGGCCAGGAAAACCCACTGATGTCCCACAACACAGGTCTGGTGGGTACCAACATGTGCTTGAGGTGGGCACATAGTTTATGAAATGTGTAATATATATAGAAATGTGTATGCATAAAAATTGAAGATAAAATATATTTCTGTGATTTGTCTTCCTAATTAATTCATTCTACTTTACTGCATAAATTAATAATATGATTTCTACTTTCAAGGGAAAGGAATTTCTAGAGGCAAAAGGTTCTCTCTGATTCATTATTTCTGTCTTTGTTATCACATTTTGGTGATAGAAAAGGGAAGAAAGGAAATTATAAACTGAATGGCTTCATGAAATGATAAACTATAAATGAGGAATCCAATCTGAAGTATGTGATAGGACACCTTGCCAAGCTGCTCTCCCAATCTTTTACTATTTTTCTTGGATATTGCATGCAGTTTTGGTCACCACAGTATAAGAAGGACATTAAGCTGTCAGAGAGTGTCCAAAGGAGGCCATGAAGATGGTGAAGGGCCTTGAGGGAAAGCTGCATGAGGAGAAGCTGAGGTCCCTTGGTCTGTTCAGCCTGAAGGAGACTGAGGGCATTCTCATTGTAGTGACAGCTTCTTTATGTGGGAAGAGAAGGGGCACACATCTGTTCTCTGTGGTGACCAGTGGCAGGACACAAGGGAATGGCCTGAATTTGTATCAGGAAAAGTTTAGGTAGGATATTAAGGAGAGGGTTCTCCTCAGAGTGAATCACATAGTGTGACCCTTGGGGATGGTGCTGTGCAGGGTTAAGAGTTGAAATCAATGATCCTTGTGGGTCCCTTCTAACCCAGCATATTCTGAGATTCTGTAAATAGCATCTCCTTTCCTAGACAAGCAAACAGAAGTAATGCTACTTTTGTTTTATGAAATGACTGAGTACCTTTTTAGTTCCAGTGGAACATTAGGTAGTCTGATAGGTGAATTAGTAGTTCTGTTGTAAAATATTCTCTTCCTTTTTTGTCTCCTAATTTTGCAGGAGGACTTTAAACCACCATGAGTAATAAGGAATTTTTGAAAGAAAATAGCTCTTGACATGTTTTTCTTTGTAAATAGTTGTGGTATTCTGCTTAGTCTGGCATGTATATTTGCTTTTTGGTGTTGCTACAGTCTATTGTGCTCAGAGGTGAGCAGCCTGCTGTAAACTCAGCTCTGTCCTTCAGGCAACTCCACAGATATCTATGTGGCTCGTTCCTTCCATGTGTTTCTATTACAGTAACATGGAGTGAGACTTCTTCCGCTTGGCTGCAAAAAAAATAAATCAGCCTTCAGTCTTCCTCCTTCCCCAAAGCAAAGCTGCTGCAAGTAACTGAAAATGGATGCTTGTTTTCAAAGGCATGACTTCAAGCTGAAGACAGGTTGCGTGCTTGGGCTTTGAGAATTATCACACTATTCTTGATGAGGGGGTGGAAACTTCTCTTTGATAGAAGTGTATGTATCTCTGAATATAATATAGGTACTAGCAAAGCTGATTTTGAAATTTCCATTTAAATAGGCAAAAGGCAAATGCCATTTACAAACAACGAAACAAACCTATTTCTCCAGTACCTACCCCACTTGCACAGTGATAGATACTATTGTTGAAACTAACTGAGTGTAATGAAAAGTATCTATGTGATGCATTTATCTGGAAAACACACTTTTCATTTTAAGAGTGAAACATCAGTCTCTTCTATGGACTCCGGTTCTGCCCCTCAGATTTCAGTTATCTTGATTATTGAGGTTTTTGTATGCATGCACAAAATCCAAATACAATTCAGCTTAAGGTGCTGAATGCTGTCTCTTTGGGGATTACATGAATGACACATCTTTTCAGTCCATAACAAAATATCTATTTATTTTCCCTTGGGCTTGGAAAACACCACTTAAGGTAAGCACAAAGAGTATTCATTCTTTCCTATCAGTTTTGCTACTTCTCCCATCTCCAGCATCATACACAAAATGTGAAGGTTAAAATCCTGTAAACTCAGGGTTTCCAAAAGCACAAGATTACGTAAGTGAGCCTACAGGAAATTTCTATGTGGCTTCATTGTGTTACAGAAACGCCAGTTGAAAGCACCTCTGGAAATCCCCTCAAAGCAGAATTAATGCTAGTCATGGCCTTGCCTGGCCAAAGTCTTAACACCTAAAAGGACAGAGGTTCCACCATGTCTCTGTATTTTCCCTAATGCCTAAGCCATACTGACTTGGCAGTTTCCCCTTCCAACATTGTCCATAGCTACCATGGAGAATTTGACTCCATCATCTTTTTCACTGACCTTCAACAGGTTGTAGGCTGCTGTTCCTCTTGCTGTTTTAAAAATCTCTGTAACTCCTGGGAGAGCTGTGAATCTCTTTTATCTGCACTAGAGCTGTGCTATCTTGCTGTGCTAGCCAGCACCTAACACAACTGCAATTTCTCTACGCTGGTAAATTAAATGCTACCCTGGGCTTGGAATAACTTGGCACAGAGTGGGGCACTGCCTGTATTCAGGTTTGGAACTGATTGTTTGTACACCTTCCACAGCATGCTAACTACTAAAGAAACAAACACAGACATGTAATTCCCGATCTTAAGTACTCACTAATTTGGAAACAGATTCTGGTTTGTTTTGACAAATGACCAAATGTGAGCAGTACTGGAAGATTTTCTTGCACCCTAATTGTAAAAATTTAGCTTTTTAGCTCTAAATAAGACTACGATCCAGCTTTACAAAAAGATTTTAAGCATTGACCCAGTTCATTTGACTCTACCCCAGATACCTGAGCTTAGTTCTTCTCACAAGCACCTGAGTGGGCCTTAGACTCAGAGAAGAACTTTGATTTTTTTTATAGAGTAGTCCAGTAACCTAATATTGGGGCTTTTGAAACCTTTAGGGAGACTCGGATACTATTCAGATCTTTCAAAGAAAAATGATTAAGCATCACCCCAGAGGCAGAAATCAGCCATAACAGCAAATAAGTACAGTCATTTCACACTGATAAGCTGCACCTATTTCACTGAAGAATCGAGCTGATCCCGGAAGTGCGGCTAATCACCAGGTGTGGCTTATTTATGGAGAAATTCTGGTGAAATGCCTACCTGGAAGTGTGAGCCGGCCAGGGAGGAAGCCGCCGCTTTGCTGCCTTCGCACGAAGCTGAGCTGCTTTGCCGCTGCTTTTTGCCACCACTTTGCCAGTGTCGCGTGGCCAGTACACCAAGCCGCCGCTTTTGAGTGGCATGGGGAGCTGCGGCAGCCAGTGCCGGGGGCGGGAATGTGGGGGTCCACAGCACGGTGAGGGCGCCTGGGGCTGCATTTAAAGGCTTCACCGGTCTGTGAACACTGTTTGCAAATTGTGCACCTGATAGCAGACCCCATGATCACGCGATTCTGTTACTAACTCGTTACTTTGTTGCACATGGATCTTCGCTTTAAAAAAAAGAAAAAGTATGGCTTATCATCCGGTGTGGCTTATTTATGGACAAATTCTGTGGTCTTCCCAGCTACCTGGAAGTGCAGCTTATAACCAGGTGCGGCTTATGAGTGTGAAATTACTGTACTATACAAAAACAATGCCAGTTGGACACAGTAGTGTGTAACATGGCAGAATAGTAAATTGGACACATTAAACGACACAGTTTAGAACTGCATTTTCAGAGAAATATTTTTCCATCTGCCTTGTGGTTACTTTTCTACGAGGATAGCGTTGATGCTGTAGGTTTGAGATCTATGTACTGCGGGTTGTTTTCACTTTAATAACCTTTAGCTCTATTTAAATATAGGAGTTTATGGGAAAAAAAAATAAATTTGGATGAATAAGAAGGTCTACATGTTTGACAGTTCAAGCCCCGAATCTACAGAATCTAAACTTCATTTATTGCAGGATCAGTGCCTCAAGCATGACCTCACTGTAGCTCTGGGTTTCACTGTAAGAGTTTTAAGCAGATTTCATTGTCACCAAAAAGCTCTAATCCTCTTGCTTTTCATTTTATGAAAAATCAGTTGTGACTTCCTTTAAAAAAATCTGACAGATTGTTTTTTATAGCTAGAGGAGCAGACTGTCTTCTTTGCCTTGAGGTTGTGAAGACAGAATAATTTTACACTATCTAGATTACAAAAGAAAAATGAAAATTGCTTCTTCTAGCTCTTCTCTTTGTAAACCTATCCAAAGAAATATTTTCTTTTCATTGTCAGTAACATTCACATGCACACAGATATATATATATATGTACAGTTAAAAGTTAAAATCATCTTACCCTGTCAGGTTTCTTTGTTCAGCTTTCATAGCTTTCATATTACCAACAAATCTTTATCCACCTTCCTGGTGCTTTGATATCATATGTTTGGGGTTTTTCTAATGAGCTGTGGTCCTATAAGCTTCAGGGAACATTGCTTACTATGCTTTGTTCTTCATTTTGTTTAGAAATTCACCTGCGCTCTATGCAACAGAAGTTTTCTTTGCAAACAAATAAAAAATGTTCAATATAATACAAATTTACATCTGTATCAAAAATGACACCTTTCTTCTCTCTGGCTTCTGTAATCATTAGAGTAGCAAAAAGTGGTGGATTTAGACATAAAAATTAAATATGCCCCCAAATTCATATTTGGAATGTTCACATTTGTACTAGAATATATATGTTTATTATAAGACCTGTACTCAGTTCACTAAAATAAGCCTAATTTCCTGATCAAGGAATTATTCTTAATGTCTAGCCCTTCAAATCATATTTCTGTTCATTTGCAATGACCATTTTAGGATTAGACTTCTAAGCAACTGTACCATTGAATGTTTATGAATAGAGAATATAATTAAGTAATTTATAAGCAAAAATCAGGAAAATGAGAGAACCGTACTATGACAGGAAAAAAAAGAGCAATTATTCCATCTTCTCTCCTTTTTTAGATTATATTTGTGCTCCTAAGGATCCTGTGCTACTTCTTATATAAACAGGGTTTGATTTTACTGGCCAAATTCCAACTGCATTTTGCCTAATTGCTTCTTGTGTTCTTAATTGGAAAAAGCATTCCTGAGTTTTGAGCCTTGCCTGTTTTACTTTTATAGTGTCCTTAATTCAGTATAAACCTGGGACAGCCTTCACCAGGAGGTGATTGATCTTTGAGGGCAGATGATGGCACACTTAGCTATGCTGAGCATGTCACAGACATTTGCACTGTAATATCAGTTATTGCTTCTCAATATCCAGCAAAGCACTGCTCCCCTCGTATCACTAGATTCGATCAGTTCTGTGGAAATCATCCTGAGCAAAATCGTCCTTTCTGTGCCTCAGACATGCATGCAAATGAGAGACAAGTGAATCCTTTTATTTCTAGATCAGGAGCAGCAGTGAATTGCCAGGGCTGGCTGTGTTACCCAGAGCCCTCCCATCTCTTTGTCCAGCACTGCAGAACTTGGATCTTCTGAGGAGGAGGGACAGATGGCATCCGAGCACTTGCTACTGCAGAGTAAGCTTTCTTGTGTCCTCTCCATCAGCAGTGCAGCCAGCTCTGCCTGTGTTTCCTGTATCTCTTCCTCTTCCCCTTTCAGTCTTTCCAAGAGCCAGGCATGGAAATTAATATAATCTGCATATGTTAGGCTTAGCAGCTTACTGACCCCAAAATTAAATGCTTTATGGTTTGTTAAATTCAACCAATCTGCTTGGAAGTTGATGCTGTTACTCCTGTAGCTTTCTTTTCTCTACTTACAAGGTTTGATACTACTGTGTGCTCAAAATGCTCAAATGTCAGCAGACATTATGTTTGAGTTACGTAGTGTGAGAATCCAGCACAGAAATAGAATTTTTTAAATTGCAGGTATTTATACTTAAAAAGGCATGAAGTTCCTATTTAGGCAGCTAGTCATGGGAAAGGTGTGATGGAAGAGTGGAAGGGAGAGACCTAACCAGCTGCTGCTACTGCACAGCAGCTGCTGCCACTTCAGCTCCTTGGCTAATTCAGGGGAACTCTAAGGAAATACAGACTTTTTGAGGTCATTTAAAAGGTAGGTGGGAAGGATACACAGCTGAGCATGTATCTGGGTTCTAATGAAAGCTTGGCCACTGATATATTTGTATTTTGAGTTCAGGAAAGGCAGTTGATCTATCTGCACCTCAGTTCTTTTTCAATTAAATTGGGGTAAAATACAATTCCTTTTTCAAAAAGACACTGAGAGCTGGTGTATAATACTTTTTGGCTGTATTTCTATGGCAGCTGATCAGACATGAGGTCTCTTTTTTTCAGACTTGCTGCTTGCAGAGAAAGCCTGTGGGGTACCAAGGAGAGCACTGAGGCTGTGATATGGAAATGTCAAAGTTTTCAGGTCCCTGAAATGAGAGATGCTGCAGTACTAAGCAGTGTGAATTTCTCAGGTGAATCACCCTTTCTCCTCTTCATGCACTGCTGCTTTATGAATCACATGCTACTGCACACTGTGGTATGTATCTATCCTTCCTTCCTTCCCTGCAATTCCGCCCCTCCCGCCTCTGCTTTGGTGCTCCCACTCCATCATGTTTTATTGCCACTGTGGAGAGAGTAACGCTGACCTTTTCTATTCTGCTCTGCATTCTTTGTCTCCTCCTCAGTTCATTTACTTCAGCAATAAAATTATATGACTCTAGACAAGAGTTATTTATGTCTGTTTGGAGGCAGCTTGACAAGGCTTGGGTAAATATAGATCTGGTGAGGTACCCCACACAGATTCTAAAGGATTGCTTTACAGGCTTCCAAATTGGACCCATTCTTTCAAAACTGGATGTTTTCCATGGAGTAATTGGGTCCAACTATCAGTAAGAACCAAAAGTGTTTCCATTTTGACCTGTTGCTGGAGGTTATTCCATGTCAGATGTGATAAATCTCTGGTACATTGTATTCTCTGTGATATGTTGATAACAGAATGCATTTATTTAGCACCATGTTCAAATAAATAACGTATTAATACAGTGCTAATTTTTAGAAATTAGTAGGGCCATGATCTGTGGGCTTTTCTTCTGAGCATACCTTTTTCTTCCTTAAGTGTCCCATCCTAGTGGATTTTTGGTAAATGCAACTTGTCCCTGGATTTCTTTCTATCAGCAACAAGAAAGATTTTGTAGGTAAGGCACTGAAATCAGGAGAGGGCCCTGTGTGTGCTGGTAGCCATGGGAGTATGGACAGAAAGGAGAAGGACAGCAGGAACAGCAGCTGGCAACAGCTGGAGGAGTCTACTTGGGTGTGACAAATACTGAAGGCTCCCAGGGAAGCTGGGCCTGAGACAGAGGTGTAAGACATGCAACAAATGGAGACCTCCAAGGTTGGAGGAGCTATTAGCAAAAGCGAGGTGAGTTGGTGTGGGGAGCAAGGGGCTGCAGCACATTTTTGTGAGAAAGGCAGGAAAGAAGGAGGTTTGCAGTAACAGATTGGGCTGCGCAGACTTGGGAAGAAAGAGTGAGGACTTGGGAGAAGGGAATGGGGATGTGATGGGAGAACTGAGGTGCACAGCATTTGCAAGTCAAAAGCCACTGAGGTTACTTCAGGGCAGTCTGTGTCCTTCCCACCTTATACAGCAGGCACAGCCATAGAAGCACAAACATGAACAGTGTTGTTCTCCACTCTCCCCTTTAGGGCTGCTAGGGAAATATTCTTCTCTCTCCTGCCCTACATTTTTTGCTTTTGGAAATGTGATAGCTCAGAATAAACACCTTAAATTTAGGTAATCCAAAACACTGTGGTAAATGGTTTGTATCCCAGTATTATTTGACGTATCCTGTATTTTAATGTGAAAAGTCAATACTCAAAAGTTTACTTTCAACAAGCATATTATTTTATTTGGTGTATGTTGCAACATCCCTTCCTCTCATTAATCCATCGCATCTATTTTTCACCCTGATGAAAAACAAGAACAGATGTAGCAACCTTCCAGTACTTAAAGGGAGTCTATAGGAAAGCTAGGGAGGGATTCTTTGTCGGGAAGTGTAGTGATAGGATGAGGTGAAACTGTTTTAAACTGCAAAAGGGTGGGTTTACTTATTAGTGAGAAATTCTTTACTGTGAGGATGGCGAGGCACTGGCACAGGTTGCCCAGAGAAGCTGTGGATGCCCCATCCCTGGAAGTGTTCAAGGCCAGGTTGGATGGGGCTCTGAGCAGCTCGATCCAGTGAAAAGGTCAAACCAGGGGAGCTGGAACGAGATGATCTGTAAGGTCCATTTGAACCCAAACAAGTCCATGATTCTGTGACTACACAAATATCTTTGTAGTGTATTCTAGCAAACTTTTCCTATATAAACAATTGCTACATTGTAAATTCATCACTGGCATGTGTGTTACTATCAGTCTCAGGATTACTGAGATGTTTATCAGTTACTATCAGTCTCAGGATTACTGAGATATTTATCTCAGTAATTGCACTGTATCTCATTAGCAATGCTCCCTTGTTGTAACTGAAATTACAATTCAGCTCAAAACAAGAATAGAAACATTTTATACATGAAAGACTAAAAAAAAAGGCCTTAATATAAGTTTTTAATCCTCTCTTGTGCTCAACTCTAAAGACTTAAGTAATCTAGCTTTAGTATTTACTTTCTTCAACTTACAGAAGGGGAGAAATAAAAAAATAGAACTATATTTCTTTAAGGAAACCTAAATAAAACTGAAATGCTCTGGGTCAGCTTTGCAGCTTGTGAAAAATCAATGTTGCTTCAATTACTCTGTTGACTTCAGTGAACTGGTGTTGATTTACAGTAGTGGGGAGCTACACAATGATTAATAGCAAAAACACCTTGGACTTTCATAGCAATTTCTATCTTGAGACTCCTAATTGCTTTTCAAACTCTCTCTTTGTCTTACAGTTTGTGAAGATGAAATATTGTATTCTGGAGTTCATAAACACCTTTAGTTCAAAACAATTACCGATTTATTCAGTTTAATGTCTTATTAAGAAGTCTTACTTAATTTTCTTATTTTTATATGCATGATTTAAACAAAATAAATGCCTGAAGGCAGTTTAAATTGTTGCTGGTGAACAATCCTTTCAAGAGGTGTAAAACCTTTTCGAAAACTCAAACACAGCTTTCAGTCTCGCTTCATATTGCAGACAAGTGGAGTAAGTGTCTTAAATCTAAAATCTCAGGAAGATACCGTAAAAACTATCATCCCTTGAGGTGATCCAGGTTATATACTACTGCTCAGATTGTGTTCCCTTCAGTTTGCTGCATAATCTACATAATGTGGTCTAGCTATTTCTTTTCTCAAGGAGAATTATTTTTCTTGTCTTCACCAAGCTTTTCTTAGCTTTTTTTTGCTGGACTTGATATCACTTTACTCATTCTCCAGTGATTTTTACATGAACTATAATGCATTAAAGACTCTAGTTAACTTTTCATGGATATTTAAGGGAAGCAGGTGTAAGGATGATCCTCTACAGTACCTGTGTAGGATCACAGATATCTAGTTTTCATGACTGGTGTATCAAATCCTCCAGCTAGTAGCATTAAAGTTCCCAAAGGATGCTGTATGGAAAACAGAGGCTGGAAAAGATGTCTGTCTGCAACTAAACAGCATAGTCAGTCCTTGCTGCTGGTTGGACCTGGAGGCACAGAGTTGCAGCGTGCCAGGTTTAGGATATTTTCCTCTACTATATAACTTCCTAGGTTGTTGTAGTCTTTTCACTTAATTCTGCTTTACTTAATCCTGGTGAAGGGATGAAAAGCCCTTTGCCCTATAAATCACTGAAGATAAAATGTTTGCTTACCCTTCAGATCTCCTTTCTCCTTATCAGCCCTCTGTCCTTTCACAGTGAGGTATATTCACCTCCAGACTTAGCCCATACAGAGATTATCTAGAGCCATGATAGAGAAAAATCATGATGAATCTGCTGGATGACAAAGAGGAACAACCCACATGGTATCAACGCATTTGAAGAACTTGGAATCTGTTTCAAGTGTCTGTAAAGCACTTTGTACTCTTCAGGAGCAGAAACGGTGGAAAGCTTTACTAAAAACTTCATCAAATTCCCAAACATTGGACTCTAATACTGTGTTGCACATGTTTGTAGGTACCCATGATTCAAGAACAAATTTCTGGTTTAAATGGGTGATTTGATAGGTTAGTGATATGCATTTAAAACACCTCCTATTTTCAGACTGATGCCAACCCATTTCAATACATGATGAAAGCAATACCATAGAGTACTGAATCATACTTGTTGCACAAATATGAGAAGTGGAACCTGGATCTCCCATCTGTTGAAGCGCCTAAAGCATTAGAACTCTGATTCATGCTGAAGATGACTAAATATTTTAGTACTTCAAATAACAAAGAACAGTAGTATCAAGTACTTTTAAATCTCTGGATTG
This sequence comes from Sialia sialis, assembly GCA_009812075.1. Classification (NCBI taxonomy): domain Eukaryota; kingdom Metazoa; phylum Chordata; class Aves; order Passeriformes; family Turdidae; genus Sialia; species Sialia sialis. Next base: position 89,136,218 of record VRYO01001463.1, on the reverse strand, counting down.
TACTGCATGTCAAATTCCTAGCAAGTTATTCAAGTTTGAAAAGCATAAAAGATTGACATGTTAACTGAAATTGTTTAAAATAAAACTTTATTTTCTTCAATAACTGTCTGCAAGATGTAGGTACAAAACTCATTCAAAATCCCTCACTACCTGTTCAGTATTTGGGTGCTGGTCTTGTTATGACTGATGAAAACCTTCAAAAATTGTAATAGCACATGTAAAACTAGAGCAACTAGGCATTATTTCTACATCTTTTAGAGTACAGGCAATAATTTAATGGAACTCTATGTAACTTTCAATAAAATCACATCCTGGTTTAGGACCACAATTTGCAATTTGTTTCTTAACATTGGAACATTTTTGTTTTGTTTTGTAAATTAGTCTTCATGGATTAGCACAGCCATCTGGCTAAAGTGCTTTAAAATCTGTTTTGCAGAGTGCAAATCATTTCTTTTTGATTTTGGCTATTAGTTATGGCTGAATATAGACTAATGCCATCAGAAACTGGCATGCTGGGGTTGGGACAAGCTTCAAAGTCTATGACTTTTATGTTCTGAACCTTTCTTTAGATTTGCTTTGAAGAATATATTTGGATTTATAATATCCGTGTTTTGGAAAACACACCGTTTCTGAACAACTGTGTTTTTTAAGAAGCTGGGACATGAGCCAGCTGCAAGTGGATGCTGAGATTATTCAGAGACTTATGGCAGACAGGGATGATCAGTCAGAATCAGATGCTGAATGAAGCAGGGCTCTGTCAAATATTTGGCTCTGAATGCTTTTTAAACTGCAGGCTGTGATACCAGGAGTACTAGTACAAATGAAGAAAATAACCTCAGCAAAGGGATGAAGCAATTAAAATCTCTGCAGGAGAGGTACAGTGCAAAGGACAGGGAAGGATAAAAGAGTGGATGCCAGCAAAACCAGCATGATTGGTCAGAAAGTAGCTTTTTTTGGGTAATAGTATTGCATTACTTCAATATCTTCCAGATAGCTCAAGCAGAAAAAGATAACTATAAAACTTTAAAGAAACATACCAGGAAAAATATATTATTGAGCCTTCAGACTGTCTAAATTTGGTCTTATGAACTAGGTAACTAAATTAGAGAGTCAGTTTTCATATGTTATTAATGAAGAGAGAAAGAAAGGGAAGGACTGAAAGAAGGAGACTCCTTAAACAATAATTTAAATTGAGTTTAAATGCTGCAGTTCTCCTAGTAAGGAATTATTCTGTGTCTTCACTGACTGTTTACAAGTGCAACAGGCAGGTTAAAACTAGTCCATGACTAAACAACAAGGGTTTGATAACAAGCTGTAGAAAATAGACAATGCTCAGATAATGCAATTCTGATAAAAGAAGCTTGAAGCAGAAAGACACGTGAAGGTCAATGTAAGCCTGAAAAAAACCAGCACATGCTGTGGTAAACAATACAAACTGAGCTTGGCTTGTTAGTCATAACATAAGACAGAGGCATGTCAGTGAACGTATCACTGCAACAACAATTTGCTGGTACTAGCAGAGCATGCTGGTGTAAATACAGTGAAACAGCACCAAAACCAGCACCTTCAGTTCTGAAAAGAAAATCACCACCATAGCAAAAGCCAATACTTGAAATACAAGATGGAAACCGGACAGTAAATGGGATACTTCTCTGTCTTTACTGGACAAAGATGTACAGGGCAGTATGGTGCCTCAAGAAGTACTGGAGCAATTTGAGAAGTATGAGAAACAGCAGTTTGAGAAACTAATTTAAGCCCCTACCTCTGTCTCCGTGCAGCATGTTAATCTGCAATAGTTTTATATTCAAATTACTCATTACTAAATTTAAAATTATTATAGAATCACAGAATTATTTGGGTTGGAAGGAACCCTAAAGATCATCAAGTTCCAACACCCCTGTTGTGAGCAAGAACACCTTTCACTTGACCAGATTATTCAGATCTCCGTCCAACCTGCCCTTGAACATATCCAGAGACGGGGCATCCACAAGCTTCTCTTGTGCCTGTGCCTCACCACCCTCACAGTAGTGGTTTGTTTTTCTCATATCTAATCTAACACCTACCCCCTTTCATTTTAAAAAACACTCCCCCCTGTCTAATCACTACCTGCTTTTCTAAATAATCTCTCTCCATCTTTCTCCTAGACTACTTTTAGTCACAGCTAGGTCGTACCAGAGGTTTCTCTTTCCTCCTTTTTGCTCAAATCAATCCAATGATCTCAGTTGAAGTTCAGGGGAATAGAAGAACTGAGGAAGGGATTAAGGGTATCTTCTAAGGCAAAAGGAATATCTCTGCAGAGCAGAGTGGAAAGAGTTATGGATGGACCACAGTTTGTGATCCCAACAAAAGCATATGCTAAAACAATGTCTGAAATTATTTTTCCTCAGGAAGTGATGGGGAAAATAGAGGAAATAACTTGTCATATTTAAAGAAGAAATTAAACACTCCACAGAAGTAATGCTTCACATAGCAAAAATTAGCAAATATATGAAAGGAAAAACTTTCTGCTGTTCCTGCTCCTTACACAGCAAGAAATTCTAGATGAAATTATGTCAAATATTTTTCTCTCCTTTTTCTATCTGCAGGGTTCTGTCAGGTTCTGTTGGCACAATATTAAAGACGTGTTTTATAAGATGTTCCCCACGCACTGCCACATCTGTTTTGTTTGGCAAGAGGTGTTTCACCAGAAAGTGTCACGGTTTGTTTTTGATGTAGAGTAAGAATGTTTAGAGGTTGTCTTTGATCTAAGAAAGACCATCTAAAAAGTCTGACATAAAATTTGGGGTAGCAACAAGATTACTGTACCAAAGCTGAGCAAACACAACTATCAATCCATAATAATGGAATTAGCGTGCTATAATTAGCAAATGCCACAACATATATAGAAATTCCCTGAGGTACTGGTCTTCACTGGTAGTTCTGCTCAACAGAGAATGGGTGCAAGTAATCACTGGAAAAGCTGCAGAACTCATGTCTAATCCAGTTTGCCTGCACAAGCAATCTGAGGGTAGTGCTCTGCCAGACAACCTGTACTGCAAGATGCCTGGAACAGAAAGTTTAAGGGAAGTTATGACACTGAATTATAGAGTCTGTTCTATGAGGAATGGCCGTGGATAGTTCAAGAAGGTTGCAAACACACTCCTCTTACAATTGTATAGTCAAACCCAGAAGCTGATAACTTACTTGTCACCAGCAAAAACTGATAGACGAATCAACATGGAGCTTGTGGCTTCAGTTCCTGGAGGTCAAAACTCTCACATAAAACAACAAAGGAAACAGAACATTGAGCCTGGATTCCTAACTAAATATGGTACATGCATCACTGTCTCTGCTGACTCCTAATCCAGCAACTTTTGAAACTGTGGACCAGTCTAAGCTAAGTCTGACAGAGAGGCGGCTCTCTCAAAGACACCAAATTACAGTAGTTTCACGAATATAAGCCGCACCTTTTTCATTGAAGAAT